>CM050163.1:147621998-148039498 GCA_027410445.1 Discoglossus pictus | reverse complement strand
CTCCACATTGAAGAGGATAAAAACCTTTTTAAGAAGCACCATGTCCCTGGAGTGGTTGAATGCATTGGCGATGCTCTTAATGGAAAAGCAACTGATTTCCGAGATCCCAGACTTCAATGAAAAAACCATTGAGAAGTTTTCTTCTTTGAAAGATCGCCGTGCAAAATTAAAATACAAGTGATTGAAGCAAAGAAGAATGCATACCCCCAAGGTGTGCAAAGATAAACTGCGTTAAGCAGCACCACCTCACACTACCAAACATAACTAGTGGTAAGTAAAGTATGAACGGTGTGTGGGTGTGCATATGGAAGGAGCTATGAAAGGTGTGTGCATGGTCAGTAACAATTGTTGAAGCCTTGGCGTGGTTTGAAGGAATTGGAGGCACTTCCAAGGGTAGCTGTCACTTGTGTACGGGAAGCAAGAATTCCATGTCTGTACAAATGCTGTTGCTCTGCAGCAACTTTAGCATCAATTTAATCTACATAATTTAACAGAGTGAGTGAAGCTATAAGGAATCCTGCTTACAACAACGAAGACTACTAAAGAACCAGAAAGATGCTTCTCCACATTGAAGAGGATCAAAAAAGTAATTAAAAAGCACCATGGCCCTGTAGCGGTTAAATGCATTGGTTTGAAGGAATTGGAGGCACCTTCAAGGGTACGTAAAGTTCTCAGAAATGGCACCACCTCACTACCAAAAATAACTAGTGGTAAGTAAAGTATGAATGGTGTGTGGGTGTGCATATTGAAGGAGCTATGAAAGGTGTGTGAATGGTCAGTAACAATTGTTGAAGCCTTGGCGTGGCGTTACTGCTCATATGGTTATCCATATGCTAATTCAATGTGTTTGTTTGACATTGATTATTGTGTTGTCTAAACAGAAGTTAAATGTTGTTGTTTTCTTGAATCCCAAGATCCACTGGTTTGGGCCTATACAGTGCTGATTGGTCTTCTAAAGTATGTTTGGGGCCTATGGTCACACTTGGTCTTCTAAGGTATGTTTGGGGCCTATATAGTTCAACTTGGTCTTCTAATGTATGTTTGGGGCCTATGGTCACACTTGGTCTTCTAAGGTATGTTTGGGGCCTATATAGTCACACTTGGTCTTCTAAGGTATGTTTGGGGCCTATATAGTCACACTTGGTCTTCTAAGGTATGTTTGTGGCCTATATAGTTCCACTTGGTCTTCTAATGTATGTTTGGGGCCTATGGTCACACTTGGTCTTCTAAGGTATGTTTGGGGCCTACATAGTTCCACTTGGTCTTCTAAGGTATGTTTGGGGCCTATGGTCACACTTGGTCTTCTAAGGTATGTTTGGGGCCTATATAGTCACACTTGGTCTTCTAAGGTATGTTTGAGGCCTATATGGTCACACTTGGTCTTCTAAGGTATGTTTGAGGCCTATATGGTCACACTTGGTCGTTTAATGTTTTTTAAGTATGGTTTTGTTCTTGAATGGTCTGATTGATTTGCTTGTTTTCTTTCAACCCCAGGTGCAAACCCTATGTGGCTGCAGATTTGTTTCTACTCGTTGGTCAACTTAATGAACGTGAATACCCTGAGAAGAAGACCGGACTAATGGTAGGTGTCACTCCTTTAATTTTTCTGTTAATACGTATAGGTGCAATTATGATATTGCTGTAGTCTTGTCACATGAGTTTTTTCAATCTATATTGTATACCAATGAATTTAACACATTGTTACTTTACTTCTTGACATTTCTGCATTGCTGATCATGTATTTCAGTGGGCTTTACAAGTATAGGGTCATTGGGCGGGGCTTATAAAGGTCATTATGATGTCAGGGGGAGGAGTTATAAAAATGGGTGTGGTTTGAAAAAGGGGGAGTGGTTATGTTTCGCCCTGTCGCCCCTCCAACTTGAAAAGTCACCAGCCGCCACTGATGTGTTCACTACCTGTTCAATCTTGTTTAATTCCTGTATAATTCTATTTTACTACACTTTAGATTGTTCATTTAAGAGATGTGAACCTTTGCAAGAGATGTTACATATTGCAAATGCCTTTCCTTGCAAATGCCTTCCCAGGAATACTTTAGGTTAAAAGGACTTGATCAGTCAGCTGTGAGTTAAATTTGCATTTCACAGACTGGCCAGTTAACTAAATTATGGTAGGGAGGTGTCTGTCTCTTGTTTGAAAAACACATGTTCAGTTTACTTAATTGTTGCAAATGCCAGGTTGTAAATTCTATGTGCATAAGAACGTGACTGGTTAGATATATGAACAAAGCATAAAATATATACCAGAATAATGATATAAACAGGTAATTTAATAAAAAATCAGTGTAGAAATTCAAATGACTGTTGCATTCCAAAATAATGCTAAAAAACAGGCACATTTTGGTATAGGTCATTCAGTGTAGAAATTCAGTGTAGAAATAAAGCAGTTATTATGACTTGCAGTGAGTTAGATAAACAACTAGAGAAACAACAGGGATCCCTATTATTGTTCACGCCTATATTAACTCAAATGTAGATATCCAAAAGAGAGTTCAATTAAAACTTAGCTTTTAATAAATATTGTTAACAAAATTGTTAAAATGTACAGAGGCAGGACATTACATTCATAGATCGCATAAATATGCTAGATATAATAAATGCAGGATATATATAAAGTATCAAAGTCAAACTAAATTCCAAAGGATATTCTATATCACTGTGAATGCTATTTAATAAAGTGCTTGTAGTGAAAAAAGTGCTATAAATGTGAAAAAGTGCTAATGTGCAAAATACTAGAACCATTAATAATAGGTTCTATTGAAGAATAATGAAATTATATTAGAGTGATATTATTATAGGAAGACTTTTTTATAGGGAGACTTCACTGTTATCATATTTAGAAAAATGATAATATTATTATGATCATGTGTCGTGATAGTTATATAAAAAATATTTTTGCATATGTTCTCTCCTATCCTGAATTTATTATTTATCTAATCTTCCCCTTTTTTTCCCCTTTTTTTCTTAGGGGCTCTGGGCTTATTAGTTGCATAGTAATGGATTAGGTGAGCTCTTGATAATATGAATATCAGCCAATGATGATGTAATGGTCTGTGAATTTACATCATTTACATTGTCATTTTGACTCATTATACTGATAGCCTGTTTTAGTATATCATTACTATCATTATGACATCATGCATTTTAGTGCACATTTCCGTTCAACATAATTAGCCATTGAAGGTCATCAGCTACGCTGTATATGTGATGTTTATATTGAAGCTGAGTTACAAAGTCATTGCTGTGTGATATAGCCTATATAAGGGGGATAAGGATGACTATAAATTCTTCAATGGACTAATGTTCTTTTTTTGTTTCTTGTCAGCCTCATGACCACCTAACTGTGCCTGGGGATCTCCTTCCTGTACTGGCACTAAAGCTTGGAACTCCTACAGAAGCCAAGGAATGGAGCCCTTAAATGGTAGATTACTCCTCAGCATTATTGCATAACAAAGTAATAAATCAGAGGCTTTACTATGATGTGGTCCAAATTATGCTGAATTTAGTGGACCTTTAATGACCATAATGATTAAGTGATTCTTTTAAATGTATATGTTTGTAAGTGTAAAATAACTTAAAAAACACATACAGATTACAAACTAAAACGTTATTATATTTAACTGCATTGTTGTCTTTACATTTACCCTTTCAAGGTTATTCTAAAACTTCCATGTAGAGCTCCAGAGAATGTTGCTGCTTTACAAATGCAGCAGGTTGGACTGCACACAATACAAATTAAATACTACTAAAATCACACTTTTACAATATGTTGTAGGCAAGGTAAAGGGAGCTCCTAGCTCCACCCATTCCATTCAATGTTTGAAGTAATTGAATGAATGGATTGATGGCTAATGAATTCCCAGATCAAGAGCCTTATTTTATTAGAGCAACTCAAATTGTGTTGATACCTAAAATGTGTACATTACAATCATACTCAATGCGTTTCTTTCACAATATTATGGATCCAACCCGGCATCCTTAAACCAAGCTCTTGTCAGTAGCATTGAAGGGATTGGATTATGGGACGCTCGCAAAGTTACACCCATTAAAGTAATAATACAGATTTTCTCGCTGCACCACAACCATAGAAGCCTATAGAAAATGGCAAACGGAACAGTAATTCACAGAGAGAGATGACATATTTGTGGGCGGCTTCCGGAGTTGACTGTGTTGTAGATTTTTTTAAGCTAGCACTTATATCCTGAAGCTGGAGGGTATAAGAGAGTGACAGCAGGAGACATCTGAGAGTTTGTAGAGAACTTATTTTACTTATTTACTTTACAGAATAATTACTTTACACTTCTACTACCCATAGATACACATATAGCTTGGCCTCACCATCCATATCCCCCATCTCACACCCTATACCCAACACATAAAAAAAACTCATAGAACATACTTTTTTTTATCCTTTATAAATGTATACATATATACTTTTTTGTTTTATCCTTATTTTATGTTTGGAATTGCGATGGAGGGAGGAGCGAAGATGGGAGAGGAGGGGAGGTGGGGTGGGGTGGGGTGGGAGGAGAAGAAGAAAGTTGGAGGAGAGGAAAGAGAAAAGAGAGAGGGGGCACTGGTGGTTGGAAGTAAAGCTGGAGAGGTAGAGAGGGAAGGAGTGGGGGGGGGGGAGTGGAGGGGAAAGGAGAGGGAGGGAAGGAAGGATGGAAGGAGAGTATGGAAGGAGAGGGAGGGAAGAAGAGGAGGGAAGGAGTGGAGTGAAGGAGTGCAGGGAAGGAGTGGAGAGGTGAGGGATAGGAGTAGTAGTTCAGGGGGAGGTTGGGAGGTGAGTTACAAGGAGGGCAGGATGATCCCTACAGAGATAGGAACACTTAGCTCAGTGTAAGAGGGCTAAAGGCCTGATCCTGCGGGGTAGTGGTGGGGAGTGGCAGGCCTTAGGGATTTGTTTATAACTTTGCTAAGTGTATATACCGAATTGGTCCGAAAATAAGCCGCACCCGCATATAAGCCGCACCCGTAAAGTTCATGGGGAAAAAATAGAAAAAAGATAGTACTCAAATATAAGCCGCACCCGTAAAATTGGAGAGAAAAAGACGCTCAAAGTGATCAGCCATTGCAAGAAACAGGCTTTCTAATTAGCACTGTAGCTTTTTTCACTAAAACCGTAAATCGATATTCAATACCGGAGTCTAAAGCACGAAAAACGGCACCCTTAACTCGCAATCGCTCAAATCTGCAGTAATTTTGCATTCGCGAATAAAAGACGCACACGTAACAAGCAAAGTTCGCTAATCGGCAATGATTTTTTTACGGTCGTGAATATAAGCCGCACCCTTAACTCGCAAGATCAAAAACCGGAAAAAAGGTGCGGCCAATACGGTAATAAACAATGAGATTGTTATACCTTTATCCATGTTTACTGATTTGGGACATTAACATACATAACAATTACTTAACCCTTATCTTTTAGGATATTGGTCATCATCCTCTATAGCCATTCCTTCATTCATTTGATGATTGTGAATATATGTCTGCATGTCACTATGATTTATGGAGGTGTGATATTGCCAATCGTTGGTGTTCTAATAGTTTGTGATATTATGTATATCATTTTTAATCTTAACGTGTGTGTCTGTGACGGTAACAAATTATTTCTATGGATTGATATGATTTCGGAGTCTAATTATTCATGTGTTGGCTCTTTAATAGTTTTATCCAGCTTTGAGCACAACATTTTATGTTCATACATGTATGATGACTCACATGTGGAAATTGAATTGTTTTTAATTGAGCATATGTGCATATAGCAATGCTAGGCAGTCATTTCCATAAATATTGCATCTCAAGACCTCAGCAACGGTTTTAAAAGTGGTGTTTAGTACACGTAAATTTTTCTTCAGATTTTTGATGTTACAGGTCTGCTCGGGCTTGACGCAGTCCTCAGGAGTAGCCCTCTCGCAATGAGGCTGCGGTGGGTGAATTGAATAGCTAGGGATATTTACTTTGCTCTTTTTGATGGTGTAAGTTGGAAATATAGGGAATAGAATAGGGTCTAATGTTTGTGTGATTAATGGCTTTTCTGTGCACAGTTACAGAGTGAAAACAAGCATACAAAACACTCACCTTGTAAACAAGCCACGCAGGTTAGGTGGTTGGCCAGGCTATGAATGTAAAAGGGCAGAAAATTAAGAGAAGTATTCAGGATTATTGTAAAAACTAGCAACTTGCCCGACAAAAATGATGGGGCAATAACATTTGAAGCCATGGGAATGCTGTTTGGCACACAATGTAATGCTTTTTCTACTCTGAGGACCTTTGGAGCTCATTGTGAGCGTTGGGCTGAGCGCCTTTGGCGCTCATTACGAGCCTCTCCTCTTGTGTACTTTTGATGTTCTGAGCAACTTCGGCGCTCATCACAAAGACAGATATATATATATATTTATATTTTGTTAACTAATAATTAATTAATTAGTTACTTAATAAAATATTTCTAATTAATATATCCAGCAATCAATAGCCTGAAGAGCTAACAATCTGTTTTTATTTTCCTGCAGCATACAATGTACAGTTATTATTATTATTATCTTTATTTATATCACGCCAACAGCGCTGTTGAGTACATAGCAGAAAACAAATTAAACACCTTGTAAAGAATGGAGGGCCCTGTTTTTGAGCATAAAATCAAATGGAGTGTTGCTGCCCTGAGGAGAAAGTTACGTGGTTGGGAGTGTTTTGTGTGGTTCAGGGTCGTGTAGCCTCATTTCCATTTTTTGGGGCGGACATTTTTTTCTCGCTTAGGCGATTTTCGAGTGCCCAACCTCGGCCAAATTGACTTAAATTCGCATTCCACCTCCCTCCCAGACATCCTGGCTGTTCCCCTGAGCTGTGTGTGATGTTTTTGTTGTATTTATATTTAAATTTTGTTGTGTTTTTAGTGATTTTTGCTTTGCGCTGTTCAGCCGTTAACTTTGTATTTTTCGTTTCTAAGTCCTGCGTCTCGTATTTATTTTTTTTGTAAGTCCCGCGTCTCGTATTTTTTTTTCTAAGTCCCCCGTTGGTCAACTACTTGCAGCCTAAGGCAATCCAGCGTGTTTTGTGGCTGTTTCTTTGCATTTGCGAAGCGAGGCGAGCAGGCAATGATCGCCTAAGGTGCTCATCGCCTTTGTGCTTCGAGTTTTAGTGCCTTAACGGCTCGCCTGCTACGGCGCTCATTGCCTAATTGCTGCAAGTTACCGGCTCGCCTCGCTATGCGAGGCTCAGAAGCAATGACAGCCTTTGGCGCTTATTGCCTAGGTCGTACGCACCACGCAAAGCGTGGTGACGTCTTGTAGTTTGACAACTATTATATGTGACTAGCGACTTGCCCGTCAAAAAATGACGGTCAATAAAAGAAAGTGTTGAAATGCTGTTTGTCACACAATGTGAGTGTACTGTGTGCCTCAAGTAACTAAATTCCTCAAAAAGCAGAAATCTACATAACATAAAATAAGAAAAACTAAAATCACCAAAAATTAAAAATGTACATTACAGAACAAAAAAAAAAACCTAAGTCACAAAAAATAAAAAAAGGACCATTACAGAAAATAACAAAATACATTACAACCCCCCCTCACTACAATTTTTTTTTTAATTACACACCTGAAAATGAAATACATATAATACATACATATAATACAATACAACACAATTAAATAAACTAAAATACAACACAACTAAATAAACTAAAATACAACACAATTAAATAAAATAAAATACAATACAATTAAATAAACTACAATACAACCCTATGTAATATACATGCCACTATCTACTATACATGCCACTATCTAATATAAATGCCACTATACATGCCACTATGTAATATATATGCCACTATATAATGTAATATACATCCCACTATGTAATATACAATACTATCTAATAATACATCCCCCTATCTATGTGATATACAATCCATGCTATCTATATATATATAGGTACCCTAATTGTAAGCTACAATAAAATAATTAAGGCCACTTACCTTTGAGATGTTTCTTCAGATCAGCAACCTACGGTAAAAAAAGATTCCAAAAACTAATACAACACATTTACATGAAATACCTAAACATTGTAAACATTGTAAACATTGTAAACATTGTAAACATTCTAAATATTCTAAATATTGTAAATATTATACTCACCTTTCCAGCATGTCCCGTTCCAGCATGTCACGTCCTCCATGTTCCGTCCGACATGTTCCGTTGGCCATCTTTACTCCTGTCAAAAAAAACAGTACATTAGTAAACATAAAGCAAAGTAAAATAAACACAATCTACATTATACTTACCTTTCCGCGATGTCTCTGGCCTCCTCGTCTTCTACGGAAGCATCCGCGCCTTTAAAAAAAAAAGACACACATCCGCCTTTGCGGATGTCTCCGACGCTAATGACCTTCCTATGGAGTGTTCCAGAGTAAAATTGGCAATGGCAGCTTCTGATTGGCTGAAAAGGCTGTCTATCAAATTCAGCCGATGGGAAGACCCCATTTGTGAATCAATGAAAAAAGTATACACCCCAAAATACAACGCTGATTGGATAACACACCTTTCAATCTTTATTTGAACCAATCCTAAGGCTTTATTGCCATCAGCCAATCACAATGGAATATACCCCCACGTACTGATTGATGAAGACATCTGAACCTTCCCATTGGCTGTAATATTGATTGATATTAACAGTAGCCAATGAGAATGCGCAAATCCTTCACCTTGACTATTGTCAGTGCAACCAATCAGAATACGCAGAGGCTCCAACCAATCACCCTGTAGGGGTGTATTCCATTGTGATTGGCTGAAGGCATCTGCGCCTTGTGATTAGTTTAAATAAAGATTGATAGATGCATTATCCAATCAGAGTGGGATTTTAGGGTGTATCCCTTTCTGATTGACTCACACATTGGCGCCTCCTGATTGGGTGAATTTGATAGACAGCGTTTTCAACCAATCAGAAGGCGCCATTGCTTATTTTCTTCATGAAAATTCTCCTGGAGCCTCATTAGCGTCGGGGATGTCTGGGAGTGCGGATGTAAGTATTTTTTTTTTTTTTTATAGGGCGTGGCAGAAGAGGATCCGGAGGAGGCCGGAGACATCGTGGGTAGGTAAGTATAATGTAGATTATGTGTATTTTATTTTGATGTATGTGTATTAATGTTGTGTTTTTTTTAACAGGTGCCGTGCCGGAGAAGGATTGAAAGAATGCCGGACTGGACATGGCGGAAAGGTGAGTACAATATTTAGAATATATAGAATGTATATAATGTATAGAATGTCTGTAATGTATAGAATGTCTATATGTTTATTTTATTAGTATAAACGTGTTGCACTCATTTTTTGTAATTATTTTTCCGTAGGTGGCTGATCGCAATGAACATCTGCAAAGGTAAGTGGTCTTAATTTTTTAATTTTAGCTTAGACTTAGATTAGTTAATATATAGATAGCATTTATTGTATGTTAGCTAGGGGTTTTATATAGATAGCATAGGATATATTGTACATTAAATTGTGTTATTTATTTAGATAGATTGGGTATGTATTATTATATAGATAGGATGTATATTAGATTATGGAATTTATTTAGATAGATTGGGAATGTATTATTATTTAGATAGGATGTATATTAGATTATGCTATTTATTTAGATAGATTGTGTAATGTATATTAGATAGTATTATAATTGTATTGTAATTTTATGTAATTGTATTGTAATTGTATGTATTTGTATTGTATGTATTTGTATTGTATGTATTTGTATTATATGTATTTCCTTTTCAGGTGTGTAATTTTTTTTTCTGTAGTGAGGTGGGGGGGTTGTAATTTTTTTATTTTCTGTAATGTTCCTTTTTTTATTTTTTGGGACTTAGGTTTTATTATTTTGTGTAATGTATTTTTTTTTGTGAGTTAGATTATTTTTTGTGTGACTTTAGGCTTTTTTATTTTCTGTAATTAGAGTGGTGGGGGTTAATAGGGGGTAGGTAGTGTAGATGTTAATAGGTTAGTGTAGATGGTGTTTAATTGATCTTTAATGTTTTATTGGGAGTGGTATAGTGCAGTATAGTGTTTATACTTAGTGTTATGATGGTCCTTGAGGACCATCATGGCACTTATGTGGTTAATGTAGTGTTGTAACAGGCCCATAATGGTGTTAATAGACCCTTATCGGACTGATGGGGTTAAATAGAGGCTTATGGGGGTCTGTATTGACCCCCATGAGTGACATGCTTAATGAAGGGCTTATGGGGGTCTCTATTGACCCCCATGAGTGACATGTTTAATGATGGGTTTATGGGGGTCTGTATTTACCCCCATTAGTGACAGGGTTAATAAAGGGCTTATGGGGGTCTATATTGACCCCCATGAGTGACAGGGTTAATGAGGGTTTTATGGGGGTCTGTATTGCCCCCCATGATTGACAGGGTGACAGTGTATATATTTTTTCTTTTACAACAGGTCCTTTAAGGACCTGTAACGCAGTAATTTTGAAGTTTGATTGCAGCGGGGGACCCCGATCGAGTGCAATCGGAACCCCCACTGCGATGGTTAATGTGGGGTTAATGCAGGGCTCCGAGCTTATCTCGGATCCTCTGGGGTTAATGCAGGTTTCCAAGCTTATCTTGGATCCCTTCTTGTCTAATTTGTACGTGGCTGGGCTGTGAGCCTCGTTTTCGTTTTTTTGGCGGCCATTTTTTCTCTCTGACTTTCGTGTGTCTGAACTCGGAACTTTGGACTTAAATGGAGGTGTAACTTCACTTTCAGAGGTCCTGGGTCACCCCCCCCCCCCCCTTGCTATGGGTAAGCTTTTTATGTAGTTTGTGTGAGTATTTGGTGTGTTTTCACTGTGTGTTTTTTAGTTGCGCATGGGTGGGCCGTTATAGTCGGATTCTTAGTGCATGTTGGTGCTTGTTACGTTAAGGTTGGTTCCAAGGTGGGATTTTTTTCTAAGTCGTGCGGCGCTCATTGCCTCATTGGCTAAGTGCTATGAGTTAACGGCTCGCCTGCGGCGCTCATTGCCCAAGTGTTACGATTTAACGGCGCTCATCGCTTCGGCGCTCATCGCTAAGTCGTACGCACCACGCAATACAGCGTGATGACGAATCGTAGTTCGACAATTATAATATGTGCTGATAGATTGGAACTTCAGAAGATATGGAGCCCAGCATACAATCGTATTTTAAATGTTTTTTTTAAAGAAAATATGAATACAGTAACCAGCTGCCCATAAGAATGTAATTTTTAGAATTCCAAAATAATACTTTGTGTGACTTTTTAATTAAGGTTTGAACTCTTCCACTGTCAGACACTGTTTTTATGATTTGCATTTCATATTAGAGGTTTGCAACTTTTAAACTAGCATTTGGCTTGTAAACAAAAACATAAAAACATAATCTAACTTTTAATCCACGCTCCAGGGAAACTTGTCTGGACAGCTCTGTGGAAAACATCTATCCCAATTCACAAAGGCCTTGGACTAGAATTCAGATCTGGAATCCAAAACATTCTTAATTTTTTACCACTGGGCAAGAAATATTATATTCATTTTTTCATGTTCACATCTGTTATTCTGGAAACTCATTATTATTGCAGATAAATCCAAATAAAAATAATACCCATAAATGAAGCAAAGGTCAGTAAGGGGACACATTACATTTCCAATCTATAAGTAATTATGTGAAATATCCATCCATTGCTATTTAAGAAACATGTACTTTCAATTCAGCATGAACTTTCATTAATATTAAAGCATGCTTCCAGGTCTAAGCAATAACAAGAGGTGCACTAGGTTCACCCAGGGAACTATCTCACCAAAATTAAGCTCTCTTGTACACCATAGAAATTATTAGGTGAACACTTTTACAGTTGTTACCAGATAAATACATTTTTAATAAATTAAATGAAAATATAACAGTGTATAGCTGTAATGATCATGTAATTTTCATGCATTGTTGTTTAATATTTGTTAAATGTGTATAATGCACTAGTTAAAACTATATAAAGTAGTTAATAAAAACATATGAACTTCCTGAGCCATGTAGTAAAACTCAGCTTTTTGGTACATTACAACTTCCCACTTCCCCTTCACATGCTCAGAAGCAGGCACTTCACAGCAATTTCTCCAGCATTAATATTATGAATGTCTCCAGGTGCCAGCATTTTATTTTTTGTTAAAAGTAGCTTTCCGCCTAATTATTTTTTGTTAAAATTAGCTTTCTGTCTAATTCTTTTTAGACTTAGTTTTATACATATACATTTTATATCATATAGTGATTCTTTCAGCATTTTTGAAGGATGTTAGCATGTTTTATTTTGATTATTTTGATTTGTAGCACTGTACAATTAAGTTCTACCTTTAACGGCCAATAAAATAGTATTTTTTTCACCTTAAAATGAAATATGCATATTAAAATTGATTAGAAAACATATTTACAAGAATTCAAACCAAAAAGACGTATGAATGTATGGAATAAAATTAAATTGTTTGTATATCCTTTTTGTTTGAAGGAAGTTTACCTGCTTTACTCCGTACAAAAAAGAAAAGCCACTGCAATGCCATCACTATATTACAGATGGATTAAAATATACTCTCCACATTTTTTACTATTCTTACTGGTTTAAGTAAATAACTACATATCTCATTTTCATTTACATCAATGGAGTTACTAGTGACAATGAGGTAAAACAATGCAGTAAACCTGGGAGAGTTTTACAAAGCATTTTCTAACATGAGATAAGGTGAGAAAGGCTGAGAGGGACTGTTTTTGTTCTAGGAAATATTGCATAGCAGATGAGGAGAGATGGGTTTGAGATGCTTAGTACCTTCCCCCTATAGAGAGAAAGCTTTACCCAAGTTGTGTGCTGTAGTGTGCAGCAAAGCAGGCAGCTTCCATGATAGATTGAATCTGCCCTATTTAGTGATATATTGTACTTATTTGTTTCTGCAGTTAATTTTTTTTTCAATAATATAATGTATCAAAAAACATTAAACACACACAGTCACGAATTAGCATACTGAGCTGCACACCAGCATGTGCAGCTGCACAAGCAATATTTCATAAATGGTTCAACACAGAAAAAAAATACTTGCAAATACAATGTATAGTCATATTTAATGTTCTTTAAGAAGAAACCAACCTGAGGCATGTTAAGGTATATAAGAAAGTGACTGAGGAATAGTTCTGAGTACAGAAATACAGATGATGGAAGTGAGGGAGAGAAGAGTGAGAAAGCAGAGGTGATGGGGCAAGATAAAGACAGATTTAATTAGCATCTATATGATGTCAAAGACACGTTTATATAATTATTATAATTAAACTAGCGAATTGCCCGTCAAAAAATGACGGCAATGAAATTGTAAGGTAGCTAATGCTGTTTGGTGTCTAATAATGAAATATGTAATACATTACTAAATGAATATACTGTACCTATTTTGAAGCATTGTGATGAAGAGCTGGCAATCTGTGTTGATGTTGCTGCAGCATTAGTGGTGTGGAGCTGCTGTGTAAGCGTGCTGAATGTGTGCACTGTGTGGTATGAATATCCGTAGGTGGTTTGTGGCGTTTTGCGAGTTTCTTGTGGTGTTTTGCGAGTTTGTTGTGGTGTTTTGCGAGTTTAGAGTGCTGTAGCCTCGTTTTCGTTTTGTTCGGCGGCCATTTTTTCTGTCGCTTAGATTTTTTTTTAGTCTCAAAACTCTTTTATTTCGAGTAAAATCGAGGTGTAAGTTGCATTTTTGAGGTCCTGGGTGCTCCCTCTTGGTGTAGGTAAGGTTTTTATGTATGTGCTGTGTGTATGTATTGTGTTTTAAATGTTTGTATGTCGGCGTGTTGCGTCCGATGTTTGCGAGGTCGTAATGTGTGGTAACGTGTTTCGTACGTTGTTTGCGTTCCTCGTAAAATTTAGCGAGTGTCGTAATTTGTGTGTCGTGTTTTTTGAGTAGCGACGTGAAGTTTGCGAGGGTTTGAGGCCCTTGCCCAGTGACCTCGCCAGCAACTGAGTCCCTCGCTTCGCGAGGGGCCTCAGTTGCTGGCATGGAGTGCCTTCGGCGCTCCATGCCAGCAAGTGAGGCCCTTGCCCAGTGACCTCGCTACGCGAGGGCCGCGGCTCTCTGCGCAAGCCACGGCCCTCGCTTCGCGAGGCCCGCGGATCGCTTCGCGAGCCACGGCCCTCGCTTCGCGAGCCCGCGAGCTTGAGCAACGACCCGTACGCTCACAACTATATATGTGATATCAAAATATTTAAAGCTGTTTTAATGACCATAGTATTTTCTCTCTGTCATCTCTGTGGCTTACAATTTACAGCCCTATTAAATTGGGTCTACATTTTAAAACGTACCCCATAATGCCAGATTTACGGGTTATGGCTATCAAATGAGCCCCGTTAGGTAGCTCGCAGCGTAGTTGCATGTTAAGACCCAGGACGGCCGAGAATAGGCTACGTGTGGGGCTACACTGAACTTCGCGGGCGTAAATCCTTTGATGCATCAAGCCCATAACCGCTACGTTTTCAATTTAGCTATTAAATTGCAACGTGGTCACTCACGAGCAAGCATGTAACACGCAAATGGAGCCCAAATGCCAACGTGTGCTCGAGAGGACCCACAGGTGGGGTAAAGAGCAATGCGTAGCACTTGTAAATCAAATTAAAACACACTACTGTACTTTTATTGAAAGGGAAAGTGATGTTAGGTCTTTGAACTAATAGCACAACATTCTCAAGCCCGCAAATCGCCTCTGAAAAATTGTTGATTTCATGTATGTTTTTTGTGTTATATCGATCCCAGCAATCAATGTGTTAATACCTATACGGTAACTCGCATGTGATAAAATATCATATTTGCAGCTTTATTAATATTGCATCGCTCGTAGCTCCTAATTGGACCCCATAAGACTTCAGAAATCCAGTCTTCATTTTCTTGTGACGCAATGATTTACGATCTCTGTTGCCATTGGCTCCATCTGAACCCGTAACTACATGCTTGCTTAATTGTTTGCGTTCTAGCACGCAACTCTGACGGCCAAGAACTTGTTTACGATTTAGCATCTCTCGCTCGTAATTCGCAGCACTTCTAACTTAATAGCGAAGTAAAACGACCACATTTCAAGCACGCAGCCCTTACGCGCTACAAGTTGGACTTAAGAGGCTCCAATTTAATGAGGCTGTAAGCTCATTGATATGACCAAGCAGCTATTTTATGACATGTTAATTATGAAAAAAGTATTCTGATCAGTACATATTACAAGGTGAGCAATTTACTCCACTTCCTAGTGCTACAATGATAATTTACAAAATCCAGATGACTCAAATAATACAGCATAAGCAATTAAATATTTTGATAAGGACTTGATCCCTTGAGAAATTCTGTAAGCCATGGTTATCATTAAGAAATACATTTCTATCTCAGGTCTTACAATGAGAGATGTAATGACTTCTACAGCTGCTCACCTTATCCTATTAATTACTATAAATTGGCTGTACTGACTAGGTAGGTTTCTACAGTGTGAGAACATTAGCAGCAGAGTGTCTGGAATAAATCGCAGTAATGCAGAATTACCTGTATATAAAAAGAAATAAACAGAGATGAAGTAATCACGGAGACCGATAAATATTTTATGTCATTACCGAAGGAGACTGAATGAGCAAATAAATTTAAGATTTGCTATCTTACTAACAGATACAGATGAAAATGTTTATGGTTTTATTTATTTCCAAGTGTTGAGATCCTGAATACTTTTGTATATTTCGATAATATAAAATGTAATGCTATCAAGTCTGCTTATTCACTAATTTATTGGAGGAAATATGGAATACATAATTTTTCAGTTCATATTTCCTCTTAAATTAATGCTACAGCTGAACACTGTATATGATTAGTTACCTTAACAAGGCTATATTAAAGTGATTGAAATTGAAACTAAAAAATAAGGAATTTTGAACAGTTCATTTTTAATGTAATAAAGATGAATAGCCAGCAATGTAATGAATGTCCAAGTACTTGCTTTAGAGTGACCTTGATGAAAATGCCCTGCATAGCTAATCACGAGGCATGTCTGTTTTTTTTAATTTCATGAGTAAAAAGCCAAAGATGTAAAACTGTATGCAGTTTAATTCACACACAAAAGAGTTTTTGACCTCTGTCACGAACGGACTCTGGGGGTCAAGGGGGAACCCTTTTGAACCTCACTTTCCAGGCAAGGCTAAGTCCAGTAAGAATTGTATCAATTCAAATGAGATTATTACAATGAAAGTATATGGGGAAGATGTTCTTATGTTAAATCCCATAGACTGTAGACTTGTTGCTGAATGGCCTGTTCAAATTCACTGGGCACATAGGCACTCCCTTGATTGGCTCACTTTGGAGCCTGGGGAAACTCTAAGCTGGAGCTCCAGTGCTGATACTAGGGTTGGCATTCAGCCAATATGCAGACTGACTATGCTTAAATGGACACTTGGACTATAACCGCCATGTTGGTTAATTATGTTCCATGCTGTTGAGTTAATATGTATAGTTTATTCCTGTATCATGGTGCCAAACATGGTCCTGCAAACAGAAAGCAGGAAGATTTTGGGGTGCACCTGGTCCCCTCGCCCCTCGGTTGTTATACCCTCTCTCCTGTGAAAACTAAGTTGTTCAGTTCTTGAAAAGTAAGCATTTTTGCATCTTAAAAATATTACAGTAATACAGTTTATTCCACCAACTTATTTCTTGTTGCCTTTTGCAACTATTTTGGATCACAATATTTGTTATGTAATCCTGTACAATCCTCATACAGCTTGGCATTAAATACCAGATAAGTCTTTATGACCTTCACTCAAACTATTTTAGTATTTGTACTCAATAGCAGATGTTATACCCAAACACACCAACTGACTAATTCTGAGCTAGCCCTTGGCACAAATTCGCTAAGAGTCTAACTGCTAGGTGCTGTTGATGAATATTTTGACATTCAACTATCATAGCTTATAGGAGGAAAGTGTAGTTCTTTGTCAACTGAATAAGTTATGAATCAACATGTGAACTTGGATAGAATCCAAGAAGGCATCTTTGGTGGGTTATTTCACTGCAGGTTCCGTCAAAGCTTGGGATAATAAAAAACACTGGATATATAAAATATAAAATGAACTACAGTAAACTCCCCGTTATCCTGCACCCAACTCCCTATTGCTGTATAAGTGTAGTTGCTGGTAAATCGGGAGTACCTTAAAAAAAGGGTCTAAACAACCCTTAAACCCCATCCAAAACCCATCAAAATGCATTTGAAAGGGCATTAGCAACTAAACTGGGCTATTTAGGCCCAGAAAAAATTATTAGAAAAAAGTTAGTTTTTTTTTTTTTTGCAGTTTAGAACTGCTGGATAGTGCCGGCTATGCCGGTTTAGCTGGAGTTTTGTTCAAAGTTTTGTTCTGTTACAGCCTTTACATTTTAACTATTATATTAATTTTTCTTTAATAATAACATATATTTTGTCTTTGTTTCTAAATGGATTAGAAATCTAGGTTGAGTGGCAGGAACAGTGAGTTTGATATGTATTTATTTATGTTAAATTGTTCTCTCCAATTAGCACTTGACAATAAAGCTCAGTGGCAGAGTAAGGCCTCCTATGCTAACCCTCCCTCTAGCTTTTGACACAAACAGAGTCACCTAAACGTAATCTTTTCTGTCTTGTGTCCATACAACTGCTGCCATTTTGTTACATACTTCACACGCTTGAGAATTATTGTGGTCCTTTTAATATACCTGATATTTCGAAGTACATTGGCTGTAGTTGTGGCTGCTGCAAATATTATAAATCATCAGATTTAATGTTTGCGAGGAACTGCAACAGCAATGCAACATACTTGTGTGGGTCAATATTGGAATCATGTTTTGGTTCACATAACCATCTTAAAATGAGCTATAGCTATAACTCTGAATGCCTTCCTACTATTTTACTTTTTATACACACACACACACACAAAAGAGAAAAACTGATATACTTCTGCTATTCATGCCATTAAATGCTTTGACATTGCAAATATTTTCAACACTTGCTTCTAGATGGGGAAAATTCACAACACATATCTAGCTTTTATGAGAAATGTCATTCTATAAAAATTGCATTTATATTTTAGTATGTCATAAATTGTCTGACAGAAATTTTAACTGCAGTACTTTTTATTTAAGAGGCTTTCAATCATTTATTCTTGTCTGATTCAGAAAATATACAGTAAATCCAACAGGCAGTTTGCAAAGGCATTTATTAATACAATTTCCATCTGCCCTTCTAATAACATCAAACTTTGTTGCTTCACTGGTATTATTGCATTTTTTTCTCCTCTAATCTTAACATTACACTGTACAACTCCTCGAAAGGCATTGGCAAGTGTAGCTGTGTTTATAAGAGAATTCAGAACCAATGTCATAATGGCATTTATGTGCAAGCTTCAAGTTTTTTTCTATACTCATCACAAATATGTAAGTCAGTCATAAATCAAGAATTAACTATGGATTAAAGTAACATTTATACATCTGCAAATGTTCAATCCTTAGACAATCCTACTGAGAAATATGATACAAGGACAGTTATTTTACGTACAGGTACAATTTCTCTGACATAGACCTACAAGCAATCTGGTTATTTTTTAATGCTCAGTTTACTGCAGTCTAATAACTGGTTTTATCAAAATAAGAAAGTATTTAATATCCAGTGTAAATGCTTTTCATGTTAAATCTGTTTGTTAGTTCACCTTTAAATCATGAAAAATATACATGCAAAGCTTCAGCCAGAAAATGAAATTTAAAGACACAGTTTGCCTCATTAACAGCAGTTACGTCAATAAATTCACACAGCAAAATAATAATAAAGATCACTCCCATATTGTGGGCATCACCACGAACAACATGGCTCCCCCATCGCACAGGGCACACAATAAGAATGTAGTTGTTACCGTTCAAGTATTCACTTTGGGAGGACAGTGTCAGGGGAAAAAAGTAAGGAAGAATAACAAAAGTCCCTGTCAAGTCTGGGCTCCCCGGACTCTAACAGTCCCCCAAAATGTTGCCCCCCACCCCAGTGACGTCACATCAGCCCTTGATATGACTAGTCTCATGGCAGAATGTAATCTATACTTCAAACCAAGTTCAACTGATTCAAATACATTTTTGAGGCAGTTTTAACTTTTCTCAGATCTTCCTAGAATACTGAAAAATTCAACTGGACAAGATAATAAGAATAATATGAAAAATAGGCAGTATAAATCACTTTTTCTTGGTTAAATATTTGTCCACTGGAAATGTTAGAAACTTATCAAATTTATAATAAACTTTGTTTCAATGTTTTAGAAAATTCAAAACTGGTGAAATTCTTGTGAGTGAAAAAAAAGGGTTTATTTTTGGTGTTCCATTAATCATTTTTATTGATAACACTACACATCCATTATTCCTCAATGGAAAGGTCAGTATGGTTCAATTTATCAACACGTGATAAACATTTTTTTTTCTTGATAGAGAATGCCAAAAACACCTCCAGAAGTCTATCAATTATTTCAGATGGTGACGGCAACAACCTGCCCATATATATAATGGATGTTATAGATTTTACACAATGACAAGTTAAACATATGGTATTACAATTTAAACTCTTTAGAAACATAGACTAAATATAGCAACTTCTTGCTTTTTTATTTCCAAACAGCAATGTATAAAATGTACCTGATGTATAAAAATGCAATTTAAGATAAGCACAATTTATTATGCTTTGAAGCAAATTTCTCAATGGCTACATGAGATAAATAAGGCTGTTTTTTTCATTAGAGGAAAAACTGTGAATATTAAAGCTTTGCATAGCTATTTTTCACTTTAAATGTTTTTGTATGCTTTATAAATTATATGATTGTCTTACAAATTTCAGGAAACGAAATGGCATTGCATGTATAGATCCGCAGGTCATGTGCATGTTAAGCCTCCAAGCTTATATAATGCTTATACTCTTAGATTATAGATATTTAAGGTATAGGCAGTGTTATTTCTTTACAAACCAGCCAGCAGTACAACAATTTCACCCCACCTGTAACACAACATTTATGCAATAATTGAACATAACCATATCCAAAAAAGCAGAAGCTCCAGCTCTGCCATCAAAGAGTTCACGACTGCCAAGAACATCCATCATTAGGGCATAGGAGAGATTGTTTGCAGGGAGCACCATGTTCCAGCCCTCAAAAATGTCTTGAAGCACAGATAGAGGATTGTTATGTTTACAAAGAGCCCGATTCAACTGAGCTCTCGCTCGATCCGGTAGCCTGTAAGTGAGCTCTCAAGTTAATTTGCTATTCAATTGACGTCTTTTTGCGGCATCCAAATGGGTTACGAGTTACGGCCTTGATAAAATGCGGATGGTTAAACCTGTAACTTAGAGCCTCCCAAAGCCTTTGATCTTTCACTTTTGCAGCAGTTACAATGGCTAAAATCGCAATTCGATATTCAATTAATCAATTTCCCCAAGCCATCAAAGGTTTTCACACCCGGAAACGGCAAATGAAGGAGAAAATCCAACATGTGCTAGAAAGGACCCGCAATGGGGGTTAAACACCTATTTGCAGCACTGTAAATGCAAATATTGCACTGTAAATAACAGGAAAAGCGATGATAGACATTATAATTAATTGCACAACAGTCTCAAGCTCGCAATCGGCAGGAAATTAAATTCATTTTTATGTTTCATTTCAGGGTTAAATCGATATCTGTTATCAATGAGTTAATACATATCATGCTGTATCCAGCAGTGCTGTGCATTTTCAACTTTAGAGCTCACTCAATTTGCTGTATCCCAGCAATGCTGTGCATTTCCAAAATCCAGAGCTCCCTCTCATGGTTCTAACCGAGCAGTGCTGTGTAATTTCTACTCTAGAGCTCACCCTCACTGCTCTATCCCAGCAGTCCTGCATATTTTCTACATCAGAACCCACTCAATTTGCCGTAACCCAGCAATTCTGTGCATTTTCTAAACCAGAGCTTACTATCACTTCTCTACCTCAGCAGTACTGTGCATTTTCAAATCCAGATCTCACTCTCACTGCTCTATCCCAGCAATGCTGTGCACTTTCTAATTCAGAGCCCACTCTCACTGCTCTATCCAAGCAGTGCTGTGCATTTTCTAATCTAGAGCCCACTCTCACTGCTCTATCCAAGCAGTGTTGTGCATTTTTTAAACCCAGAGCTCACTCTAACTGCTCTATCCCAGCAGTGCTGTTCATTTTCAAACCCAGAGCTCACTCTCACTGCTCTATCCCAGCAGTGCTATGCATTTTTTAATCCAGAGCTCACTCTCACCGCTGTATCCCAGCAGTGCCGTGCATTCCTAATCCAGAGTTCACTCTCACTGCTGTATCCCAGCAGAGCTGTGCATTTTCTTATTGAGAGCTCACTCCCACTGCTCTACCCCTCCAAATCCTTACCATCTAGATTTAAAGATAGGGCTCCGCAAATACAAATTTACTTGTATCTCTCATTCCCAAATTTCTAGTTTGTTCTGTTTCTGTCCTCTAGCCAGATTCTTCGTAAAGAGACAGTGCACTATTATAATCCTTTACTCCATTCTTACCACGTTACCATTCCACTATCACTAATTCAGCATTAATTGCTATCTTAACCTCTTAATTCTTACTCTCTAGATTTAAAGGAAAAACGCCCTTACTCCAAATCCCTTTGTATCTTGCATTTAAAAGGTTTTTATGCTATTTCAATCACTGTCTTCAAGCTAAATCATAACTACACTTTCAGCCATATTCACTATCATTATTTACTTTATTGTCGGTGTCCTTCATTTCTGTATTCATGCTCTTATTTCTTCAACCACCGTAAAGGATCTTGCCATACTATTAACTACTACTATCCATTCGCACACTATATATCAATGCTCCATAACGGCAATATTCTCATGCTTGCTAGAAGTTCATCTTTTAACCTTCGTGCACATTTTAAGACCTTCTTTCGAATCATTTACTCTATAAGTAGTTTTTAATCTATAAATCGTTTTTATTGTCATACCCATTCAATCTCAAATCAAGTCACGGATCTCGGAGCTCATAGCTCCAAGTCGCTAAGCCATCATCGGGCACCGATCATACTACTTCCTCATGACAAACCCTGACCTGTTTTTCATTTCAGACTATTGTATTTATTATTCATCTCCTCCAATGACATTGGAGATAACAAAACCATTTCCCAAGAAGATGCGTCAGTGAAATCAAAAGACACCATCTGGCCGAATCCCAATCTTTCCAATGCGGAGATCCTTCCTTCCCAGGTAACTAAATCTCCTGGAAGTCCACCATCAGGGGCCAAGCATCTCATTATCCATCACCAAATTGGCCTATGGGTTCCTATAACCAAGCAAGATCACAATCTCACCTTCGCAACCAGGTATCTCACTAGTCAAGACCTCAATCTTGTTGATCACTGCACTCATTCAATTTTTTAAAGACTAGTCGCCCTCCCATGTCATCACCTACTATCTCACTCACAATCTCTCCAGTCCTATATACACTTCCCGCACTCTCTAACACTCTACCTCAAACACCCTCCTTCTCACCATATTAGCCATTTCACTGTTATTACTTCAGTATTAACCGCTATCTTGAACCTAGTAAATTTTAACTCCATAGACGTAAAGGAATAGTTCCTCAATCACGAATTTCCTTGTATCACTCATTCCAGGGTTTCTGTGAATTTTACATCACTGTCCTCAAGCCAGATTATCATTACGATTGTCCTCCTTCGGGTATATTCACTATCATTACTCATTCACCATTGGTGTCCCCTCACTTTTATATTATCTCCCTTCCCTTCCCATTCACCATTACTATACTAGTCACACGTTCTACATTGACCTAGACACTCCATCATGGCATTGTTAATTAAAGCTTAATTTAAGCTCATCATTCAACCTTCATGCCCATTCATTTTGAGACCCTCTTTCAAAGCGCTTACCTCAAGAAGTTGTTTTTATAGTCATACCTATTCGATCTCAAATCAAGTCGCAGATCCCAGGGCACATAGATCCAAGTCGCTAAGCCATCATCCGTCTCCGATCATCCGGCTCCGATCATGCTACTTCCTCATGACAATCACTAACCTATTCATTCACCTCAGTCTATTCTTGACATTAATCATGGCCCTTACTTATCTTCCATCATGATGTAGGGGATAGCAAAATCATTTCTCAAGAAATGTCTTTGTGATAGCAAATTCAAAAGCCCCCGTCTAGCCAATCCAATATTTCAGGCGCAGATAGCCTTCCTTCCCAAGTTTCTTCATCTCCTAGAAAATCTCCATTAGCGGCAAGCAGTCAATTGTCCATTGCAGCTTCATGGTATCCAATATCCAGCTCCTGACAGAAAATTAGAGCTTCATAGAGTTCTCCAAGCAGCCGGACCCGCTCAACCCACCGTTCCTTCTAGACCAGATGACCAGTTCACTCAGTTACAGAGATTAACAGCCTTATTAAATAACGATTCGGCCAATTGAAAAGGGCTCTATATAAGCAGAGAGCATATTTTTTTGACAGAAGTTTTTAGTTAGTGAAGACCTTGCTTTTGGATAGAAGTTCCCTAACTAAAAACTTCTGTAAAAAATATGCTCTGTGCTTATTTAGAGCCCTTTTCAATTGGCCAAATTGCAATTTAATAAGGCTGTAGATCTGTGGACATAGATTGATCATTTCTTTAAAGCCATTTCAAAAATATGAATCATTTATGACTCCCCGACCAGCATCTTCATGGTTGTTTTTTCCTCCTCTCCACCTGTTAAAATATTCAGTCTTCACATATGACCACCCCTTCACTTTCTTCCAGGTTACTCATCTAAGGCGACATTCCAAAATCTTCTCAACCTTTGCCATGATCCTTTCAGGTTTAGCTCCTCACTGCCTACACCCCGACCTTCCACAGGTTCCTGAGACCAAGCGATTCAAAATCTCATGTTCAAACCACTACCTTCATTAACTATGTCAGAATATTTTCCTATTAGACTTGGCTACAGTCCTTCTGCTATTCTGAGCACTCATTCCGTATTAGGGCAAGGCCATAGGCCAATGGAGTTCTCACTGTTTCAGTAGTCACATTCTCTACCAACCAACGGAAGTCCTGTAAGGCTTCCAAACTCGAATCAGCAAATCTTCCCGATTTTTGGCCCTCTAAGCAGGCCGAGAAAGCGTAGCTTTGGCCACACCACCAGCTACTGAGGGAGATTGATCCAACCACAAATGTCCAGTTAATTAGCTGAGAGTTGTGGGAGGAGCCCTATCCCACATCCCATTTATAAACCCCTCCTCACTCATCACTCACCTGCTTGCCATTTTCATGTCACCCACCCCCCACTCCCTGCTTTTTATCATTTATTCTATCCCTCGGCCCTCTATATATATACAGTGGGGGGGGTGGGGGGGGGGGAAGTATGTGATCCCCTGCTGATTTTGAATGTTTGTCCACTGACAAAGAAATGATCAGTATATAATTGTAAGTGTATTTTAACAGTGAGAGACAGAATAACAAAAAAAAAGAAAAACGCATGTCAAAAAAGTTATAAATTGATTTGCAGGTCAGTGAGGGAAATAAGTATTTGATCCCCTATCAATCAGCAAGATTACTGGCTCCCAGGTGTCTTTTATACAGGTAACAAGCTGATATTAGGAGCACTCTCTTAAAGGGAGTGCTCCTAATCTCAACTCATTACCTGTATAAAAGACAACTGTCCACAAAAGCAATCGATCAATCAGATTCCAAACTCTCCACCATGGCCAAGACCAAAGAGCTGTCCAAGGATGTCAGGGACAAGATTGTAGACCTACACAAGGCTGGAATGGGCAACAAGACCATCGCCAAGCAGCTTGGTGAGAAGGTGACAATAGTTGGTGCGATTATTCGCAAATTGAAAAAACACAAAATAACTGCCAGTCTGATGCTCCATGCAAGATCTCACCTCGTGGAGTTCCAGTGATCATGAGAACGGCGAGGAATCAGCCTAGAACTACACAAGAGGATCTTGTTAATCATCTCAAGGCAGCTGGGACCATAGTCACCATGAAAACTACGCTGTGAAGGACTGAACTCCTGCAGTGCCCGCAAGGTCCCCCTGCTCAAGAAAGCACATGTAGAGGCCCGTCTGATGTTTGGCAATGAACATCTGAATGATTCAGAGGAAAACTGGGTGAACGTGTTGTGGTCAGATGAGACCAAAATCAAGCTCTTTTGCATCAACTCAACTCGACGTATTTGGAAGAGGAGGAATGCTGCCTATAACACCAAGAACACCATCCCCACTGTCAAACATGGAGGTGGAAACATTATACTTTGGGCGTGTTTTTCTGCTAAGGGGACAGGACAACTGCACCGCATTAAAGGGATGATGGACAGGGCCATGTACCATCAAGCCAGGGAATTGACAATGGGTCGTGGAGGGGTATTCCAGCATGACAATGAACCAAAACACACAACCAAGGCAACAAAGGAGTGGCTCAAGAAGAAGGTCCTGGAGTGGCCTAGCCAGTCTCCATACCCTAATCTCATAGAAAATCTGTGGAGGGAGCTGAAGGTTTGAGTTGCCAAAAATCAGCCTTGATACCTTAATGACTTGGAGAGGATCTACAATGAGGAGTGGGACAAAAATCCTTCCTGAGATGTGTGCAAACCTGGTGGCCAACTACAAGAAACTTCTGATCACCGTGATTGCCAACAAGGGTTTTGCCACCAAGTACTAAGTTGAAGGGGTCAAATACTTATTTCCCTCATTGACCGTCAAATCAATTTATAACTTTTTTAACATTTTCTTTTTTTTGTTATTCTGTCTCTTACTATTAAAATACACCTACCATTAAAATTATAGACTGATCATTTCTTTGTCAGTGGACAAACGTTCAAAATCAGCAGGGGATCAAATACTTTTTCCCTGCACTGTATCATCATTTCATTTAAGATAGGCAAAAGAGCGATAGAAGCCCTTCACCATACAGTAGTACAGTATATAAATAGTACATTTGTGTTCACATTTGAACATCTAAAGCAAGTTAAAAAACTTGTTTCCTATTCAGAAATCTGAGAAATACAGTTACTGCACGCCATACTGGGAACCTGGACAGGAACATGCAAATGTGCCCACAAAGTCTTTGCTCTCTAATCCAAATACCATTTCAAACTTTCAAGACTTTTAAGCATATGTCTTCTGTATTGCACAGCTTTAAGCAAAGCCCATAATGGATTATGCACAAGCCAGGAAACTCTAAATATTTATCCTTTAAAAATACTAAAGACTTTACATCATCTCAGGTAATGAAGGCACACCTTCAATAACTTTGCAGGCCAAAACAAATGAAGACACCTCCAGACCTTCCTCATAAAAATCCTAGACAATCCCTACATTATTTAAGGAATTGACTAATAAGGACATTCCTTTCCTAACATCTGCACAGGAAGCAAAATTATACAAATCACTTTTTCCTATGCAAGTCAGTTTACCTCCTACAACAAAATAAGGATTTCCTTCCACAACAGAATAACAAAGTCTCCACCATCAATCCAATTTTGAAGCTACTATATAATATTGATATCAAATTAAATAAATGTAAGAATTCTGCATCCAACACAACTTCTCCCCAGCCATCCACTAATTCAGGTACCTCTAATTCCCCTTTCACCCCACTATCATGCCACTATCAAGGCAAACATGTTAATTTACTTGCATTATTAAAATCTTCTTATGAGATCACATCTACCAAGCAATTAACAAAGGCGATATTTCAGTAATGGTGAGGTCAAAAGACTCCCATCTAGCAAACTTAGTAAAATAATTTTAAGCTTCAATCTTTATAATGATATCATATATTCCATCCTTCAAGAGAGACGTGTGGAATTCAATCACTATCAGTACGTTGTTGTTGACCTGGTCTATACAGTTGATATAAAAAGTCTACACACCCCTGTTAAAATGTCAGGTTTCTGTGCTGTAAAAAAATTAGACAAAGATAAATAATTTCAGAACTTTTTCCACCTTTAATGTGACCTATAAACTGTACAACTCAATTGAAAAACAAACTGAAATCTTTTAGGTAGAGGGAAGAAAAAATATAAAAATAAAATAATATGGTTGCATAAGTATGCACACCCTTAAACTAATACTTTGTTGAAGCACCTTTTGATTTTATTACAGCACTCCGTCTTTTTGGGTATGAGTCTATCAGCATGGCACATTTTGACTTGGCAAGATTTGCCCACTTTTCTTTGCAAATACACTCCAAATTTGTCAGATTGCGAGGGCATCTCCTGTGCACAGCCCTCTTCAGATCACCCCACAGATTTTCAATCGGATTCAGGTCTGAGCTCTGGCTGGGCCATTCCAAAACTTTAATCTTCTTCTGGTGAAGCCATTCCTTTGTTGATTTGGATGTATGCTTTGGGTCGTTGTCATGCTGAAAGATGAAGTTCCTCTTCATGTTCCGCTTTCTAGCAGAAGCCTGAAGGTTTTGTGCCAATATTGACTGGTATTTGGAACTGTTCATAATTCCCTCTATCTTAACTAAGGCCCCAGTTCCAGCTGAAGAAAAACAGCCCCAAAGCATGATGCTGCCACCACCATGCTTCACTGTGGGTATGGTGTTCTTTTGGTGATGTGCAGTGTTGTTTTTGCGCCAAACCTATCTTTTGGAATTTCTGGCCAAAAAGTTCAACCTTGGTTTCATCAGACCATAACACCTTTTCCCACATGCTTTTGGGAGACTTCAGATGTGTTTTTGCAAAATGTAGCCTAGCTTGGAGGTTTTTCTTCGTAAGTAAAGGCTTTCGTCTTGCCACTCTACCCCATAGCCCAGACATATGAAGAATACAGGAGATTGTTGTCACATGTACCACACAGCCAGTACTTGCCAGATATTCCTGCAGCTCCTTTAATGTTGCTGTAGGCCTCTTGGTAGCCTCCCAGACCAGTTTTCTTCTCGTCTTTTCATAAATTTTGGAGGGAGCTCCAGTTCTTGGTAATGTCACTGTTGTGTCATATTTTCTCCACTTGATGATGACTGTCTTCACTGTGTTCCATGGTATATCTAATGCCGTGGAAATTCTTTTGTACCCTTCTCCTGACTGATACATTTTAACAATGAGATCCCTCTGATGCTTTGGAAGCTCTCTGTGGACCATGGCTTTTGCTGTGGGATGTGACTAAGAAAGTTTCAGAAAAGACCAACTAGAGCAGCTGAACTTTATTTGGGGTTAATCAGAGGCACTTTAAATGATGGCGGGTGTATGCTGACTCCTATTTAACACGATTTGGAATCTGATTGCTTATTTCTGAACACAGCTACATCCACAGTTATAAGAGGGTGTGCAGAATTATGCAACCACATTATTTTTATTTTCAGTAATTTTTTCAGTTTGTTTTTCAATTGAGTTGTACAGTTTATAGGTCACATTAAAGGTGGAAAAAGTTCTGAAATGATTTATCTTTGTCTCATTTTTTTACAGCCCAGAAACCTGACATTTTAACAGGGGTGTGTAGACTTGTTATATCCACTGTAGTTACTTAGGGCCCAACTTATCTCATTATCATTGCTCTTTTTCAGTAAAAGCTGCTACAGCCAAAGAGTGATTTAATTTCAACATTACTGGGCCCAATTAGACAACAATTTATTTAAACTTCACTCCAGGCCTAAAGTCCAACACTCATTTAAACACAAAAACAAGGTCATCCTATATCTTGTTAACTCTCTTATATGCAACAATGTTAACACAGTAGGTTGTACCTTTAATGAATCCAGAATCCTCCACATCTGCACCACATTTAAAAAGGCCCATGCCCACTCCACTTATCCAAGCAATAAAATAGACTTCATTAATATTGAAGCATTAGAGATCCTCCTGACAGAGTACCATACTTCTAATATCACTAAATAGCTCTCTAATGGTTTAAAAAATGGATTTGACATTGGTATCATAGCCTATTCTGATGAATTATTACAATGTAATAATTTATGGTCAGATCATTGACCTAATTAATGAAGAACTTTTTAAGCAAAATCTCTTGGGTTCATTTTTATTTCCACCCTTTTCTTTATATCACATCAACCTCATAGGGGTTTTTCTTACATTCTAGTGTATGTTGCCTGCATGGCATTAAATAGCAGGATTAATATTTTGTTTTCTAGATTTCTAATCTTTTGATCTAGTAATAGACCAAAAAAGTGTTGATCACTTTGTTGAAGCACTAGTTTGAAATCTGCTTAACATATTATTCTCTGTCCTGCAGCAATTCCTTACTTAGATGATTTTCTCATAATTTAACCACATTCTTGTCAACCCTCAAATTCTTGATCTGTTTATAGCACTAAATATTTCAGCATGCAAGCCATTACTAACTTTATAAAAAAGACTATTGATCCAAACAAGTATTGTAATTCCTCTTGGGATTGCTCAATATTGCAACTAAAATTCTACCCCAAGGTAGATCATACATCTCAGGACTTCTAAAATGTTTAACATCTGAAAACGATTAAAACTTAAAATTATTAATTGACCATAAAACCAAAAATGATTTTTTACCTGTGACTGTTTTTTTAAACCAATGGAATGGTAAGTCATTATTCATTAACCCAGTTAATACACAAAACTTCCTGCTAGAAACCTTGAATAAATACTTAGAATTTTCTAAATTGCTGCTCCTCCTCAACCCCCTCCTCAACCTCCCCATCCTCAACCTCCCTCCTCAACCTCCCTCCTAATCCTCCCTCCTAATCCTCCCTCCTCATCATTCCTCCTCAAACCCCCTCCTCAAACCCCCTCCTCAAACCCCCTCCTCAACCCCCAATCCTTAACCCCCTCCTCAACCCCCCTCCTCAACCTCAACCCCCCTTCTCAACTTCCCTCCTCATCCTCAACCCCCCATCCACAACCCCCCATCCTCAAACCCCTCCTCATCCCCCCTCCTCAACCTCAACCCCCCTTCTCATCCTCAACCTCCCTCGTTATCCTCAAACCCCCATCCTCAATCTCCCATCCTCAACCCACCATCCTCAACCCACCATCCTCAACCCCCTCCTCAACCCCCCTCCTCATCCTCCACCTCCTCATCCTCCACCTCCCTCTTCATCCTCAACCCCCTCCTCAACCCCATCCTCATCCTCCTTTCTCAACTCCATCCTCAACCCCCCTCCTCAACCTTAACCCCCCTCCTCATCTCCCTTCCTCAACCTAAACCCCCCTCCCCAACCTAAACCCCCCTAAATACCTCCTCCTCTCACCTCACTTACCATCTTCTGCTCTGGACGCCACATGCGCGCCACATCATTAGCATATACCGCGTGCCGGAGTCAAGAAGGAGCGGAAGCCGGAGCAGAAGCAGGTAAGTGAGGGGAAAGGGAGAGGGGGGAGGTATTTAGGGGGGTTTAGGTTGAGGAGGGGGGTTTAGGTTGAGAAGGGGGGTGAGGATGAGGAGGAGGGAGGGAATGTCGGCGTATAACACACACCTATAATTTGCCCCCTATTTTCAGGGAGAAAAAGTGAGTGTTATACGCTGATAAATACGGTAAATGAAAGAACTTGCGACCCTAAAACTCTGGGGCAATAACTGGAAAAATGTAATCATTCTAATACACTACACCAACTTAAGCACTATAGACTGCCTTACTAAGGCTCCATTCAATTGGCCAAATTGTAATTACTGGAGCCCGTAATGGAGCCCGTAAAAGTTATTGATATTCAATTGGTTACATGCTAAAAATTCCTGGGGGCTGTCAAAAAGATCTCCGCCTTTGATCTTTCAAGTCCAGAAATGTTATCAATTGCAACAATTCCACAAGGCCACATTTGCTTTCAATCCCGTAAATGGCAAAAGTACCAAAAAGTATTACAGGTTCCAAATAAAACTCGCAAAGGGATTTTTAAAGACTTGGGAGTGCACTAGCAGCCATTAAAAAGACAGTAAACCACTTAAAAGCAATACAAAGCAGGGTGGTTCATCAGATTATCATGCTCAACTTTCCCATTGCTACATTTGTACACATAATAAAAATATCTGCCTCGCTCCTCAAGTGAGATTCATCATATAAATGGGAACATCATATACCAGTGGTTCACAAACATCTCCTCAAGACTCCTCAGGCAGGCCAGATATTCTATTTAACTGTGTGAACACAGGCTAGAAAAGACAAATGTACCTCATACGGACATATGCTCTATATCCATGTTTTGTTAAACATGTATATCATATATAGCTTTGGCTGGAATCGAACTCAGGACCATTACCTCCATCATCTGCTGCACTCATCACAGAGATATTACCTCAACCCTACATTAACACAGGATGGGTATATTGAAGGAGGATCTATGTATAAAATACAGATCTTTGGTTAAAATAATGAAACTGAAGGGTCCCAATCATGATAAAGTACAAACACACATAAACAGTGATAACAGTATAACAATATCATACTTTAGTAGATACACAGAGCACATGTTTATATGTATATGACTGTGCATAAATATTATGGGTGTGGTGTGGGTGGATCCCGGAAGGGTAAGAGGCTTTTTGGCAAAAAGGGACACATAAAGGGTTAACTGTTGTACTGCATAATAAGGATGATGTCATTACACCAAAGTAACCATAATCTGATGGGAAAAAAACGAATCACCATATATCACTAAATTTAATCGAAGTAACCATTAACGTGCATAGCGTTTCCATATGGTAGTCATCTGCTCAATGAAACAGATGCATCAAATCATGGATTATATCATCTAATTCAATTCCACACAGTGTGTTTTCATATATCAATGAATAATCACTAATAGACGGTCATTATCTGGAAAACAGAAAGAGGAGGCTGATAAAAAAGCAATTGCTGTTTTTACAGTACAGTTTTTCATGCGATTACCAAAATAATAAACCAATTAACATGAAGTTCATCTATGAGCAGTGCTAACCACAGTGAAGCTGTCGTGGACAATCACCGTCCCCATAAACTATTGAGGATGTTTATTTCCACAAGGAATGCTTCACTGTGACCACAATCAGTTAGCAAAGACTAGTATAACTATATCAATATGGAATTGTTGTCCAATACTGATATCACATTTAATTGGTATACAGGTGGTACCATGGCCAAACAGATTAGAATGATCACATTATTCATAAACACATACCCTTAGATCCTGATGTAAAACAAAGGCCATCATCCATAATGTTTGTGAATTTAATCACACAACAATAACGAATGTATAATTACTGGTTTGGATTAGCAGATCCTAATGGAACTGTGCAACTCTACATCTGGGACTGTATGCATTGTAATTGAACAGAACACCAGTCATGTTCATTAGTGATGATATATGGAGTCATATATGGCACTTCAGATCTATCTGCTGGGAGGAATATCACTGATCTAATGCCTGATAGGCACTGGGTTGAGACTTTACTTACATGATATGATTGCACTGCTCGAAGATGACGAACATGCCTTCATGGTTGCGAGATTTTACTTTTAGGATGTAAAGAAACAAGAACAAGATATCAATCATAACACTATTAAGTTTGATTACAACACCTCATCTCAACGGCAATCCACATTGAACATCAATTGGTGAAATGTTAAACATAGCCATACATGTACACACTCTGTAGCCAAGCAATAGTATGTCAGCATTTATACTAATTAATATTATTTGAGGAATGTTGCAGACTTAGGGGATGTTCTCATCTACCTCCTCTTTTTCAGCACAGGACCCCCACCTTCCGTGCCCGCGCACCTCCTCTGTCTACCACGTGGAAGAGGTGTTGGAGAGAGGGGTACGTCCACCTGGTGTGACTGTATAGCAGCTGGTGTTGGCGGTAAGGTGTGAGAAGAGGAGGCCATTGGCTCTGGTTGAAATGGTGGTGGAGGCTGTGGAACCAAAGCCGGGAGAGATATGAGCTGGTGTTCTGCCAATTCTAATTGCTGCTCAATAAGCGCTCTCTGGGCTTGTCTGTCCCTATTTGCCTTTTGTTCATACCTCTCCATCCTTCGATTGTGCCTCCTCATTTCAATTTGTTGCTGTCAAGGAGGAAGGATGTGATATTATTCTGATTTTCAAGCTGTAGTGCCACATAACCCATTAGGGTGTAATGGCTTGTGAATGCAGAACAGGATATCCCTCAAAGTGGCTGGTGGGGGGTGTGAGGTCTGTCACTGGACATGCCAGCTTTTTGATGGGCTGTGGTGATGACAGAGGTGCCGGTGTGGATGGTGTCGATGTTGGCCATGGCGATGGTGTTGCTGTTGGCCATGGCGATGGTGTCATGATGGCCGTGGCGATGGTGTCATGTTGGCCGTGGCAATAGTGTCACTGTTGGCCATGGCGATGGTGCCACTGTTGGCCGCGACGATTGTGCAAGAGGCCCTGGGGGTAATGCCCATGTTGCGGGACCCCAGGTTGGGGGAGCCCATGTTGGAGGAGCCCATGTTGGGGGAGCCCATGTTGAGAGTGGAGGAGTGGTGGGGTCCTGCCAGGGCATCCATGGAATTGGAGCAGGGGGCAGTGGTGGGCCTGCTGATGGTTGCCTCCAGTACCAGGACATCTATAAAGGCGATTGCTGTCTCCAAAACATGTGAGGTTGAGTTGGAGCTGGCTGAACAGGCTATGAATGTGCTCACAAAGCGTGGGTGGGCCCGGGGAGAGATTCACAGACTGGAGACCTTGGAGGACATATTGCTGATGTTGGGCCGCTTCCTGTGACGGTCCTAGGCCTTCTGATCTGGTTTTGATTTCCTCAAACACCACTTCTAGGGGTATATCTGGTTCATCCTTTAGTGGAGCCACTGCCTGTGTCTCTGTGGGTGAGCTAGGCCTCCTGCATACGGAAATGAAAGGACAATAGTGACTGAGTTTTGATTCTCTAAACAATTGTTTGATGAGTGTTTCCATATCTCTGACATCATGGTCACTTGTAATTGGCTGTGGTGATTGTCTTATGCAGATAAACATTGAGCATTGTGGATCATGGCTCATATCAATATACGTAATCCTGCTGCGGCTGGCCATCTGCAGTACATTAGGACAAATGCTCAGTTGAATCTGCTGTGCAGTGTGTGAGAGTGACTAATCTGTTACCAATTCTCAGTAATGGTTGTTAACATGCAGATGAGACATGGTCCAGATTAGGCTAGTACATGACACGCACATGCAGTCCTTCAGAGTCTGTATCTGCATATGCTGCAGTGTGCACACCCATACATGTACTCTATTTTGGATGATAAATCAATCTTGATCTATTTGGTGACTGTTAATCAGAATAAGTTGTAACAACAGGTATTGGACAGACATTTTCTGATAACAATTCTGATTATGATATGTTTGCTTCCTGGATTTAAATAGTTATTGCAGCCCCATATATCATTAGTAGTGACTCGAAAGCTTACAGTGCTGCATTGCTATTGAAAATCAATTATCTCTGTGTTAGGTGGGTGCATATGAGGGTGTAATGGTGTATATGATACTCACAACGCATGGTGCTTGACACACCCGTGTCCACCTGTCCTGGAAGGCCCACTACTGCTGCTGGCTTGATCTACTCTCTCAGGGTCCTTTTTCACTCTATATAGGTTATAATGGATGGTGGTCCACCACCGGTTGCACAGACTGCTCTGGCCGCCTCTGCCATCTTCCTCTTCACCTTAATCTGGCTATCAACATATTTGTGCTTGACAGACCTCATATTCCTGTTGGCATACCCCTATGCAGCAACAGCTAAAACAAACCTCACTCCAGGCATGTGTCTTCTGGCTAGGCCTCACTTCCCTCCATCCATTTATAATGCTATAGTGGGCACAGATTTCTGTGAGGAGGATCCTCATCTCATCTGGGGTATAATTGGGTGCCCTGTGCTTTGCCACAGCCTCTTGCACTACCAACTGTGCCTGGGGTTCCTGGCCTCCCTGTTCTCTCCCTGGGGCATGTCCCTCCACTCCACTTCCTACCCACCTGGGATCAGGCCCCCGACCCTCTGCCCCTATTCTGTGTGTGCCTACATCTGAGGTGACATTCCCTTCCTCCCACCCTGCTCTCCTACACTTCTACCTCACCTCCCTGATCTGACTCCTCATCTCCCTCTCTCCATACCTCTCCTCTTCTCTACCACGGATGTTCTCTTTTCCTCACTCTCCTCCTCTCCTACTTTCCTCCGGTGTTCTCCTCACTCTCCTCTCCTCCCCTCCACTCCTAGAAATTAAAAAATTAATATAAGGATAAATCATTATAATATGTATGTGTAAATGTATAGGGTGTCATGCCCAGGGCCTGACTGGACTGCCTATACTATGGCCTGGGCAGGGATTGACAATAATTTACCCTGTTTGTGGTTATAGTTATGTATTTATCACTATGGTTATGCATATTCAGTTGTTTATGTTTTTAAAATGGCATTTGTATTGTATGTATTCTGATTGTGTTACAGTGTGATTGTCTTTTGATGACTCACCCAGCCCCCCCCCCCCCCCAAGTATAATCACCAGGATGAGATTAAAGGCCTGAGATCATCAGATGTACAGGATTTCCTAGTAAGCAGTGGGCAGCCTATTATTTAGGGATGGGGCTTACTGTGTTTGGCCAGCCAGTGTGCCAGAAAATTGTATAAAATGTGACAATTAATAAAGCTATGGCAGTTGTGTCAGGACTTACATAAACAAGGTGTAAGTGTCATTTTATGAATTAATCCTAATTCTAAGGGAGTATATGGTGTTCCTGACATTCTGGTCTGCTGAAGCAAGCTCCTGGGCATGGTACTGGTGTTTGGTCCATCTTCTGCTAGCACTGGTGTAAAATGACTGCATGATTCTGCTGGATAAGTTTGAACCAGGTTCTTACCAAGTCCACTTGAAGTAGCAGATTGTGACATAAGGTAAAACAAGAATGTGTGTATTATGTGTATTATTATGGGGGGGGGGGGTGGTAGGTGGGGGTATGGGGGTGTAGATGAGCTGTGGCCTAATGCTATGTATACATATTAATCTATATGTGTGAATTATGTGATATCAGCAATTATGTGTGTTGTAAATTAAGTAAATTAGTTGAAATAGAAACAAAATTACAAAACTGCTCCTTCTCTCTCTCTTTCCCTCTCCAAAACTCAGAAACCCACCAACGCCTAGACCTGTGTGTTGACGTTGTAATATATGGCTTATACAGTGATCATTTTTAAACATTGTGCCTTTAATAAGTGTATATTATAAAATATGTAGTTGTATAAATCTTTATTTATGATATATAGATTGTGTTCATTCAACCTCCATCTTATGAGAAACCGTTCCCTGTGAAACTTGAGGTGTGACTATCTATTCCATTCATACTGTAACAAATGCTTATGCCTGAGGTTGTTTATGGGTAAACAAAAGAACAGTTGGGTGTGGTGGACTGTTGCATCTATCATATAGACAGCATAATAGGGGGTCTCTTGGCCTAGAGCGTTTATATGTAAACAAGGGGAAATCTGTGTGTGTGAGATTCCCATCTATGGAGTTTTTATGGAGTTTGGGGGAAGGTGAGATGATTACAGTGAGATGGTCAGTCACATATCAAGGGGGAGTGTCCAAGAAAGATATACAAAAGTCCAGAGAGTGCGGGCATCATGGTTTGGGGCTGCTTTGCTGCGTCAGGGCCTGGACGGATTGCTATCATTGAAGGAAAAATGAATTCCAAAGTTTATCAAGACATTTTGAAGGAAAACTTAAGGCCATCTTTCCACCAGCTGAAGCTCAACAGAAGATGGGTGTTACAACAGGACAACGACCCAAAGCATAGAAGTAAATCAACAACAGAATGGGTTAAACAGAAGAAAATACGCCTTCTGAAGTGGCCCAGTCAGAGTCCTGACCTCAACCCGATTGAGATGCTGTGGCATGACCTCAAGAAAGCGATTCACACCGGACATCCCAAGAATATTGCTGAACTGAAACAGTTCTGTAAAGAGGAATGGTCAAGAATTACTCCTGACCATTGTGCACGTCTGATCTGCAACTACAGGAAACGTTTGTTTGAAGTTAATGCTGCCAAAGGAGGTTCAACCAGTTATTAAATCCAAGGGTTCACATACTTTTTCCACCTGCACTGTGAATGTTTACATGGTGTGTTCAATAACAACATGGTAACATTTAATTCTTTGTGTGTTATTTGTTTAAGCAGAGTGTGATTGACTATTGTTGACCAATTTGTGCAGAAATCCATATCATTCCAAAGGGTTCACATACTTTTGCTTGCAACTGCAACTTTTGCTTGCAACTGTAAGTATCTTTTTGTAAATATTGTTTTATCCCTACTGTCTATTTGTTTGTCTAAAACCCATTGTGTAACCGTATATTCATCTATGTAAAATATATCCTTAAACTTATTCATATGTTCGTTTATTGATTTGTCCAAAATAACTTATTATTTGTAGAAATTATACATTAATTATTTAATTATTAGTTAATTTCTTACAACTTTCTCAGCTGCAGTACAGCCAAGGACTTACAGTTTCCAGTAGCTTTTAAAGTCCTTTCCTGCAGCATTCATTGGCGTTCTCCATTTCCCATTGGTTAATTGGGCTGTGACAGGATCTGCAATTGTGGGCTTGCTTAACTTTGGCGCCCTTCATATGATCGGCCATCCAGAAGTGATACATACAAAGCCAGTGTTTATGGTTTGTGGTTTTAGCCCAGTAATTGTGGGCTTGAGTCAATTGAATACAGTTAGAATTGTAACACATTTCTAACCCGCAGACACAAGGCCTGTATGAAGGTAATTATGGGCTTGGAATTGAATGGAGGCCTAAGTTTTTTTCTAGCTCCAGCCTCCTTACCATCTCCTTTTGACCTCAATAAATCATTGCATAATTAAATGCAACAGTTTTGATGCAATTCCTTCTCCATTGTAGAACATATTTCAAGCATATCAGAACTTCACGTTGCTCAACTGGCTTTACCCTACTCTTCAAGAAGCTCTCCATGTCTGAAGTCTTAGATAAAGAATGCAAACTGTAACATGCAGTTCACTATTCACTAAGAATATTTACAATATAGCCTGGTACTTATTTTCAAAGTTTGAGGCTTCCCGTAAAATATTTAATCCTCACAACATCAATATCATTGCAGCTTTCGGATATCATTGTAGCTTTCAGACTGAAATGCTTACCTATCACTCTTAAAACCAATCTTGCATGTATTCAACATAATCTAACTGGGATGACTCAGAGGTGAGGGGCCACAGGCAACCCAAGATTCTCCCTTTAGATTATGCCTTTTGTGTTCAATCTTGTAGCGCCCAGCAGAACACCTCCTAGGGGAACTCAGGACATCACAGGTTGCAAGTTCAGCTCCAAGGTTACGGACTCAAAAATAATGAACTCTTTTCTATCCCATTGGTTAGAATTAGAACATACAAGAAATAGAATCAGGCACCCCGTTGCTTAGAATGCCAAACTCAGACTGACAGTTTATTCTTTTTTCCACAGATATTTTCCACAGCTCCAAAATAATTCACCCACACCCACCTTCATCCCCTGAGATATCTGATCTGATATTTTTCATGTTGTCAATAAGTAGAAAGGGGCTAGATTTCTCTTGGTCTCCAGATCTGGTTTTAACAGGACAATAAATTAACGTCAAACATTATGGGGTATCAGTCATAAAATGTGCTTTAAAAATGTAAAACCAGGCCCAGTCATCATAGCTTTACATTTCCACAGCTTCATGATCCTTGCCCTATATTTGCCATCTTTATCAGCCCCATTTGTTGTATTTCTAGTTTACTCCCCTTTTTTTTATCTCACCACTGAATTTGAGATGCTTTGCTCTGTAATACTAAAACTGTACCCCGCTCCCCTTTACAACTCTGTCTAGCTCTCTGTCCTTTCTGATTCTTGCTTCGCATTCCCACCCTTCTTTTACTTACCTCTCTCGCTCTGATCCCTTCTGCCTCTCCGATCCTTTTCTCTTTTTTCATCAGACTATTTATTATCTCATTGTGCTATATTCCCTCTTTTAATCTCTGCCACTTTCCACTCTATTTCATCCCTATCTTATCTCTCTTCCACTGTTTTTTCTCTTTTTCCACGGCTCCAAAATAACTCACCCACACCCACCTTCCTCCCCTGACACTCCTTTCTCTGAGATATCTGATCTGATATGTTTCATGTTGTCAATAAGTAGAAAGGGGCTAGATTTCTTTTGGTCTCCAGATCTGGTTTTAACACTCCAGAAGGACAATAAATTAACTTCAAACATTATGACTAGAGGCGGGAGGAGTAGGGAAGAGTAACCGAAGAGGGAGGAGGGAAGAGACACAGGGGATGGAGGAGGGGGGAAGAGACACAGGAGAGGGAGGAGGGAAGAGACACATGGGATGGAGAGGGGGAAGAGACACAGGGGAGGGAGAGGGGGGAAAAGACACAGGGGAGGGAGAGGAGGGAAGAGACACAGAGGAGGGAGAAGGGGGGGCAGAGACAAAGAGAAGGGAGAGGGGGAGATACACAGATGAGGGAGAGGGGGAAAGAGACACAGAGAAGGGAGAGGGGAAAGAGTCACAGAGTAGGGAGAGTGGGTGAAGAGACACAGAGGAGGGAGAGGGTGGGAAAGAGACACAGAGGAGGGAGAGGGGCGAAAGAGGCACAGGGGAAGGAGTTTCACTAGAAAAATATCAAGATAAACTTGTTTCTGCCTATGTTTCAAAATGTTTGTTATGTGAGTCCTTATTTAATCATTAAACAAATACACATTTTCGCCTGCTTGAGCTTTGTCAGGGTGATACTTTTCAACAAAATTTTGTAATCAAAGCATTTAGCACACATTTTTTGAACAGTGTAGTAGGTGCTTTCTCCCTTCCCTCCTCTTCACGTGAAGAAATTCCTTAGCCACTATCTGTTGCTGCTCCCTTTAAGGTTCCTGCAGCTCCTCAGCACTGAGCTCTTGTCTGTGCTCCTCCACTAACTTTTCAATGTCTTCCTTACTCATCTCCAGGCCCATGCACTTGCCCAGAGACACAATGTCCTCCACTATCAAGCTAGGTTCATCCTTCAAGTTCCTTGTTACAGTTTCTACCAACAATTTTCTCCAGGCGGAGTTCATGGTCTTGTAAGAGACTGCACACCAGGTCTTATCAATCATGGAAACATATATACACATATAGAAATATATGTCTGTATGTTTGGTCTGGGCCTGCATGAGTGCTGCTGGCACTGGGGAGCTACAGTTCATTAAGGGAACCATGATTGCCAACATGTACTGTGACATACTGAAGCAGAGCATGATCCCCTCCCTTCGGAGACTGGGCCGCAGGGCAGTATTACAACATGATAACGACCCCAAACACACCTCCAAGACGACCGTTGCCTTGCTAAAGAAGCTGAAGCTAAAGGTGATGGACTGGCCAAGCATGTCTCCAGACCTAAACCCTATTGAATTCTAGTGTTGGGGCAAGGCAGCAAGCTGAGTAGTCCGAGTCACAGGCACAAGGCCGAGGAAGGAAACAGGGAGAAAAATTAGATTCCAAGTGCTAAGTTAAAGTTGGACGGTGACAGCAAAATATTCTAGCAGAAGCCATATACTGTACAGGAAATCAAAAAGCAAAACCAAAGCAAACAAGGAATAGCACACAGGAGCAGAATCATTTGCATGTGCAAAATGCAAGACCATCTTTGAGGTGGAAACTTTTCTTGCTCAAATCTAGCCATGGTTGAGTTAAAGGAGTCACACAAAACAAAACATTGTCACCAAACAGTGTGAGCTGGACTAGTTAGACCTCAGTTCTAGATTGTGATAAGACCTTTAAACAATTAAGCTACAATAGAGACTATAGATCCCAGTATAAGTCCTCAGCAAACTACTTAATTTGTACTGAGATATGGTGGCTTACATGCAGTCACTTTATTTACCAATGTCCCAGGCCCTTGTGAGGTGTCTGTCTTGGTTTTGTTATTGTTAGCAATTGTCATATCATTCAACCCAAGCTAAATATTCTGGTCTTCCCAGCCCATTGTAAGTGCTATATAGGGAATTTCCTCACTAATACCCAATCCAGGTCTTAATAGTGGAAACATACAACACAAACAGAATCCTTGTTCATATTCTATGGGAACAAGGTTAATCAAATAGTATTGTTGTTTAGTTGTTCAGTCGTATCTGACTCTGCCCCTCTGAGCTCCATCAAGCTCATGTTCATTGCTTTATGACCTCACCCATGCATCATTGACTCTGCTGTCCCCTTCTTCATGTGCATTCAATCTTTCCAAGCATTAGAGACTTTTATTGGAAACCCTGTTTTGACATGATTTGGCCAAAATATTTGAGCTTTAGTCTCATGATCATACCTTCCAATTTGCCTTGATTTCCTGCAGGATTGGTTCATTGGATCTTTCTGCAGTCCAAGGGACTCTTAGCAGTTTTCTCCAACATCACAATTCAAAGGTGTCAGTTCTACGTCTCCCAGCCCAGAAGCAAACATATTTTAATTTCATGGCTGCATTTACCATCTGCAGAGATCTTGGAGCCCAGGAAATTAATATATGTCTTTGCCTCCACTTTATCCCCATCTATTTGACAGGATCTGAGATTGCTGTTTCCTATCTGTTTAATGTTGAGCAACAGGCAAGTTTTTTTCATTCTCATCAATACTCCCTTTAGTTCCTCCTCACTTTCAGCCATCAGAGTAGTATCATCTGCTTATCTGATATGTTGACATTTCTCCCAGCAATATTAATTCCTGCTTTGGATGTGTACTAAACAGACTTACGCATGATGTATTCTGTGTTTAAGTTGAACGAATACAGTGGCATTATACAACTTTGTCGCACTCCCTTCCTGATCTTGAACCATTCTGTTGTTCCATGTTCAATTTTGACGGTGGCTTCTTGGTCTACATACAGATTCCTCACGAGGCATATGAGATGCTCTGTTCATCTCTTTAAGTACTTGCCACATCTTGCTACACAGTCAAATGCACTATAAAAGTTTATGATGCAGAGGTAAATGTTTTTCTGGAACTCTCTTGCTTTCTCTATTACCCAGAGAATATTGTCAATTTGTTCTCTTGTGCTTCTGCCTCTGCGAAACCAAGCTTGCACATCTGGTAGTTCTCTGTCCATATATTGTTGGAGCTGAACTTGCAGGATTTTACGCATTACCTTTCTGGCGTGTGAAATGAGTGCAATTGTTCGATAACTGAAGCACTCTTTGGCACTGACTGTTTTTGGGATTGGGATGTAGATTGACCATTTCCATTCTACTGGATATTGTTGAGTTTTCTAAATTGTGGCATAAGGCAGCAACACTTTCACAGCATCATATTTTAGGATTTTGAACAGTTCAGCTGTGAATCCATCAACTCCTGCAGCCTTGTTATCAGCAAAGCTTCCTTGACAAACTATTGAGATTATCAATTATGTTAAGACCCTTCCTGTATAGATCTTCTGTGTATTCCTTCCATCTCTTCTTTATCTGATCTGATCTGTCTCTACCATTTCTGTCTTTTATTACTCCCACTTTGTCATGAAAGGTTCTGTTGAAATCCCCAATTTTCTTGAAGAGATCTCTTGACTTTCCAGTTTTGTTATCTTCTTCAATCTCTTTCACTTTCTTTCTTTCCTGGGCTTCTTTCTAATCTGACAGCCAGTTTGTTTTCTTAGTTTTCTGTCCTTTGGATACATTTTTTGCTGCTGTTTTCTGTACAATGTCACAAACATCTGTCCAAAGTCCTTCAGGCATTCTATTTACCATATCAAGTCTTTTCAATCTATTAATTTACCCCACTGCATATTCACTGGGGATTGTTTATTTCATATCTGCTTGGTCTGATGATTTTCCCTTTTTTCCTCAGTTTAATTTTGAACTTTACAATAAGAAGCTCATGATCTGATTACCAGTCAAGTACAGTTTTTGCTGACTGTATAGAGCTCCTCCATCTTTGGATATAATATATATAGTCAATCTGATTTTTAGATTGTCCAGCTGGTCATGTCCATGTGTAGAGTTGCCTCTGGGGCTGTTGGAAAATTGTGTTTACTGTGACCTGAAAATTATCTTGACAGAATTGTCCTAATCTCTGACCTGCTTTATTTTGTACTCCAAGGGCATTATTCCAGGTATATTTTGGTTCCCTAATTCAGCACGCTAATCTCTTATGATGAGAGTAACATATATTTTTGTTATTATATCTAGGAGGTGTTGAAAATCCTGGTAGAACTGGACAACTTCAGCCTCTTCAGAAATATACATGATTGGAGCATAAAATTGGATCACTGTGATGTTAAATGGCTTGCCTTGAATTCAAATTGAAATCATTCTGTCATTTATTGGGGTGTAACCGAGCACTGCTTTGGTCACTCTTTGATTAATTATGATGGCTACCATTTTGTCTGTGGAATTATTGACCACAGTAGACGATCTAGTGATTGTCTGATGAGAAATGTCCCATTTCAGTCCATTTGAGTTCCCTAATTCCCAAAATACCAATGTTTTCAATGTTGACCTCTTTATTATAACCTGCCCATCTTGGGTGACCCTACACGGTATAGCTCACAGCTTGATTGAGGCCCCTTCAGCACAAAAAGGTAGTGATCCAGAAGGAACATTTTATGTTTTTCCCTGTGCATACTAAAATTGATTACATAGCAAAGTTATTTACTAGATTATTTATTATTTACATGTATTCTAGTGGACTTTTTAAAAAATAAAATAATAAAATCATTCTAAAGTTGTAGATTCTTAAGCACAGTTTATGTAAGATAGATAGATGGATAAATATAGATAGATAGATACAATATTTTTCCATTTGCTTTAACACACATATTGTTTATCTATTTATAAGCAATATTGAAACCTCTCCAAATCTTGGTTTTGCAAATCAGTGCAAGACAATGGCTATATAGTATCTATAGTGTGTGTTTTTATTGCAATTTCCTTGGTTCATTTATAGAGATCATGATCTCAGTAATACTTTTTATAAGCTTACCATATGTTGTGCTGAAATGTTGTTGACTGTGACTAAAAGCCCAATGCTTACATAGTAATGCCAAATTATCTCAGCATAGAAGCGGCTGGATCAGTAAAGTTTCACAGAGGGCAGCATAAAATGAGGTTCAACAGGAGCAACATGCTTTTATTGAAAGGCAAAGGATAAGATGGGTATTAGCATAGCTCTGTGTAACAAGAAACTTTCAAAGTTTTAATCAAGTCATTTGGAATAAAATTTTACCTGTGTAGAACAGCAGGTAACATCGTATATAAATGAAGCTATGCTTTGCTAAGGGCTTTATTTTCTAGCACTATAAGCCATCTGCTTCCAAGGTGTTAAGGGAACGAACAAGAGACTGAGAGTTCAATCTGACTTCCTCACTGAGCCGTAGGAATTCTGTTTCAGGACGATAAATTCCTTAGCCCTTTCTGAGCTGGACAGATGTGCAGGATTGGGGTGCATGCCAAATTAAATGCTGTATTTAAAATTCTAATTTCCCATTTCACCAATTCTTTATTTTAATCATGGAATGCAAAATATGGACTCAAGGCAGAAAACCATGGCAATGATTACTGACACAACATTTGTCTTCTGGCATGAAAAGTCAAAAAACATATTTAGGCTAAACACATTTGCAAAACAGTATGAACCTAGCCCAATGAAAATACATAAGGTCAGATAACATTTGTGCTAATAAAACTATGCTGAACATTTAAAGCTTAAATATGTGCAGCTAGTGTGTTTTTTAATAGATCTGTCTACAAATTATTATTATTATTATTATTATCTATCTAAATAGAAATATATTTTTTGGACAGTCACTAAACAAAGATGTCGGTTAGTAGTACTTAAAAACTTCTAAATGAAAGTTATGACACCCCAGATGGATACCTTTTTACCCAGAATGATCACTCTATTCAGACCCTGAAAATATAAATACTCAGGGAAAATCAAAGCCATCCGGGAAAGAAACTACTAAGGATGCAGGACTTATAACCAATATTACTCTGTTTTTTACTAATATAAAAAACTTTGCAGAAACATGCACACTTGACCGAACAGAACATTATTCATGATGTCTATCACTTTGAATCTCTGCTCTGGATTTTACTACTTACATTTAACCAGTATTGCTTCTGACTCGAAAAAGAGAGGTCTTAAAAGCACGTCATTTCAATGAATATGTTCGTCCAGTAAAAAAGCTATCACTATATACTGCAATACTCTGTTTATCCATCTCTCTCTCTCTCTTTTTATATATATATATATATATATATATATATATATATATATATACCTTCCTCCCCATCAACTTCTGCTCCATTGGCTGCCTGGATAGTTCTGATACCTGGATCTCATACAAGATGATGCAAGAATATCTTGCGTGATCTCATGAGCATCAGCTATGAAAATGAACTGGCAGCCAAAAGGACGGGAGGTAAGGGGGAAGCAGTAGCAAGAACTGGGGAGAGAGGGAAACATATTGCAATGCCCTAAATGTAGGGGAGGACATAACCAGTCGGATCCATTTATTGGCCAATCCAGCTGGTCCCTCCACATCATCTCCAATCCACCTTTTTCTTCTCTATGTTGTTATATATTTTTTTTTTATGAAGAGGAGACAGTGCTGTTCAATCAACTCACATAGTTATATTAAGCAAGACACCCAATTGAAGCACATTCAGCACATCAATATTTCAACAGCTTGGCATGCAGGAAGGCCACAGCCATAGGTGTAGGAGCCAAAGAAAATCTGGGGGGATTCTGCATATTGTATAAAATTACTACACAAATGATTCTCTACACATAAACACACACATTGAAATATCTGGAAGGGATTTGTCTCCCTCGCCCCCCAACCCCTCCCCCAGTTCCTACACCCTTTGCCACAGCTATCCCTCAAGTATGTTCACCAAGAAAATAAAAATAAAACACTGACAGGATTGGATAGAAATAAAATGTTTTTATTTAATCAAGCAGAATAAATATGACATACAATACTTAACCACCACAAATTATTTATTTGGAATAGCCAAGTTATTCCTATACTGCCAAATCATGCCTTGTAATTGGTATTTCTTGTTGAATGACTCCACTGGAGTGCATCCTAGTTGGTTCTATGTTTTTCTGACATTTCAGTCTTTAGGACTCTGCTGGAAAGAGGACAATGACATTAATTCTCAAAACAACTGCAAGCAAGGATAAAATACTTCATTTCATATTCTTGACAATGCTTGCAAATTCTTGTTCCTAGCAACTGTGGTGTGCCAGGCATTTGACTGTGCCTATGCAGTTGTTGCTTAGGTAAATGTGATGTATATGTTAAATATATATATATATATATATATATATATATATATATATATATATATTTATTTATATATATATATATATATATATATATATATATATATATATATACACACATCATACATATGAATATTTTGTACATCTGCTGCCGATACTTTTGATGGTCTTCTGTATAAACTCCAAAAATGAAGCATCTGTATTTCTCAGATAAAGAAATTGCAGCCTTTCATGTATCTCTATAGTCCATTCAGTGACACTGCAGCTGTACTGCACATTTCCATTGAAGTTCAATTCTGAATTGCTTCTAAAAAGTAGAAATAGCATTTATATTTGGGTTTGAAACTTCACTGGCATATATATTTTCAAACTGACTTAGCTCTTCGTTCAGACTTCAATCACATACCTGTTCAGAACATTTTATTTAATTGCAAGATTTTATCAAATCTCCTATCTTGTGAGGGTAGCCCTTATTAATCCACCTTATAATAAAGAAATCTGCCATGTCAGATTGGCATTTTTAGTTTAATTATTATTGAAACTTTATTCAGAATGTATGTGGTTTTATATGTTTGTTGTAATACTGGACATGAGATCCAGGAAGAAATGCTTGGCCAAAATTAACAATATAATGGACTTTGTGTATGAGATAAAAACTAAAAACTAAAGTCCTGAAATAATATGTTTAAACATTTTAATGTGTTGTTACTAAGTTTTTTTCTGAATTTATATTTCAAGTGTGTTAAATATTTTTTATAAAACATTAGAGGACAAAGAGAGAGGTGTTGATTATGTCTCACAGTGTGTGTTCAGTTTTTAAATTAAACTTGCTGCTGATTAAACTGGTTTGAATATATAACTGTCCTGGGGAGTATATATTTTTTAATTAGCAGAGGTAGAAATATATGTCATTAGTAAGTTTCAGCCAATAAGAAAACCTACATCTGTACCATCTAGACCTTGTAAGTTCCTATTTAAGTTTGTTTTGTTCTGGAATACAGCTTTGTAGTGTTTATACATGCTATTTTATGGAAAATGTTTATGTTTTCAAAAAAGTTAAAATAGCAATACAATATTTGCAACTCAGTACAAATAGTACTAACATAATAAATTTGACAGCTGTATTACATGCAAATTAACATGAAAGATTTTGAAAGGGAAGTTGAGGAGCACATTAAGAAATTTGAAAAAATATTTCAAACTCAGTACATTTTTAATTACATTATTTTTGTAGACCAAAACCTGTTATTGTCTATTTGATTTGTGTATAATGCAAGTTAAAATCAGACAAACATGTTTCAAACTGTTGGATATTGTGCTTAATTCACAATGCACATTTTTTAAACTTCTTAAACACACTTATACAATGAGTAAGATACGTGACAATTCGTTCATTTGTATTATTTGTATTCCAAATACTCTTAATATGAGCTCTGATAAAATTATCCAAATCAGCTACAGGATGTGACCGACGTTTGTACAAGGGATATAACTTATTTCCACAGCTTTTTAGCCGTGCATATGGAGATAAATTGTTTATATGAGCTATTTTAATAAGAATCAAATGCTAATATGTTATACAATGTTTATTTTAAATGGATCTACATAGAGCTCATTTTGGTTCCTACCTAGGCTAGTCATACTGTATATTTCCCATAACAAAATTAACGATGCAAAACAAATTTATAACTAATATACTACTGCATAAACTTTTAATTGTGGCTATCAAGTATTGGTGTTATATTTATGCATAGGCCAAAACGACAAATTTCAAGACAAAGCAGAAAATAGAGGACAGAGTCTTTTCATTCAACATCAGATGAGTCTTTTCGGCTCTGCTCCTCTGGCTGATACCTCAGATTGTTGGATGGGGACATAATATGGTTGATTACAAGGCCCAGGCACAACTGGATTTATATCTAGCATACTCCTCAGCACACAATACTGAGGTTTACTTTCACCCCAATTATTGTTTACCACAATAAAAAAAATTGTTTGAATGCACTTGTGGATTTTCATCTGCTAGCTAATGGTGAGCAAGAACAGATCTAAAAGTGCATTTGCTTTATTAAAATAGTTTTTGCCTTGTACTTAATCCAGGTATAGCACTGCAGAATATGGGCCCGATTCAATGTTGTAGGCCGTATGTCTGCGGGTGTGTTGCTGGCTCTCTTTCGTCTCCGAATCCGGAGCTATTCAATTGCTCTAAGCCGCAAGTTACTGGCCCAACGCTGACTCCATAAACCATGTACTGGTTGTAGCAGTTCAGGGAGGGGGCATGATCAATAAAGCAAGCCCATAACCTCCCATTTTGAATCAGCCAAGAGAAAACGAGACTGTCATTATTACGTCAGTAAAACCTGGAGGTTACATGCCAATCAATTAGGTTCGGGGGTCCAATATGCAAACAGACTCGCAAACCCTCAAAATAAAGAATTATGAAAATGAATGCCAATACTATTCTAATCCATAGGGATGGCCTGATATGTATTAACTCATTGATACCCGAGATCGATTTAACCCCGAAATGAAACATAAAAATAAATCTTATATACTGTTGATTTGTGGGCTTGAGAATGTTGTGCAATTAATTCAAATGTCTATCATTGCTTTCCCTGTTATTTACAGTGCAGTATTGATTTTTTTATTTGCATTTGCTGTGCTACGAATAGGTGTTTAACCCCCTTGCGAGTCCTCTCTAGCACTCGTAGGATTTTCTCCTTCTTTTGCCGTTTACAGGTGTGAAAACAATTGAATAGTGATTTGTGAATTCAGCCATCCTAACTCTTGCAAAAGTGAAAGATCAAAGGCTTCGGAAGGCTGTAAGTTACGGGTTTAACCATTGCAATTTTTTCTAGGCCGTAACTCGTAACCCGTTTGGAGCCCGCAAAAAGACGCCAATTGAATAGCAAATTAACTTGCAACCTCACAAATTTCAATTGAATCGGGCTCTATGTTGGCGCTTTACAAACAAAAATAAAATAAAAAAATAATATAAAAATATAAAAAGAGAAACCATATATGCAGCAAACAGAATGTAAAACAAGAGTGGTTTGACATCCAGATAGATTATATGACTGTTTAGGTAGGGCACATATGAATGAAACATCCTATGCAGCATCCTTGATTCATATTGATACATTTAGACATATATCTGACAACACATTAAGAATGGCATCATCCTCTTGTAGGGGCTTACAAAAAGAGGGTTAAAGTTTGACTACATTACCATGGTACAGCCCATAAGTAAGTCCCATGATTGTCCTCAGTTTATGTGTGACACTTATACCACAGTATTCCCTGAGACTGTGTGAATAAATATATCTGTGTGTGTTTCAAGGACAAGGCAGCCATCAATTTTACCTGAGTATTCACACAGCCCCTAACAGTATACATATTGTATTACCAGTAAGAAGGATGGTGCAGACATGTCTTCCATTCCCAGTGAGAATATGTCAATATGAAGAAACAGCAGGAAAGCATTGGTGGAAGGCAAAGAGACAGTGATCATATTGAGTTGAGAACGAAGGGGAAACAGAGAAGAGGAGGGAGAATGAAGGAGAGAGAACATGCAGAAAATTGTTAAAAAAGGAGACAGTAAAGAGGAATCAGACAATACGGTCTTCAAAATTTCTGTTATGCATTACAAGAATGTATTTTAAATATTAGGGTTGTTTCACATGAGAAATCCAAGATCTGGACAACAATACTTTAACAGTGCAACAAAGATATGTCTTCGCAGGTTAGATCTTCCTACATTTTTACTAAAAAGGTATGGATTATCTGCTATTGTTTTCAGTATTGTGCTATGTTGGGTGCTATGGTACCCAACATAAATGACTGAATGGGTGCAAATCTTGCTGTATGAAATTAAACAGTACTAAGAATAAGCAAATCTTATACAGCATTTTTTCATGCAATAAGATGTTTTTACTCTTTTATATACAGAATACCTGCAATTTTACTACCTTTTCAGCAAAGAAAAGAGACTATGAAAATGAAGAGAGAGTAAATAAAGAGAGATGGGAAGTAAATTAATTAAAAAATGCAAGCATACTTATTAATGGACCTAGGGCTGTATAAAGCCTTCAGTATAATACATCTGTGAGCCAGCATTATCCATACACAGTGCTTTTAATTTGCAACTATGAATACAATTTCCCATAAGTAAGACTATTTTTCTCTAGCAAATCATTATAGCTGCTATATTATCTGTCTTTATAATGAAACTTTGAATCAACGGGCAACTTATCAGTTCCTAATGTTTTGTTTTGTGCTTCTTGTAGAGTAATTATTCCATTAAACATCAAACAAATGAAAGGTTAATATTTACCAAGCAATGCTGCAGTATGTAACAGAGCACCTGCTGAGGCTTCACTGGGTAGTAAAGAACCTTCCAGATTTGATAAATAACTATTATCTATTTTTTATATTATATAAATTTATGTAGATTTCTATACAAGGATATTTGCCAGACAAATTCACCTGCCTGCTAAACCTTATCAGATGTAGTCTTCCAAAGACATACAACACAGAAACTCTCCTAGGAGATTTAGAATCATTTCTTTTGCTGAAAAAGATGCATATTTACCATTCAGATTCATACTTATCTTCATTTTACAAGAAAAGTTTAGCTTTTGCAGTTCCAAACCTTAACTCATTGTACTCACTAAAATGCTTGCTAAACAAGATTTGCTTAGTGAGTGGTAAAGCAAGCAATTACACTAATGACTGCTTGTTACATAATGCTCAGGTACACAGGGTTAATTACCTGCTTTTTGGTGCTTCGTACCTTATGATACGTGCCAAAAGTATACAAGATCAAAAGTTAGAGTTAGTGGGTCAGTATGCAACCTAAATAACTGTCATCAAATATGTGTACTCTATAGAGGCAGAGATAGTAAAGTGACGGCCCAGCTGCCAATAAAAATCTTTTCTGCCCTCCCCCCTAATACCACCCATCCTCTACCCAGAAAGACCCTTGTCCAAAGAAACTACCTTCTTCTCCAAGATCCCCCTCCCTCAACCATTTTCACCTCTTCATTGTTTATCCCCCCCATAACCAATCCCTACTGCATCTCCGTTTCCTCTCCAGGATCCATCATTCCTCAGCCATTTGCCCCTCTTAATTTTCTTACATCCTCCGAAGACTCTTTCCTTAAGCAGCTCACTTTCCCCAAGACTCACCTCCCCCAGCCACTGTCCCACTTTAAATACCTCCTAAGACCACTGCCAATAGCAGGTCTCCTCCCCAAAACTCCTTCCCATAACAGCTAACTTCTTCCATAGTAACTCTGCACCCCAAGACCCAAAGCTAATTCCCACCCAAAGACTTCTTCCCCTGGCTGCTCCCACCCCCAAGACTCTTCATAAGGCTGCTTTCCTTCTCTTTCCTAAAGTTTGCTCCTGCCTGCACAAATCACTCCTCTACAAAAGAACAGGACAAGAACACTCTCACTTCCCTGGCACAACATCTTGCAGGGAGTGGATTGTGCTGGGGGAGCCTCCACTACAGATATAAAATAAATGAAATGCAAAAAAATTAGGCAGTACCGGGCCAAATAGAGGAGGGCACTTGTGCACTGTGGCACCTGTCATGCGGTTGCTCCATCTCTGCTACTCTATAAAAGCAAGCATTTCCCACTCAAATGTTGACTATGGTATGTTTCCCTTTGCTAACACACAGGTCTCAGTTGTTAAAGGAAGAATTGTGTTAGGCAAAAAAGTTTTACTTCAGTGCAGGTACATTCATGTGCATGCTATACACACTATAAATGTTAACAATAATCATCAAATATGGACACTCTATAAAAGCCAGTGTTTCCCACTCATGCATTGACTATGTCATGCTTACCTTTGCTAACACACAGGTCTCAGGCATTGAAGAAAGGAGTATTAACGAGTATTAGGTGAAAAAGCTTTGTTTTAGTGCAGGTACATTCATACACATGCTATACATATTATTCTCAGTAAATTTACATATAGAGTTGTTAAAATATTTACACATTTAATCAAATTCATTACATATATAACATATTCAGTACCAATCTCAGGGTCAAGGGATAAAGACATCTGGTGTGAGTGAGGGGAGAGCCCAGTGGTTAGGTTCAAAGGAGAATGCGACTGATACACAGTCTCGAGAGAAAGATGCTGGCCCTGCACTATCTAGGCTTAACCAGTACAGGGCACTTCCACAAAGAGATTGTACACCTAACCACTGCTGTAAATAACAGGTCTCTCATTATCTACTGAGGTGGTGTGGGTTGTCACCAGCAATTGCCACCTCCACCACCATCCCAGCAGCTACAGCCATCACCAGCCGAAATTATGGAAGCAGTAATTGGATCACCAGCTTTATCCAGTTAACTAATGCTGGCCCCATAATGGAACCCATGAAATACTACAGGAAATGAACAGAAATTTGCAACAGCATATGAAGAGAGAAAAAGAATGGCCTGTCAGAAAATACTGTAGGGCCAGGAGGATACATGTGCCCAAAACAAGGCCCTTAAATATTCAGGCCATAAAATGGCAAGAGTATGTAGATCTGTTGATAGTGCTGGTCCACATCTATCAGCACCAGGCTTCCAGGCCCTCAACTCCGGAGTCATTCAACCGTGCAAGTATTCCAGCTGTCAGACCACTTCAACACTGACAACTGTGCAACGGCATTGTAGACCACAGTCTTACTCCAATAGACCGAGTAGTGCCCAAATCCACCGGTTTATGAAATATGTAACAAGAACATTAGCAGCAGTTTAAACTATAAAAATAAAATAATTTTTTGAGAACTAATTGTAGTAGACTTTGTGTATAGAACATTCAATTCTTATGTCTTGTAGGTAGTTTGGAGCCTGTGGGGTATACTTATTTATTAAACAGTGGAGGGACTGGTGGGCTATGAGGTTGAAGGGGTACAACATTGGAGCATGGACCTTTTATTATTTAATGCATTCTCCAACACATGCCAGAAATGCCCAACTTCTTTATAGTACCTCATAATTGCTTAATATTGTCCAAAAACATCCCGCAGCAGCAAAACAAAGTCCACAGGACCAGGAACCTCATAACTCTTGACCAGGTCACTTTCAAACACGCTATACAGCTTTCTAGGAAAGTAATCTTGCTGGGGTAATTTTCATGTAGGTCCCCTGGTCACACAAAATGTAACTCAGGAAACCACTGCTATTGTCAATATATTATGTATTGCAAAAGTATAGCATGTGTGCTTCTACATGAGGAAGCGAGGAACATACTCAATAGCCACCAATAGTGTATTAGGCTTATGTGTAAATGTGGTACCTCAATAACATGTGTACTTAACTAATTGGAAGTCATTTTTAGGTGATTTTGTTTTTTGATGCAGATACGCACATACACACCTGATACATTACATATGGTGGCTGTCTCTCAGAGTCAGAGAAGTAATACCTTAATTTGTACAAACCTAAAGTCAATTCCAATGCTTTTCAATGCAGTCTTTTTCTGTAGTTAGAGAGTCACATGCTCTCTTTTGTAAACAGATTTTATAGATCAAAATCTCACTAGAGAGAAATCTTTTACCTCAGTGAATAACTTTGTTTTCTGTAGGCTGTTTCAGGTTTTTGAGTTCTGACCCAACTTATTTTTACACATCAACTCCTTGCACTATTTTGTTTTTAGAGGTTTACAGTTTTTTTTTTATTCATAAACATTTTGAGCTGAAAGGAGACTCAATAGTTATTTTGTGCCAGTGTCCTCAAATCTACTTTAAATGGAAGCATTGAAATGGTTACCAAGTGCCTCTCCTTGAAGTGCCATTAATCCTAGTTTTGAATGTTAACTAATTGGCAGTCATGTCTTGTCCCGGTGTTAGACTGTGTGAAAACTATAATGGCAAAATAGCACAATACAGTGGTTTGTTGCATCTGTCTCCTTGTTCTTTATAGTATTTATTAACATATACCTGTGTGTTCATTATAAAACAACTGTCTGGAACAGCACAAAGGACAAGACACATTCATTACCCTTATTTATATAAACTGACTCTGTATCAGATAATAAAACTAATAACTTGAAATGTGTATTCTAGCTGATAGCATTTTGTGCTTTTCAATAGTTGCATGACAAAGAGACACATTTGTAATTATATTGATGATGTAACGATATAATTAAAATCCTATCATGCCTGTATTCATATTTCGTACTATATTAATTATGATTCTATCCGCAGACTGCAATTGTAGCTTTCAAGCCTGTATAATAATATATATGAAAAACAGAGAAGCTGATAGATGACCCAGTTCCATTTTGTATATCCTGTTATGATTTCAAAATCATGAGAATCTAATAGAAAGGTAGTTTCATTTTTCAAGTCTGCCCATATTTATAAAAATGTAATAAACAAAAAAGACTAAAGTATATTCAGTAAAAAACTTAATTAGGAAAACAAAACATTATTGCTTGTTAGGGACAGTATGCATTTAGGGCAAGATCTGTTTTATTTGCCCTATCCCTGAAGAGAATGGCATTAGTGGTAGAGGCAAAGAAACTGTAAAAGGGGAAATTAGCAATGTATAAATATACTCTAAGAATCTGTCTGGAGTACATTATCTTAAATTTTTTTGTACAGATTGAAATGATAAAGAAAAAAGCCTACCTACCATTACAAGGGAATGGTACTGCTGTGGGAGGTCTAGAGAACACAATGATTAGTACAATAGAACTGTTCCTCAAAAATATAATAGTAATTATTATTATCTAATGATAATAATAATAATGGTAACAATAACCATAATACATTTATAGGCACTGTCCTAACAACACCATACCAGCATCAGTCAGCACCAGAAGCACCAGTCTACACTACAATCAGCTTGGCCACCGCTCCTCAGCAGGACACATTACAAGACCCTCCACCTTGATTTACAGCTTAAGGTGCTTCAATTGGGAGAACATGATATGCTACTAATCCAGCATGTGACTTGTCATTTTTATTTAGTTTCCCTTTGCTAACTCATGGGTGATGCCTATGGTGGCAGTGCACAAACATGCTGTCCTAAGCTGCATTATATCCTTGAACACTGTTACATAGGTGGTTGTCCACAAGCACTCCCAAATCCCCTTCGATATCTGATAGCCCTATATTTGCTTCATTAAGAATATAAATAGCATGGCTATTCTTCCTTCCCAGATACATAACTTTACATTTATTCATATTAAAACTCATCGCCCATTTCTGTAATTTATGCAAATCCCTTTGGAGTGAAAGTACATCATTATCTCATTTAATTACCTTGCACAACTTTATGTCATTGGGAAAAATGGAGACACTACTTTCCAATCCTACTTCTAAGTCATTAATAAATATGTTAAAAAGGAGAGGACCTAATACTGAATCCTGAAGAACCCCACTTACCACATTAGACCAATCTGAGTATGTTCCAGTTACAACAACCCTTTGCTTCCTGTCATTTAGCTAGCTCTCGATCATGAGCAGAAATGTACTGCAATTCCAGTATACCTTAATTTGCACAATAGTCTTCCATGTGGCACAGTATCAAAAATCCAAAGAGACTACATCCACTGAGTTGCCTGATCCAAGTTTTTACTAACTGTCATGAATCAGCCAGTGGCCATATTGGATTTGGTGTGAACTATGCTGGGGCCATTTTGTGACTGGCAGCAGTGGCCATTTTGGGCTGGGTTATCTTCCACATGCTGTTGCCATGTGGAAGAACAAAAGGTTTGGGGCCCACTTGTTATGGATATATGGTTATTTTGTGGTCTAGGGGATAAAGTATTATAAGTTTACCCCTTAGCATATCCCCATCCCTTCCATGTTTAGGCTCATTGTAATGGGTGTCATGTGAGGGAGCTGGTGGGATGTGTTGGTTGTATGTGTGTGAAACATTTTGTGTTGTATTTGTAAATATGAATGTATGTTATTATATTAGTAGGTTATTATATTGTAGAGGGGAAGCCGTTGAATACAGGCAAGCCTCCTTTGTTCCCAAAGGCCTGTTAATCCCATTAGCTAAGTATCCAGCATAGAACTAACAATGGGAAGCTCACAGCTGGAGAGCAGACAGGCAGGCACCCAGAAACAATGGGATGGCCTGAAGGCTTCTCAGCCTTCATAGCATGGGCAGAGGAGAGTAAAAGACATGCTTTGCCCTGGAGAGTCAAAGACCAAATTAATTAGTTGGCCTCGCCTAGTGGGCGGACCTGGGAGGGGACTATTGGTTCATGCACAGTTCCCCTTCATGATTGGCCAGACGTCATTTGGGGCTGGCTAACGGTAGCCACTTCCCCCATTCTTGTGTGATGTGGTTAAATAGGCTGTTCTAAAATAAAACATGGTTCATAATTTTCATCAAGACTTTGTGTGCAGGTGTATTATTGACCCAGGGGCATATGCTGGCAGAGGAGATCGTTTCTGACTCCCTACCAAGGTTTTCCCAGGCACACTACCTTAAGCTGGGACTTATGCTCTTGCATCTGCAAAGAAGGTCCATTGGTCTGAGTCACCCAAATCTTAGGTCTAAAACCTACAGGAGATAAGAGGACTAGGATCCTCTATACTCCATCGTCATTGTAGGTTGTGACAATTGGTGGCATTGGTGAGAGACTCCACAGAAAGACCAGCAATGGAACAGACGGATATCACCAAAGAAGCAACAAGACGGTTTAAAGCAGCCAGGCACTTATACCCCAGTAAGATGACCGCACAAGAGGTGTCCAACTCACTAGACCAGCATTGCCAGAGGATCTGGCAGGAGCGCAATGGAGCGAGAACTCCAGCTCAGCAAAGACTTGGCTACAGAGAGACATTGCGTCTAGAGAAATGGATGGCGATTCTGAATCTGTGGCAGGACGATGAGCTAATGGGCTGGCTGGAAGTACTAGTAAGAAAAGAGGTTGCCTTGGAGAACCAATATCACGTTTTTCACGCCAGAATAGTTGGTGGCCTTGGAGAGGAGTTTGATTTCCGCTTGGAGATAGATTCTGGCCTCCAAGACATTGTGTATGGTGATCCTGAAGGAGGCATAGGAACCTTTAAAAGGCACAACAACTTGTTTGTGGAACGCTGTCGTGGTCTGGGACTGGAACCGTGGTGACACTAACCACCTCATAAATCTGTGTTGACTCCTACTTATAATCTTGTTTAAACAGAAATATTATTGTATTATATTCCTTATTAACATTTCTAAAATATTTTCCACTACAGAAGGGAGGCTTACAGGTCTATAATTTCCTTCTTAATTATAGGTATCTCCTCTGCTTTTCTCCTGTCATTTGGTAGAGACCCTGTGTTGAGTGAATCTTAAAAAAATAGATATAATGATTTGGCTATTACAGAACCCAGTTCTCTCTGTACTCTTGGATGTATTCCATCGGTACTTGGGGCTTTATTAACATTTAGTTTTTCCAACCTCTTTTGGATTTCTTCCTGCGTTAACCAGTTATTTGGTGAAGGTAGTGTAGCCCCATTATATATTTTTCATATATTATTTTCTGTAGTTTTACTTTCTGGCAATAGCAATGACAAATGTTCACACCTGCAACATATCATTGATGATGTATCTGAAAATTTTATATTTATTATGTCTATGCACTTCCATTGGTTGTTAAAAAGTCAGTAGTAAGGCAAATGAAGATGGAGAATTCTCAAGTACTAAAATTATGCATAAAGTTCAACATACGTGTGAAATATGTGTTCAAAATGTTCCTAGGTTATGAATGTCATCAAGTTTGAAGATGTTTTACACTGTTTAAATTAGTACAGTAGTTGTGGTAAAATCTAAACAATAAGTTGTTTTTAAATATTTTATTTAGACTTATTTTATTTTAATCATCATCATCATTATCACCAAAAGTTATGTTTTATGCTTTAGTAACTAGGGTTTTAGGTTCTCATTTGCTGATACTTTGCATTATCTTGATTGTTAAGATTGCAGTGATTGGGACATCACATAGTTTCAATCTGTAAGGAATTCACCACTTATTATTAGTCTTTAGTCATGTATTTGTAGAAATGTCAACAGCATCTTGTGTACAATGAGAATCTGCACTTCTTATGGTTTGATCATTTTAGTTTTCATAAACTTTATAATGTGATAATTTTATAAATGTATTTCCTACATCTCTATAACCTATATTTTATACAGAAGATGAAGGACGTATGTGTGTTAGTATCCTTGATGTTCCTACTAAAGCAGGAATGTGGTATCTATATAGGCTCTTTACCAAAATACACAGGTGCATTGAGGTTGCTTGAAAGACTTACAAGCAAGTCTCCGTTTGTGATATTGTTCTACGTGATGACATGATGTAAGAGATTAATGGTCCGATTCTCACTTCTGCTGAAGATAGAACTCAAATAATTCAGTAATGGAATAGCTGGCCTTTAAAGTCATTAAGAATGTTAATTTAGGTTGGTTTGGTAGATCCTTTACTGGCCTCATTGCCCAACTTCATTCATCTGTATGGTCCAAGCATGTAGCATATTTCTGTTTACCTTCATCCCCTGATTCTTACCATGCAAGTCAAGTTCAGAGATCTTGCTTTTAGTTTGTTACATTCTGTAAGTATTTGCTAATACTAAAAGATCACTGCAAAAAAGAATGCTGAGGAGTTCTGAAGTTTTCTGGCAATTCTGAAAAAATTTTACACAAATATACGAACAAAGGTCTGAAATCTGAAAAATGTACGTTGATATGGAAACCAGGGTAATCATGCTGCTAATATCTGCCATACATAGTAACAACTCCAATGGACTTTAGGTTATCAGATATTTATATCTTGTTGTATTGCCTCTCTGGTAGTAGGACCGCAGTGATCAAGTGTTTCAGTACTTTGCACTTATGAAACAGCTGTTGGATTTTTACAGCTTGAAGTTCCTTCTCCTGCAGAGAACCTGCTTAACATTCAGCATGCCTGGTTCAATTGCATGCATATTCATTCAACCTTCAGATTCCCCACAGCACCCTATTTCATTATATATCCAGAAAGCTGACTAGAGGATACATGTTGAGACAGATCTCTATAACAAACTGTATACTTGCAAACCAAAAACATCTCTCTTAGACTTTCTTTTTCTAAAACTCTTTTTTTTAATTGATTAATCACAAGGTATATTTTTCTGCTTAACATATAGGATTACAAAACTGCATTTAATTATTTATTTTCAATAATATTAGCATCTAGTGATTGCATATTCCATTGTCTATTGATTATTTGTTAGTTTGGTTATTACATGTAACCAGATAATTAGCATATAGATGAAGTATTTTTATTTTCTCTTCTCAGGGGCACTGAAAAACTAGTTTTAGCTAGGATATTCATGACTGGTAAAAGCCTGATAAGGAGTCAGCCACTGTCAGATGCCCTTGAAGCTACCTTTCAGGCACAGGCAGAAACCATACTTTGCTCAGCAAAGATGCAAACAGTGGGGCAAGGTATTACTGAATTAAGAGTCTGTACTCCAAATGTTACAGTATCAATATATCTTGAATAGTTAAAAATAAATTACATCATCTAAGAAACAATATGACAATCCAGGTTAATTTAGTGAATCAAAATCAAATATGGTAATTTACTTGCCAATACATATACATGAACATCGAGCAACCATGCACTGGCTCCCTGCTGTAAAAGAAAAGAATGAGTCTTAATTAACTTCTCTGCACTTTCTACATTTAGAAATTGGTTGGTGTACTTTCTCTTCCAAAATGACAATGGGAAAACTAGTATTTATTCAATATAGGGGAAAAAGTCCAATAACACATTTGAACCTATGCTCTAGTGTTTTTAGAGCTAACTTGGCAACAGAAGCTTGTTTGTTTTCCACATATGACCCCATGCAGCATATAACCTCTCAGGACTGAAAAAGATTTTCACAGTGCCACATCATTTACCTCCAGTACCCAATAAGACTCCAGGATCAGCAATCGACCAAAAAATAATTCACCAGAGTCTTATAATCCCTTCCCCCTATCTTCTCAAAGATATTATTATTATTATTATTATCTTTATTTATATCGCGCCAACATATTCCGTAGCGCTGTACAGGGGTTGAGTACATAGCAGAAAACAAATTAAACACCTTGTAAAGAATGGAGGGCCCTGTTTTTGAGCATAAAATCAAATGTACATAGAGCTTGTTTCCAAGGCCTGACACAAGATTGAAAACTCGCAAACTTACAATCTAAGGGTATAAGATTCCATACCTAAAACCAATATATTCTTTCCTAGGAACTGTTTCACATGAACACAGAAATCAGAAAGAAAGTTTTCAGTTTAACTTTCTCTTGTTGTCATTAAAAAATATTATGCCATTGAACATAGCTTGAGAAAGAACGCATTTAGTCATTGGTGTCCAAAAAACTGGTTGATTTCAAGGTGAAAATCATTCAGAAATCATTGTTCATGGAGAAAAGCATCCTCATTAGATGTAATGTGTGAGCAGGAAGGATAAGGCAACACATTATAATGTGACTAGCTACTTGCCCGTCAAAAATTTTAAGCCTGGCAATGCTGTTTGCCACCCAATGTGAGCACCTTCGGTGCTCATCGCGAGCCCCCCGCTGAGCACATTTGGGGCTCATCGCGTGGCTCGCAATGAGCAAGTCTCTCCCCCTGTCTGCTTCATCCCTTGTGTCTCACTTCCCCTCTCCTCACCATCCCATGTGTCTCATTTCACCCCTCCTCTCCCTTTCCCTCCCGTGTGTCTCTCCCCCTCCCCTGTGTCTCCTTACCCCCCTGTGTCTCTTTCTACTCCTCTTCCCCCCTCTCCCTCCCCTGTGTCTCTTTCGCCCTCTCTCCCCTGTGTCTGTTTCCCCTCCCCCTTATACTCCTCATCCTCCCTTTCCCCCCTTATCCTCCACCTCCTTCCTTTCCCCCTTCCCCTCCCTCATTCTCCCCTTATCTTCCTCCTACCTCCTTTCCCCTTCACCCCCTTCTCCCTCCTTCTACCCTTATGCTCCCCCTTCCCCTCCTTCTTTCCCCTTATTCTCCTCCTCTTCCCTCCTTCCCCCTTATCTTTCTCCTCTTCCTCCCTTTCCCTTAACCTCCTGCTTTTCCCCCTTATCCTTCCCCCTTATCCTCCTCCCTCCTTCCCATCCTCCTCCCTCCTTCCCATCCTACTCCCTCCTTCCCATCCTACTCCCTCCTTCCCATCCTCCTCCTCCTCCCTCCTTCCCCTCATCATCCTCCTCCCTCCTTCTACTCCTTCTACAATTACCTCCATTTCCCCTCTCTCCTTACTAGCATGCGATCAGCTCCTGATGCTCTCCCCTGCAGCGCTGGCTTCTTGCTGTGTCCAAACCACATATGCAAATGACGTGACATCACATGCGCATCACGTCATTAGCATATGTCGGTTGGGACACAGCCAGAAGCCGGTGCTGCAGGGGAGAGCAGTAGGAGCTGATCGCATGATTGTAAGGAGAGAGGGGATAGGGAAGTAATAGTAGAGGGGAAGGAGGGAGGAGGAGTGGGGAAGGAGGAGGATAAGGAGGGAGAAGACACAGTGGGCCTCACGATGCGCGCCTACGGCACTCATTGCAGCCCAGGTAGTGGGGGTGATGCGAGCCCTGGGGGCCTCGTGATAAGCACCTTTGGCGCTCATCGCGAGCCCTGCAATGAGCGCCTTCAGCGCTCATTGCAGCCCCAGTCACATGTTAGGCAAGGGACGCAAGCGCGTTACCAACATCGCAAACGTCACCAACACTGACAACTATATATGTGATTATAAGGGGAAGCTGACACAGTCCTGTTAACGTAGTAGACTATGGGCCTCATGTAAATCAGGTGCGCTAACTTAGGGCACTACCGTAGATCGGATGTGGGAGCTTTTTTTCCCCCCAACCTACTATTGACTTAAAACATACTTTAAAAAAAGCCATTACTGGGCTATTTCAGTTTTATTCATCCCAGATATTGTCCCAGAACCTAAACTTTACTGTCTGTTAAAAATATTACTGTTTTGGGAGAACAAAAGTATTCCTCAGAGATATCTGCCCCTGGCCAAATTACCAATATATATATATATATAGGGCCTCATTCTATTAGCGGCCGCAGCCGTTGCGGGGTCGCAAGGACCGGCCGCAAGCTATTCGGCTATTCTATTCCCTTACGGCCGGAGGCTCCGGCAGGCTTGCGGCCGGTGCCTTGCTATCTCTTGCGGAGGAAAGCCTTTGATCTAAAACGGCCGCAAGAGTTTTGCAATTCAATTGCTCCGGGAAACCTCTCTGCAAGGCTAAAAACGAGCCGCTGCTTACTTGCAGGAAAGAGGTCCCGCTAGCACCAATTAAGCACATAAAATAGCTCAAATAAAGCCATCCTGCACTTTGAGAAGACTATAAAGGGATTTTAGGTGTTAGAAAAAATAGCACATAATTATCCTGTACTCAAATCCATAAAATATTTTATTTTTAATATCCGTAAAATATCCATGTGAAAAGTCCAGAGTGCTTGGAGCACCTCAGACCCGCCCACGCCGCAGCCGGAAAATAAACAGTTGATTTGAACTCGGGTTTGGGCAGATGTGCAAGCTTGAGAGTGGGTTCCTTTTAATCCTCATGTCCCCCAATATGATCCCTAGCATTTACAGAGCTGTACAGTGCAGGCTTGAATTTATTTTTGAGTTTTTATATTTCACAGCTTACGGCCGGTTCCAAGATATGCGGCCGGCCGTAAGATGAGATCCTTGCGGGGCCGTATAATAGAATCGCGAGTTAACTGAACCCCCGCAAGGAATCGCAGCCTTACGGCCGATTTACGGCCGATAATAGAATGAGGCCCCCAGTGTGCACACCTTAGAGAAATAATACACCAACACAGAGTTCTGGTATAAAACTTTCTCTCGCCTAATTTTATTACGTCAGTCATCATTTATATAGGTTTTAATAATCAGATAAAAGGTGCAACTTAGCAAAACATCAGGTTTAATTAAGCACTTCATTGGTTCTAAGGTGTCCGCTTTTACGTGACCTTGGACATGTATTGGGTCAGGAGCTTAGGGAGTCTCCAGGTCTCATCCCACAGGGGATGAGTCTATCTTCCCATTGGCTGAGAAGTTGAGACAAAGGAAAGATGGCGCTCTCCTTCTTAGTGTCCAAGGTGTGGTAGCTGTCGTCATCCTTGCTAGACCAGAAGTAGTGCCGCCGGCATCTTGTCTGCGGAAGTAATGAATCCTCCATCTTAGAGTTCCCGATGATTCAGTATTGTTAATAAAACTTTGGTTATACGATAATACTGCAAAGATAAGATATATAAGTAGGTGCACGAATACGGTTATGCATTTTGTACGGATCCCAGTCCATAACATTACCTTGGAGAAAACATCCCTGCACATGTGTATTTTTTTATATGTTTTTAAATGATTTTATTTGCCACTGTCCTTATGTGAAATAAAACTGTATACATGTAAATATTCCCACTTCTATTTCTGTTATGTAACTTATAATGTGAACCACTAAGGGACTTAGTTTCCTATATCAATCTTTATGTTAATACTAACATACCATATTTTTTAATTACACATATGTTGATACTGGATTGTTAAGTGTCAAATAATGTTGACATTTCATCATTTTGTAGTGCTTTTTGTGCTATACTGTCACTTTAAATGCTTCTGGGGGACTTGTGCAAAGGTTTGAAAACCACCTGCGATTGGTCTTTGGTACATGTAAATCTTTCTTCTGCCCTGATTTGCGAGTGATCCATATAATCTTATTAGCCTAGGGTTTTGGTGTCACAGGGAGTGACTCGTGATTTATTTTCAGTGCGAAAGTCAATGGAAATGTATGCCTTGCTTTTCATCTGTGTCGTGAGGTTCACTTGGAGCAGTGACTCATAGGAGTTCTCTCACAATGTTTTAGGAATGGGTGATTAATAGCTAGGTAGGATTTATTGTAATGCTACGGCACTCGCAATTGCTTTTTCAGGGATTAGTATAGCGCCCTATGATAGAATGACCATTGAAAACAAAGATCTTGTATAGCTCTGCTTTATGTAATTCACTTTCCAGTTGCCCAAAAACAATATGCACTTTAGAGTCTGCTTTATTGATGATAAAATAAAATTGAGTTAAAAGACTAACTGGATTCATATGTCTCCTTTAAACAGAATAGAAATAAAAATAGATTAAGCTTTAAAGTTCCAACAAAAGAAAAAAAAATGTGTATCTGTGTGTGAGTTACAAGTTCACAGGTTGATTTTATTCATACCAAAACATATTACCAATTAAGGCAAAACATCTGGACAGGGCCAACAAATAAGCCTCCAAACAGGGGTGCACTCTCCTTTTTCCTAAGTATTTTGTATACTTGGTTCCCTGGAGTTTTTAGTTAATCTTCATGACCCATGCATGATCCATTCAGGCTAGTTGATGGAATAACTGACACGACAACTTGAGTTGGGAGAAACAACGGGCCACAGCTTTATTTAGACACAATATAAACAAACAACCATAACTTGTTTAGATGACTAATTTAGTCCTTCCTTCTGGGGGAGGAGCCCGGCCACGAACAGTGACCTCACGCTTTGAGCCCTGCCCAAAGCCCCAATGCTTATCTTTAAGCACGCCCTGTGAGGTGGGGCCAACGCCCCCTTAGGCCAGTGGGCCGGGCAACTCACCTCCCGCCGCACAGACATAAATTAACAATACACAACATACAATAGCCACTTCTCCGAATTCTTAACCAAAATATATATTAATTTCAACATTTCTTATTTATATTATATATATTATATATACTTTTTTTTTTTTTTTTTTTTTTTTTTTTTTTAAAAGAATAAACCATAACATCTGTTAACAACAAAATACAGGGTGGGTGGGTGGGATTCCAGTCGGGAGACCGCGCTGCTGTGATCAATGGCGCGAAACGGGCTTCCGACACGCCCCCCGACGCTCCTGATTGGCTAATAGCCTCACAGGCTCCGCTGGGTCACGTGACGCTACAGGCTGACCCAGGGAGCCTGTGCAGCCTCCGCGTCGTTCATGACCCATGCATGATCCATTCAGGCTAGTTGATGGAATAACTGACACGACAACTTGAGTTGGGAGAAACAACGGGCCACAGCTTTATTTAGACACAATATAAACAAACAACCATAACTTGTTTAGATGACTAATTTAGTCCTTCCTTCTGGGGGAGGAGCCCGGCCACGAACAGTGACCTCACGCTTTGAGCCCTGCCCAAAGCCCCAATGCTTATCTTTAAGCACGCCCTGTGAGGTGGGGCCAACGCCCCCTTAGGCCAGTGGGCCGGGCAACTCACCTCCCGCCACGGAGCATGCGAGGGACGCCTCCCGAGGCTGCGATCCCCCCCTGCTGGACATTAAAGCCAAAGCCCGCAAAACACTCTCCCTAAACTCCAACATCATCAACTCGTACCCTATTTCCGTAAGATGAACCTTATCCTTTGCGAAAAAATCATCTGCGCCGACCGGTTCGAAATCTTTGTACCGGATGGCCGAGAAACCTTGTTTTCTCACAAAGCTCGCAATCTGCTGGTTTATCTTCTGTCTAGCCTTATCTAAACATACTGGGTCGCGCGCGTTACGCCATGATCTTCTCTTGATCATCTCAGACCAGATAAGGAACGTGCCAGGGAACTTCTTCACCCATTTCTCGATGTCTCGTCTCATCACCTTTAGCATTCGTCTCATGGAAACTGCCCCCAAATCGTTCCCGCCGGCATGAAAAATGATAAGACTGGGCTGCCCGTAACGCTGCGCGTACGTTTCCAAGATGCCGTCGAGCTGCGCCCAACGCAGACCCCGAATACCACACCACCTTACGCGTAAGTCCGTAACAGGAAAGCCCAGTTGTGCCTTTTCCTCGGTAACTGCGGCTAACCTATGGGCCCAGTACACGTAGGAATGGCCCACAATCCATAGTTGCTTCTGTTCCCCTGAAAGTAGAAAGCAACACCATTAAACCACTGCATTTGGCCGAACATAGGAACGAAAACGGTCTGAGTCCCACCTCCCGATGCGCTTTACTGCCGCGTCGGGCAACCCCAACCTAGCCGCTTCAGTGGCAGCTCCAATTCGAAAGGAGTGTGTCCCAAAGTCGGACTGCTTGAAACCGAGCCGGTGCAGTGCGCTTTTTAAAACTCTTTTAAACTGATACACAGACAGTGCCGTTCCATCGGCGTGGACCAGCAGCGAACACCGTCCCACCGGTCGCTGCTTAAGGTACTCCACTACACATGCATATGGGCAACACTCTGTGCCAACCTGATGCAGAACCACTTCTCTTCCTTTACCCACTTGGTCAGTCTTTGACCTCCGCAACCACAATACCACCGTACCTTCCCTGAGGCAGGTATCCACCAATTGCAGACCCCCCGAACCGTGTCTACTGTTCGCGACTAACTCCCCTATCCTAAACGCTCCGAAGAACGCCAGGGAAAAAGCCGTTCGGAAAAGTAGAGATTCAAAGGGATCCCTGCAAACCACCACCAGTTCCTGAGCCAATCTCAGCAACAGCGCAAATGTTATTGGCCGCCTACTATCTGGCCTTTGCGCACCGCTGAACATTCCGCGCACCACTTTGCGCACTAGAAACTCCTTAGTAAGGTCCCTCTGCCCAGCAAGCTTAAACATAAAAGCAAGCGCCGTGACCTGTCTCCCTACTACGGGTTTTGATTCGCCTTGCTCGGCGCACCGCAGCAGGTACCAAAGCAAGATCCCTACGCTCTTGTCCTCCGTCGTGGCACCACCTGCCAGTGCCACTAGGCTATCCCATTTAGCCCACACGCGTCTATAAGCGTTCCACGTCGCTGGGGCAACAGACTGTCTCACGAGTCTCGTTACCTGACAGCTCCAATCTCCCAGAGCTCCTCGGGGATGAGCTCCCCCAGGGCGTTCGCACGAGGAGCCAGCGCCCTGAAACGATCCTCCTGAAACCGAGAGAGGGCGTAAGCAATTCCGTTATTCACCTTTGTCACGTGTCTTGCTTGAAACCATATGTTCAAGCGAAGGCAACATAGCACAAGATGCCTAAGCAATCTAATCACTGGTACGGATGCCGCCGTGATGTTGTTCACGGCTTCAACCAACCCCTTATTACCCGAGTGGAAAATGACTCGCCTGTCCCTGAAACAAGGACCCCATAAGTGCACTGCTACCACCATAGGAAACAGCTCCAGGAATGTAGGGTTCAGCAGTAAACCCGCCTCTTCCCATTCCCCCGGCCATGCCGCAGCGAACCATCTCCCTTGGAGATACGCCCCACAACCGATCGGTCCAGAACCATCGGTGTGCAGGTCTAGCTCTGCGCTGGTGGTGCCCTCCTTTTGAAGGACCACCCGCCCGTTAAAGTCTGCAAGGAACCTTGCCCATACCTCTGCATCATCACGCATGGCCTTAGAGACTGTTAGGAAATGATGCGGCTTCGCAATCCCTACCGTAGCCAAAGACATTCGTCTACAGAATATCCGCCCCATGGGGATAATTCTGCACGCGAAATTCAACTTCCCCAATATTGATTGCAGCCGCCGGAGGGTCACCCTCCGTGCGCCCCGCAGCGCCGTAATCTCGGCTTGCATGTCCTCCACCTTCTCTAAGGGAAGACTGCACTCCATTTTGCAGGAGTCAATCCGAATCCCCAGAAAAGTCAATTGTTCCGTAGGGCCCTCCGTCTTATCATGGGCCAATGGTACACCGAATTCTGTACAGATTTCGGTGAACACCTCCAGCATAAAACGGCAAGCGTCGTTTCTCGCTGGGCCAACAAAAAGGAAGTCATCCAGGTAATGGGTAACACTCTTGTACCCCGCCTCGATGCTCACAACCCACTGTAAAAATTTGCTGAAAGCCTCGAAGTAAGCACAGGATATCGAGCATCCCATGGGTAAACATAAGTCAATGAAATAACTTCCGTCTACGAAGCACCCTAGCAACCGATGGCTTGTCGGGTGCACGGGGAGCAATCTGAATGCTGCCTCGATGTCCACTTTTGCCATAAGGGCCCCCTGGCCCTTCCTCCTCACCAAATCGACCGCCCGGTCAAATGACTCGTAAGACACAGTAGCCTGGTCTCTTGATATGCCATCGTTTACCGAACGGCCTCTGGGGTATGAGAGATGCTGGATCAGTCTAAATTTACCCTTCTCCTTCTTGGGGACAACCCCAAGAGGAGACACAACTAAACCCTGGATGGGCGGGGCCGCAAATGGCCCGGCCATCCTCCCCAATTTTACTTCATTAAGCACCTTAGCTTTGGCTACCCCTGGGAAATCCCTAGCCGACTTCAGGTTTGGGACAAGAAAACCTTGAACGTCGACCCCACATGGAATCCGGAATCCTTCTCGGAAACCGTCCTCCAATAGGCGCGCCGCTTCGGCGGTGCCTGCCAATTTACCGTAGCGCCTTAGCCACGGCAGCATGGCGGGGAGGCGTATGGGCGTCTTGCCCCTTTGCAGGAGGCTCGCCCCTGCCTCCCTCTTTGGGTCTACTGCATCTAGACAGGGGGTGTTCACCTCCGCAGTTTGAGCATGCATGCTTAAACCTGCAGTTAGGCGCCCATCTGCAGACCCCCTCGTTGTACGAAAAACAGGTCTTAAGACCTGCTCCTGAGGCGTGGGTGGGGCCCTTACCTCCACCGGCCCCGCTCCGAAAGGGCGTCGTGACTCTCATGGGTGTCATGATATTTAGCCAATACGCCACCGCTTTGTCGCTCCATGCCATACTTGGCCTTGAGGCCAAGTATTGCCGGAATTCCTCATCGTACCGCCACCAGGCTGTACCCCCATAAACCTTGTGAGCATTCCGAATTTCGTCTATGTAGACGAACAATCCCGAACTCTGTTCAGGGTGCCGCTCACACAGTACGCAAGCCCAAATAGAAAATGCTTGCAGCCAGGTATCAAATGTCCTGGGTAGCCTAGCAAAGGATTTCCCCTCCCTGGGGCCCCTCTCGGCCAGGTCTGTTTGCCTAGACATAGGAAGAAGGGAAAACAACTCTATAAACTCCCTCCTCCAGATCTTTTCCTTTACTTCCTGTGGAAGGTGTGCACCCAAATTATCCAACGAGCAGAGGACTATGGGCCTCATGGCTGCGTCGGTAACCCCCACAGTGTTATTCCCAACTGCTGCTATTGCGCTGCCTACCGGCTCGGGCGCGCGCAAGCTAGCTAGCGCCTCGCTCGCGCTCGCTGGCGCCACTACCGCTGCTGGCTGGGACCATGCACCCTTTGCTAGCCCCCCTATCCACGCTCCCATGTCGCGCTCGCTAACTGCAATGTTATGCGCAGCTAATAGAGTCCTTAATGACCCAATAAAACCACCCTTGTCTGCTGCGCAGCTCAATTCTGAGCGCTCACCTGCTTCTGGAAGCTTAGGAGTAGATACGGCCAACGGAGTATCCCCGCGTCTCTCCTGACGCTCCGGGGACTCTGACCGTCTGGCCCTCCGCGGGCTTCTCCTCTCAGATCCGGTGCAAGCACAGCTGCACCGACAAGATCTTCTGCTTCTAGACCGGGATCTCCTTCTAGATCTGTGGGTACAAGAAGAACAGTCACTAGCTCTCCGCGACCTGCATGCCCGCGCCCATACCGCCCTTTCCTCGTCTGAGGAAGGGTCCTGGTCAGCTAAGCTTGCGCGGCTGGAGTAGGCTAGCGCTGCCTCCGCCGCCCCCTGTAGGGGGCCCCCTGAGACTTCCTCGGGCGTTGGAATATCCAGCTGTTGGTCAGTCTTGGACCCTTTGCGCTGTGGCCTAACCGTATCGCCCTCAGTCTCTACTCTGCTACGCCTTAGCGGTGTGTGCGTAAATAGCAGCGGACTGTACCTGCTCGTAGCCTTCTTAGCTCGAGTGGGGCGTCCTAGCCTCGCCACTGCCGCTGTCACAGGCATGTCATCAATCATGACCATGCTATCTTGGCTGTTCATTTCTCTGATGACCCCATCTCTTCTCTCTCTCGTCGTCGCCATGCTCCTCTCGCTGCCAGTTGGGCGTCCCTGTAAAGTACCAGAAGCACTGTTAATTAGGGAAACCCCAGGGACCGTCTGCTTGGCACCGTGAGGGCCTGTAGGAGCCTTTTTAGGACTCCCGGCTTTTCTCTTACCCCCTGCACCCCCCTTGCGGGGTGTTAGAGGGGTGTTTCGCGACCTTTGTCGCGGCCTAGGACCTTTAGGCAAGTTGGCAGGTGGTGGCCGGATTGCTAGGCCCTCACCCCCACCGCCCGTGGTCCTGGCGCTCGCTTGCCTGGGGGGTATGGGGTCCCGGCCGCCCTGACCTGTAACCCCCCCATCTCTGGTGTCTCTGCTACCTGATGGACGTGGGTCTGGCAGCCCTACAGTGGTGGGATGGGAAAAAATTTCCCTGGAGGCATCAGGATTGGCTAGGACACCAGCCACCGCAGGCTGTTCCTGTACAATGTGCTGAGCTCCAAGCGCAGAAGGCATGGGAGGTCCCAGCCTGTCCTGCACCCACCTGACCCCTTGGCTTAAGGCACGGGTCCTAACCTCAGCCAGTAAGGCCTCTAAGCCCTCTGGATCCATGGAAAAAGCTAACAGGGGAACAAACAGGGGGCACAACAAGCAGCCAGACAGGCACACACAGACACAGGAACACACACAGGCACAGCACACCACAGGGAGACAGAGACACACACAGACACAAAAACGGAGGAGGAAAAGAACACAAAACAGACAGGGATAGCCTCAACAGTGATATCCCCTTATATGCTGGTAAGCTGGGGTGAAATCTCAGTAATTAAACCTTCCTACTGTAATTTTAATGCTGCAGGACCTCAGACCTCCGTCCATCCAGTCGGGAGACCGCGCTGCTGTGATCAATGGCGCGAAACGGGCTTCCGACACGCCCCCCGACGCTCCTGATTGGCTAATAGCCTCACAGGCTCCGCTGGGTCACGTGACGCTACAGGCTGACCCAGGGAGCCTGTGCAGCCTCCGCGTCGTTCATTATACATTTTGCCCAGCTATGCTGGGAATAAGCAAGTTCAGAATCAGTGGACACACTCAAAGATACCTATTTATGAACAGCAGGGCAGCTATAAATCATAGGGATTCTGAGAAAGGTTGTCAGCATATGACTTTTAAAATGACAGTTCACACCTTCCAGTTATCACCCTGAGAATATAGGCTATGCATTAATCATGGCCTGTGTTTTTAAGCTTTTCAACTTTCCATTATGCTTTGTGACAATAAGCAGACACGTTTAAAGATAGTATAGCCATGCACACAGCCTTCCTCCAATAAAGTCTGAGTTTAATACAAGCATGTTAATTGTTTTAAAATTTACATCTAATTTGATTTTAGCAAAACAGCAATTATTCTTTACCATTAAATGTTATTAATGAAGTGACTTAAAGCGAACCAAGCGTAATAGAATGTTTATACTGTTTTAACATAGTGTATTTAAAGAATATGTCACGTGCCATTTACGTTGGCAACTGAGGTTTAGTCTTTAAAGAGATAATGCCGGGCATGTGCTTGCATAATCATCCTGAGAGTCAAATTGTGGCACATTGTCATTCTCTGCCCAATCATAATATCTGCAATGTTTGGAATATTAATGTACCAAATGACATAGCACTGGAGGTAAATACATTAATGAGCAAGTTCAACTGTGTGGTTCATGGGAATGTCTTAAGTTAGGGTATTTAAAAATACTCAGTTTACTCAGTTACTATAGAATCTTATTTGAATCCATATTGCCCTGTTAATATAACTATGTGTCTCTGGAAGTTAATGTTACTGCAGTTCAGACAGTTAGGAAACATCTGTGGATGCATGATTTTAGTGCTATACAGTATAACTTTTATTGTTGTTGTTTAGTCCTTCAATTGTGTCTGACTCTCCGTCACCATATGGACCGCAGCACCCAGGCACATCTGTATGTGTTTCTGGAGTGGGTTGCCAGTTCCTTCTCCAGTGGACCGATCTCTCTACTATGACCTACCAATCTTGGTTGACCCTACATAGTATAGCTCACAGTTTCATTGAGGAACACAAGCCCCTTCACCACGACAAGGTAGCGATCCAGAAGGAGACAGTATGACTTACTATACTGCTAAATGCAATATAAGTCACACAAAAAAAGAGAGTGCAACCCTCTCACCCACCTGATTATAAGCAACCCTAATCTGAGACCATGTCTAACCTGATCACTTTGCTTTTCTCCTTGGCACACCCATGGCCTTGATTAAGCATCTGAACACAAGATAAATAAGTATAATTCCTAAAAGGCCAGATATAAATGACTGTAAAGTGGAATTTATTGTAGAGAAGAGATATGAGAAGGTTAGATGAAAAGGGATATAATACAGGGAGAGAAAGATGAGAGGAACAGTACAATATAATGAAGAGGAAGAAGAGGGAATGGTAGTTGAATATTAAATTGTTGGTTATCGGAGAAAGATTGGAAGATTAAAAGAGCATAAGAGTTTCACAGAAAAGGAATTCAATAAGTGAAAGTTATAGAGACAACATGTATATATATTTATATAGACATACATATATACATATATACAGTATATATGTGTATATATATATATATATATATATATATATATATTATTATTAATTTGTCTGTTGTTAATGACTATACAGTTCTTAAACTGTCACTAAGGATTGAAAGCAGTGATAAACGAGTTGTATGGTTTGCAATTACACAGTCATTGTGTGGTCATTAACCATACTTCACATGGCAATGAGCACATCCAGCCCTATGCAGAGCTAAAGAAAGTGACTCACAGAAGGTAAGTATATATCTTAAGCATCCATTGTTTAGGTGGGATCAGTTTTAAATATATCGACATCAAGTTTAGTTAATTTTACCCATTTAAATCAGGTGACCAGTAAAACAATCACACTGCTCATCCAGAGGTGGTGACATCAAATGGAATACATTGCAGATGACCATGCGATCTTTTCGTAGAATTGCGCAGCCAAACCAAGAGTGTAATATTTGTCATCAACCAATCTGAGGCCATTGACAGCACATTTAATCTCATTGTAATTGGGAGCACCAAATCATATGCACACACTGTGCATGTAACAACAAGGCATTATTTATAGTTTGCATAACCATTCCCAACCACTTACATCACAAATAAACCTTCTTTGCGTTGACTTAAGGACGAAAGTGAAGGGTGAGTCATGAACAACTCACTTGAGATATATATGCTAAACAGCACAAATGTCTTATATAAGCATTGGCACTTTCTGAGAAATGATAGTCCCATTGCAAGGTGGGGATAAATAGAGTAAGGCACAAGAATGGCACCTCAGTTCAGACGTGAGTACATGGTTCAGGACATCTGGGACACAAGTTGATCTTTTTTCTTCTATTAACCTTACACATATGTACACATGCAAAGTCAGAAAACTTGTATCAGTATATACAGCAAAGCTAAAGCTGTTAGCTGCAATATTGATCAAATTATTTGGGTGTAGGCTGCAGTGCATCTAAAAATAAATCAACAAGCAGCACGGCATGCTGCCGAAACTCTTCCCAAATAAGGAACTCATGTGGTTCAGAAGGACAAAATAGAGAACCTCCGGAAGTCAAGCAGAACAAACTTAAGAATAAGGAAAATATGTATTGCCTTATTTTCAAATATCACATGCTTACTTTATCCTACAATTACTTCATAGACATATTATTTTATTAAAGTACTACAGTGACCCTTTGTAAACGACTCCCAATCAAGAGACAACATTATATTGAAATTAATATAGACATATATATAATTCCTTTTAGTGTTGATAATACAGCAAAAACACCAAACCAGCATTTTGTACACAAGATATGTAGCTTTAATGTCAATATATTAATCAGTTTTCCCAGATTGAAGCTCAGAGCTATACAGTCATTTCTCTGAAAACCTCTATTTGGTAAAATATTTCCTGTTATAATCAAATTCTGGGTCAGGGCAATAATGCTCAAGCTATAGAGATATAAGATCAATGCACACAACACTTTTCAGTGACAATCCATCCATGCCAAATAGACTTTAAGATGATGTATCATATTGGCTTGCTCCCAGACTTCTTGGCAAGAAGCTGTAAAGGTTATTGAAGTGATTTATGTTACAGCACCGAGGACACCTTCCATCATATCAGGTGACTATGCCCTCAGCACAATTGTTTTAGAAGTAAGCACATCATTTAATAAAAATAATAATGACAGGGTCTGTTAGTTAACTTGTTGCTTGCTATGCAAATTAAAAAATGTCTTTCTATGCTATAAACTATCCTCATGTTCTTCTGTTTTCTAAAACCAAAAAATTATTGAATACATTCTCAGCTAAGTATATATTACACAATAAAAATAAAACAATTAATAAAGGAAAGGTAGTATGTTAGTAATTTGTTTTGTTGTAATTTTACATAAATTATAAGGCTGTTGCTTTATTTCCTTCCTTTTCAGACATGATTGAAGCACCACTGTGATCACATTTTTATTCTTTATGGGTCTTTGAAGCATATAGAAAAATTAAACTTGATAATGGGTAAAATGTTTAGTAAGTAAATAAATAAAGGCAGCCATTCGTTTTCGCTTTTATATGAAATTATTATTTTACTGCAGGCTTCCATTTTTTACTGAGTTGCTTATTGCAGCGTCTATATCAGGCGGAAAGGACCTTGTTCACTAATGACCTTTGCATTATTTGTGATGAAAGCGCTTGCAGTGGATATAAGTCCACCAGAAATCTGAGGAAAATGCATGTAAAAGGTAATACAATGCAAGTTGTGTCATTTTGTTTTACAATCTACACACATGTTGCCTGTTTTCAAGTGTACTTCTTCAAAGGAGTATATTTGAGACGTAGGACTATATTGGTTCTTTAATATTCCTCCTCCATTATGTAAGTTTACTGCAGAAGTTAATGTATTTTTATTATGTTTGCAATTCTATTTTTTACCTTGTCCAATGGTTCTTCTTTCTCTGTTATTCCTATATTTTATACTCCTCTATTTTTCATGATACCTTTTAGGCACACTTTTCTTCCTTCTATCTCATATGGTCCTGAGACACCATCTGGTATACCTCTGAAATATTTATTTGAAAATGTCTATCTGTCTTCTTTTGGTGTTGCTTTTTAAGGTACTTCAGACTGAAAACCTTGATGCATGTGAGCAGTGGGATAGCAGAAGGAATGTTAATGTTCCATGCAAAGCATCCCCCAGAAGAGATCTGTCATTTCCTAAGGGAGGTTTTGCATCACATATTTACTTGCTGTTTTAATTTTTCTATAAATTACAGTGTTACTTTTGGGGATCTTGCCAAAGTCTGAGCCAGACAGGTGGATGCAATCTGGTTTTAATCATCTCCAAACCAACCAATAAAACAAATAAAACATAAAATAATCTTCAAATACTATGGACTGTCAGATGGAGAACAATAATGAAAGATTATATAAATATTTTAGGTGGGAAAATAAAATGTATAGATGAAGGCAAACATCGTCATTATGTTTTTCAATAGTAAACAAATAGAACTTCAAATGGCCTGTAGAAAGAGTCTTCAACTTCTTATACTTCAAGAGTCAGACAATAGTCAAACAACTGAGAAATAGCACAAGATGGAGCTCCTCTAAATTTTTCAAATTGAGAGAAGCGTCTGCAGCTCATTTACCCATAATTTGCCACCAAGCTATGTAGTAAATGTATAGCCATACTATATCTTATATTCATTCAGTCCAGTATATTTAATTAATTGGATCTTATAGTAATTATTACTCAGTTCTGGCACTGATAATTGTGACTTCTGTGACACTGATGCTGCCCTAATTCAATTTTTAATCGTTGTAGGTTTTTTTCTTTTTTTTTTTTAAATATCTAATAAAATACTTTTACTTTATAACACTTTCTCTCCATTACTTCCCAATTTGTTTAGGGGTTAATAACCAGATGGGGTGTCTTTCTTCTAAATTTTTGCTAGAATTAATTTCATGGCATATTATCAGTTGTATCCTAGCATCATGTTAAAAGTACTTAGAATAAAACTGCATTATTTGTGTTTGCCCGGAACCCTCCACCTAGATATCAATAATTAATAAGCACTGTAGAAATTGTTATAAATAAAAGATAAAATGTTGCTGATATATAAGCCAATTACAGTGAATGTTGTCCATTTGGATAACCCAAGAAATTCCATATGCTGAAATGTTTTTACCAAGTGTTTTAAGGACAGTTGTGGAAGCCATAGAGGGAGATTATTATAGAATGATGTGGCCTAGATATATAGCTTGTATTCCCTGATACCACATTCCTTACAGCCTCCAGCATCCTGGCATATTAAGTGTTTCTGGATTTACATTAGCAAGATAGTTTACTGCACTCTACTAAAATTCAGCTAAATCCAAACTTGGATCAGGAAATCGTCTCCTGGGGATTTCTAGCTATTTTTATGTATTTATGAGTGTAATTAAGTGTTAAAGCATTTTATCAGTTTGTGTAGCTAACACAATGTCTTGTAAAGTTAGCACTTTTGGCACAGCATGAGCTGCCATGAAATTGACATAATGATCTGCAGTAGAACATGCAGTCATTTGACTCTTCAGTGGATAAAGAGAAATATAATCAGCAGGATAGTTCTTTTCAGGGTGTAATTTTGGTAACTTTATAAACCATCTATTTAGGCATAGGGACATATTTATTCTTGGATTTCCACTATGGTTATGAATGCTTGAAGACTGGTTACAGTCATCAGTTGAAATAGTGAGTAAGGAGGGAGAGATGATAATCTCAATTCTACATTGCAGGTAAAAGTTAAAGTGATGCAATCTTTTAAGCCCAGGCTGAAGGCAGCATATTTCCCTGAAACAGTTGGCACCATGGACAGAATATACACAGAATGTATGAATATATTGACATAAATAAACTTTTAAGTTATTATTATCCTTTATGTGTAACCAACATATTCTGTAGCCCTATACAGGAGCTAAGTATAAATATATAGTACTGGATTTACAACTCTGGGGCCCCTAGCAGAAAATTCTAAGCAACCTCTGTAGTATGTATGAATGCTTATATCACATTTCCTGAGGATAATGCAATCTGATGTTTATTTTTTGTATTGTGCTATACTATATTGAATGTAGCATGATATTTAAATTGACTTTTGTGCAAGAAATAGTAGTAATGTTTATATGATGCCCTTTTAAAGACATCATGGAAATGTTGGGGTTGCCAAGCTCCTCCAGTTGTTATAGTGTTGTCCATGTAATAACAAAATCCATTTGTATACTGAATAGTAACTGTTACTTATTTTACTTCTGCTTATATCTACAACAATTTGCTGCATCTTTTTTATAGATCAGATAGTATAGTCTTACCGATTCCAGAATACTTGACAATTTTTTGGGGGGGGGATTTATTGAGATTTATACTATGTACATCAGAATATTCAAACACTTGTTTGGATGCTGTATTGTGTTCTGTGTTTTACCATGAACCAAGATGTCATTACTGTAATTGATTGCATTGGAGATATGATGCATTATTCCTTGTATGTCGCACTGAAAAAAATGCAAATGTTGAGCACATATATTTCCAAGGTGAGACAGTGTTCTTCCTTTTGTTTTAATTCCAGGTAGTTATTATACAGCTGATAATATAAAAAAAAGCACAAAACTTTAAAATGTATATATATATATATATATATATATATATATATATATATACTGTATATATTTATATATTGTGACAAGGATGGCCATACAGGACTGTTCCTCAGTAGTATTTCTAATACGTGTGTGACCTGGCAGGCCTTAGGCTACTGATTTCTCCAGTGATCCACATAAGCCACAGAGTCCCAATATGTTTTTATTTTTTCTTTTACAAAAACGTTTCCAAACAAAATAGCTTATTGTCAGCATGAAATAAACATCTACATATACAGGCTTACTGTTTTTCAGGAACCCCCTGACTATCCCTGAAATCGGCTTCAGGTAACACAATAGTCTTTTCACACAGTGGGTGGGGTTCTGATCCCCCCTCTCTCCAGATACCCCATCCTCCAGGAACCCTTTCATATTGCAGCACCTATGCTGCTCAGGAAGGCCACACTTTCCCAGGGGGGTTTAACATAGTCCATACTTCTGTACCTTTTTATCCGGTGTCTGTCACTTTAAGCCGCTTGCCTTTGTCCCATCCTGGGTGTCCACCTCTCTGGGCCTCTCTCTCCTGCTTGCTCTTCCCCAGCCTGGATATCCAGTGTCCAGCAACTTTAACACTCTTCTTGCTGTGACTTTGCAGCTCTTGCAAAAATTTTCTCCTCACAGTGACTCAAAGTTCCACACTGGAAAACTGTCTGTCTCTCTCTTAGTCCCACAGACTCTCATCAAACTGGCAGTCTCCACTCCTGCCTCAGCACTCATTGTGCCTGACTGGGAAAAAAAAAACTAATTTCTCCTTTCCAGACCTAAATGCTGTTCCACCTGGGCCAATTAAGACTATGCAGGAGCTTAACTCTGTCACTCCTGCATAGAATTCTTCAAAGTAAGGTATCTTGCCCCATCCTCTGGGCCATTCCAAAACTTTAATCTTCTTCTGTTGAAGCCATTCCTTTGTTGATTTGGATGTATGCTTTGGCTCGTTGTAATGCTGAAAGATGAAGTTCCTCTTCATGTTCAGCTTTCTAGCAGAAGCCTGAAGGTTTTGTGCCAATATTGACTGGTATTTGGAACTGTTCATAATTCCCTCTATCTTAACTAAGGTCCAAGTTCCAGCTGAAGAAAACAGCCCCAATGCATGATGCTTCCACCACCATGCTTCACTGTGGGTATGGTGTTCTTTTGGTGATGTGCAGTGCTGTTTTTGCGCCAAACATATCTTTTGGAATTATGGCCAAAAAGTTCAACCTTGGTTTCATCAGACCATAACACCTTTTCCCACATGCTTTTGGGAGACTTCAGATGTGTTTTTGTAAAATGTAGCCTGGTTTTCTTCATAAAAAAAGGCTTTCGTCTTGCCACTCTCCCCCATAGCCCAGAAATATGAAGAATACAAGAGATTGTTGTCACATGTACCACACAGCCAGTACTTGACAGATATTCCTGCAACTCCTTTAATGTTGCTGTAGGCCTCTTGGTAGCCTCCCAGACCAGTTTTCTTCTTCTACTATCAGTCTTCCTTTCATCAATTTTGGAGGGAGCTCAAGTTCTTGGTAATGTCACTGTTGTGCCATATTTTCTCCACTTGATGATGACTGTCTTCACTGTGTTCCATGGTATATCTAATGCCTTGGGAATTCTTTTGTACCCTTCTCCTGACTGATACCTTTTAACAATGAGATCCCTCTGATGCTTTGGAAGCTCTATGTGGACCATGGCTTTTGCTGTGGGATGCGACTAAGAAAATTGAAGGAAAAACCAACTAGAGCAGCTGAACTTTATTTGGGGTTAATCAGAGGCACTTTAAATGATGACAGGTGTATGCTGACTCCTATTTAACACTATTTGGAATGTGATTGCTTAATTCTGAACACAGCTACATCCCCAGTTATATATGCAACCACATTATTATTTTTTTTCTTCCCTCCACCTAAAAGATTTCAGTTTTTTTTCCGGTTGAGTTGTACAGTTTATAGGTCACATTAAAAGTGGCAAAAGTTCTGAAATTATTTATCTTTGTCTCATTTTTTTACAGCACAGAAACCTGACATTTTAACAGGGGTGTGTAGACTTTTTATATCCACTGTATATATCATGTGATTCTTTACTGGGTTTGTGTCTTGCACTTTTGACAGAGGAACACAATTACACAATGCTTTTCCACATTTTACTATATTCATCAAAATTAAACACCAAAGCGAATCAAAGAAAACAACAGGTAACTCCCAATGGAGCACTAACTTCACTGTTCCCTACCTATCTGTTCTCATCCAGCTAAACATCGATAGAGCAAACCAAACCAAAGACAGTCCAATAGTTAATTCACAATTACTCGCCTGTATCCTTCAGAAATTCAGGTTTCCACTCTTCTGCAAAACGAACATCAGCTTCAAGCTTCTGTATTACTGTATAGGCCTTTCTTTAGCTTCAGACACCAGTTTGTACATTTCTCTTTGGATGTCCCTTTCCCAACACAAACAAGCTGCACACAATTATGTGTCTTTTCTCAGCTTCAGAAAACCTCTCTGTGTTTCTCTCTTTCCTGCTCCAATAAACAGCATACACTGTATCTATCTTCTGCTTTATGCAAACTGTACAAATAGTTTTTTTTCACATCCTCTGGCATGCTGCAGGCCTCAAACCCAGGCTTCAAGCTTCAGACCTCAAACCCAGTCAGTCACACTGCTAGCTGCTTTGCATAAATGGCCACATACGATTCCCAGCCTCAGTGTTTTGTCATGTCTGATCAGGTGGATTTAATCAAACTACTCAGGTAAGGTAACTCTTTCAGACTTTCTGCTTAAATAGATCTTTGGAAAGTCTGTGGCTCATACAATGCCCTGGTATAACTCTGTCACATATTCAGCTTGGCACCATGGGGTTGAGCAACCAACATCTTGAGGCTGTGTTTGTTGTACCCATCTGCTGTAGCTGTTTAAGCTTCTGCTCTTCATGCTCTTTTACTATCTTGTCCATTCTTTTCAGAAGGCGGCTTTGATCTCCAAAACCATGGTAGTGGTTTTATGAATTTTGTTCCAGGTGCAGGTACTGCTGTTCACTTTTTAGCTACCTCCACTACTCTCTACTGTAATGCACATCCTTTTCCTTTCATGCCACTTGCTTTAAGGCATTCCATAGTGACTGGATTGCATTTTGTAAATTCAGCTTCTCTTTATTTCAGATGTCCATCTGCTGTTGTTAGTCTTGGGAAGATGTCTTATCGTGAGCAGTGTGCTAAGATAGAGCCTTAATCTCACAGCTCTCCTTATGAACCAACTGTAACTTTACCTAATGTCCATTCTCAATTAAGCAATTAGCTTTCTGCTTCCTGAACATTTCAGGGGAGTCCCTGGCACTCATGCACTCTGTGAAACTGTAGGCAAGAGCATTCTGGTCAGAGGGTTTTTACTACAACAATGGTGTTATATTAGTGATCATGGTCTCCTGTTTCACTATGGCACTCACTACTTGCAGATCCACTAGCTCATTTTTCACGCTGCAGAGGACATTCTCCATCTTATGACATTAAGCTGGACAAGCATCGCTCTGAGCAAACTGTGTTTCCAGATCAGATATATAAGCTACCCTCTGCTCTTGTAGAATGTGTAACTGTAGCTCCTTCTCTATTATAGCTGCCTCCCTCTGCTCCCCTCTTTTCAGGGAATTGTCTAATTCTTGTAGCTGAGTGGAGGGACTAGTAATTCCTGCTTCTCCCTGAGACAAACTATTAGTGAGGAGATCTTGATCATCCTATTTGTCATTGGGCTGCAGCTCCTGCATAACTTGCTCTATCTTCTTATACATGGGAGATCTCTCCCTCTTTTCCAGGATAGACATATGTATCTTCTTCTCGTAAGGCACCTTATTGACCCCAAACACATGCTTCTTCCACTCAGGAAAGTAATATGGTATAATCCTTATACCATCTTATTATATGGCTACAATCATGTTTGATCTCTAGATCAGAGATCTTTGTCAGGCGTTTTCTTTCTACAGTATCATCCTTAACCTTTGGAGCATTCACCATGGACAGGGAGCTTGGTCTGTCCGGTTTTCTTATAGAGGCCGCTTCTTTGCTCTTACCCATGAAGTTTCTGCATTGGTTTGGGTTAAAATCTTCTCCACTGCCTTGATCAACATCCTTCATACTGAGTCTGGTTTTGTACCCAGTGAGTGACAACACCTTGTCATTATTATTATCCTTTACTTGTAACACGCCAACATAATCTGTAGCATTATACAAGGGTTAAGTACAAACCAAAAACAATTTTAACACATTGGAAAAGAATGGAGGGCCTCCCTTTGCACTTAAAATCAAAAATAGATACTGCTTTCCCCAAAGCACCTTACCAGATTGAAAACTCACAAGCTTAAATATCTTAAGGTCCTTTACTCTGAACATTGCTTTGCTCACAACATTAGTCACAATTGCAATGCATTTTTCTGCATCAGGTTTCTTCCTCATTCCCTCGACAGTGAAAGTGCCCCTGAACTTGAGTAGAGAAGCATGCCACTTGGCTGGAGAGAAGCATGCCACTTCTCGGGATCCCATTTACCATCACAGTCATATTTATCCAGAAGAAAGTAAAGTTGCAGTCTAGAATACGGAAGCTCCTTTATGTTCAATAGCCATTCCTTGCAATGACAATGCAGGTTCTTCCTGTTGATGACTGGACATTTGTACTCTGTTACCCCTGGTAAGTCCAACTCTGTCATGGATCTCTGCTTTCAGCCGTAACGATGGAGAGGGAAGGAAAATGGGGAAAGGAAGGGTGAAAACATAATTCCTTGTTAGCAAAAGAAAAATAGCTGAAACAGGAGCTCAGTAGAAAATAGAAATAAAAGGAAGGACAGCTAAAAATTAGTGACACTTTCTAAAGGTATATTGTCAGTTTGTTTACACAAATATCTATGATATAAAATATAGTGTCCCATAGGTAATGCTGGGTATAATTAAAACAGAAGATAAAAGCTTGTTGGCTGGATTGAAATTTTAAATATGTCATATAGAATGGTCCTGTTTGTAAAAAGTGCTTCTGGCTAATAGTAAATAATTAGAATAATGAGTAAGCAACATCAAATATATTCCAAGTAGGAAGGAGAAGGTTGATATTGAATAGGTCAGGCCCAGTTGTAAGTCTATCATAAGTCATTTAGCCCATCCACTATGCCCACTCTATCTGTCTAACAGTTTTGCTTTATTAAACCTTGGGATAGCCGTATGTTTATTGGAGGCATATGTACCTGGATGGCCAAAGTTTGCAGAGATAAACAGGATTATCAAAGCTGTTGTAGAAGCTCTGAATTCCAGCATATATCCAAGATGGCTAGAATTCATAGGGTCTCTTAAATGCATGACTTGTTTTTTTTTTGTTTTTTTTGCAGTCCCTTATTTTAATGTTTAACATTTTGTTTACTGCAAGCTTTAACTGCAAATAATATTCAAAATACCATTTAAACACACGTAACATAATATTTGCAAAGTAGCAACAGTGCTATGCTTTGTATCTTTGTGTTAATTCTGCCTATATAGCTGACTTCTATTCAGCCAACCTAGGAAGTATGAATGGGTTAAAAAATTACTCTTCAGGTTTCTGCTGTTTAATGGCAAAAAAAGTTCTGTAAATTAATATATTACTTTCTAAAACTGTAACAATGCCCATAAATGCACCACTTTTATTTGTGCTTTCATTTTATCATGAAATTTGTGAAAGTGTAAGATTATATGCAGAGGTAAGGAGCGTCTGAATCTGTTTTCATATATCATGAGCTTAGACATTCAGAAAAGTGTACTTTACATATTCTACATTATGTTTGGGGATAAATTTTTATGAAATAATAAGTTTACAAGATGCATAATCTCTGTAAAGATCCACTGAGACTTTGCTGTAAATATCACATACTTTCTTGAAAGGGAAGACACAGTGCTTTCTTTTATCATCATAAATGTCAATGACAGCCATGTAGTTTTCACAGATATATAATCATGCTTTCAAGTTCAAAGCAGGATTATTAACATTACTGAGATCAAATACACAAATGCAAAATTTAGTTATTGTATACAGCTGAGTAAAAGTGTTACTTTGCGAAATAAAGCAGATGCAGAGTAGAATTTGTTCTTAAAGTTATTAAATGCAAGACTTTGTTCTCTTTTGTGGGGTTGTAATAGCAGTAGAGTTTGATGTGACCCTCATAGTCAGTCATGATTCTCCAAGACAGCATATTAATTTAGCTTATTCGGGCAATAGAGTGAGAAAAGTCCTAAAACTGTACAATAAGAGTAAAGAAAGCAAATAATAAATTTGAGTGTATATTTGCATGTCTAAAATAAGCTAATACAATTTATATCTGCTCATATTTCTGAAGAAATGCAGTGTTACGCTGGAAAACTGGGCTGGGAAATCCAAAGAGCTTATAATGTGTTACACTTTTCAAATCCAATAGTAATTTTAAACATGGCCCTAATATAGCATATTCCTGCTTTTGAGCATAGCACAGAATGGATGTGCATGAGTTAAGTAACATATCCACAGACAGTATGGTTTCAGTCATTTGAATCCCATCCATATATGGCAGTAAATCTGATTGTAAAGGTAGGCAATTCCCCATGCCCATATCCTATTCCTTGGAGTTGGAAGCATGTCAGTTTTCAAAACTACATGGTATTTGTTCTTTCGAGTAACTAAAATAACACTTTTTATCTCCTCAAAATGTTGTCTTGTCTTGTTTACATGATCAAGGTTGCTCTTGTCATTATGCAATGTAACACTATGCAACAAGCTGAAATGTATAAAAAATACATATTTATTCCAATCTTCACTTCACGGGTAACTGTGAATGCATGTATTTGAGTAGTAGAGAGCCTTACTCTACCTTTGCACTGCAAAGTGCACAGGAGCAACATTCTGATGATGTGTGGATCAGAAGAAGACATGGAGAACCACAGCCCCAAGAGAACTAACATTGTAAGCAGTGTAGGCATAACTGCATATGGCAACAATGAGAAGGACATCAGCAGTTGGTGAGCACCCTTCATTTTATCAGGTTATTATTCTTTTTATTCTGTAAAGAGAAAAATAAACACTTCTCACCGGAAAAGTAGCATTGCAAACTCTTTGGGCCTCATTCAATTGCAATTTGCCCAACTAAATAGTGGTCTAAATAAGCACATAACATATTTTTTTAAATACGTTTTTAGTTAGTAAAGATCTATCCAAAAGCAATGTTTTCACTAACTAAAAACTTATTTGAAAAAAATATGTTATGTGCTTATTTAGAGCACTATTCAATTGGCCAAATCGCAATTGAATGAGGGCCTTTGTGTACTTTTTATTTCACATAAATTTGCAACCTAATTAGTTAATTAATTAATGTAATTGTAATATAAAATTTACATTTCACTTACTTTTAATTAAGTCTGTCAGCTCCTGAAACCTGACGCTTTCTTGGTATTGTAAATCCCTCCCTGATGTGACCTTATTTTATTCTAGCTGTATCTTTGCCAGTGATATCAATGCAATGTCATACTTTTTTCACACTCTTACCCACTGCCTACTTTATATTTCCAGTAAAAACTGTATACACTCATGTGAGCGCAGTTCTCTGCTCCAAATGTATTTATTAGCTTTCAGATCTGGAAGTTGACACCATGACACACTAAAAAAATAGAAAGAAAGGCTGGTCACACTGTTCTGAGTACTGGAAAATAATATAAGGAGATATACACCGTGCAATAAAGTTCCCTCCCCCAAAAAATACTATTTCATTTGAAGGGCTGTGAAAAACTGTGTACCAGTGTGAGACTTTATATTTTCTGATATTTCCATGCTTTATCGCTTTGCAATATGTGTTTTATATATGAGTTTTAATATGTGTTTATGTATAGTGTGATTGATATATTTTGTATACGAATATAAAATACTTATAATCGAAAGTACAACAGCTCTAAATTATGTTAAAATAGTTTAGAGAGTTATTGGATGGGGCAGTGAATAAGTGTACAAATTTTTTTTACTAGGAAAACGTGAACTTGTATTATTTACATATTTACTGAGTTTCTGTCAGTGAGGGAGATAATATTAAGGTAGAATGAGGATCAGTAGTTTTAAGCCTGTGAGATGTTTATTTTTTGGTAGCGGCAAGTAATTCAGGAAGAAATGTAATATCAAAGAATTAGATTAAAATAAAATGACTTGTATTGTACTTTGCAAATTCATGCCAGATTACATCATGCCTTTGCAAGGTTCTATCCAAAAGTACAAGTTTTTTTACACAGTTATAAGCTAATTGGAATGAGGTACCAAAAGCAAAATAAGAAGTCCAGCCCCTACATAGGGATAGGGGTAACCATTTAATAATCCCACTTAAAATATTCAAATTTTTAAAGTAGTTTGTCTTGTAACATACAGAATCAACAATTCATCCTTCCTAAATCAATCAAATTAACCAAAGGCCAAAAGTGACTTTTTGGTTTATAAGAAATTCATAATGATCTTATACATCTTGTGAGACAGAAACATTCATAAGTGTCTTAGGAAATGTTGAACATTAAAATTGTGCTGAAACTATAGTGAGAGATTATACCTTCCATAAATATTTGAGAGCAGCTGCTGATTTAGTCTGGATCATTTCTTTAGATATATGTACACCAAATGTTTGTTACCATGCATGCAAAAAATATATATGTAAATGAAAAGTGTTTTTTTGTCCATTTTTTCTTTTGTGGTTTTGCAGTAAATTATTTTATATTTTCTGCTTTAGTTAGCTCAGTCCATATCTAGCTTATATCAACAGGGGCAATCAAGGTACTGTTATAGTGATAAAGCATTGACTCCAGAAGAAGATGATAGCAGTAATCATGGTAAATCTGTTAAATTAAGCATCCATTTGAAGTGGTTGCTTAGCATGAAAATACATATTCATGTAATGACTCAATTATATAATTTATCAGTTCGAAACTAAATGTACAATAATTGAAGTCGTCTTGTTCTGCATAATGGCATAGGATAGAAACTTCCAAATACATGAACAACTTTGAAGATCAGTGCATACTTTAGGATGAGAAATGCTGCAGCAAGAATGTTTAAGGACTTCTGTAGTTTGGGAAACACTTCACATGCTTAGAAAGTATGTAAAAAAGAATCTAACTACACTAGCCATCCGCATAAAAGCATTTTGTTAAGCAGACTCTCTGTCGTGCCCGAGTGCTTCCATGTTGATAGAGCGATACAGGAGAGGAAACAGCCGGATTCACTTACATGTACTTGGGAGCGAGACAGAGCGAGACAGTATATGTATATGTATTCAGGCGGGGTGGGGGAAGAGAGAGACAGAGAGAGACAGGAAAGAAAACAACTGTCTTCACTTACACGTGCTCGGATAATAAGTGAGAGAGACAGATCGAGATATGAGACGATCCAGCTTCACTTACATTTGTTTGGGCGGGAGGGAAAGAGAGAGAGACATGGGGCCTTATTCAATTGTAAGCCCGCAACTTACAGTACACAGGCCATATATCTGCAGGCTGGAGCTTTGCTACAATTACGGAGTGATTCAATTGAACAGCCAGAAATCCGAAAACGTAAACCATGCACTCGTATGTAGCATTTCAGAGCGCGCGCCAGATCAATAAAGAAAGGCCGTAACACCTGAGTCAAAAACAGTCAATAGAAAATGAGACCGTCATCATTACTGCAGTGTATAAGATGTATTACATGTCAATCAATTAGCATTTAGAGGTCTGATATTCGATGGGACTCGCAAACCAGCAAAGTACGAAATAATAAAAATGAATGCCAATACTGTTCTAGACATGTGGGTGGCCCGATATGTATTAACTCTTTGATTCCCGAGATCGATATAACCCCAAAATGAAACAAAAAAATTTGATTTGTGAACTTGAGACTGTTGTGCAATTAATTATATTGTCTTTCATCGCTTTCCCCGTCATTTACAGTGCAGTATTGATTTTTTATTTGCATTTACGGTGCTAGGGACATGTCTTTAACCCCTTTGCGATTTTAGCGATCGTAACTCTTGTGGACCTGGAAGATCAAAGGTTTAGATGGGGCATAAGTAACAACCGCAAGGATTTTCAGCTTGTAACCTGTAGATTTTTTGCGGATTGCAAAAAGAAGCAAATTGAATAACAAATTAGTTTACGGGCTACAATACAGGCTCCTATAAACTACAATTTCTCAATTGAATGAGGCTCACGCTCTAGCAAACTTCAGCTTAGCCTGCCTGGTGTGTCACTGGGCAGATTGAGCTGTAATACATACTGCCCATAGCCACACTGAGCCACATCATCACATGTAAACTCACATAAATTCCAATATCTTTTAAATGACTCAGAATTCAGATATGTTTTAAAGGGACTTGTATATAAATTTGGGGATTTCACTTTAATGCTACAAATTTGATTTCATCTCCCAGAATTATTCACTCTGGAAATGTAATATGTAAAATTATTTCACCAAGGAAAACTTCTGGGAAGCTATTAGCCAGTCTAAGGCTCCAGCAGTTAAGGGCTACTGGTCTATACTCTCTGTTATGTTTGTTCTAAGCTACTTAGAACAAACATCTACATAGGATGGAGTGTCTGGATGTGAACGGTGAGCGTGCAATGTACAAACACCATGTACAAAACTGCAAGTACAAGAAACAAAGTAAGAAAACAGAACATCTAAAGAAAAAATGCTTTAAATGGAAGGTGACACAATGCCAAAAGTCATAGAAGTGGCCCAATAACCAAGCTAAAGCTGCAAATGAGACTCTTTCTGAAATTCAAAATGTTACCTTATAGATTATTCAAGATCAAACAGACAATCAATGGTATGTCGACCAAATGTTCTTTGCTGACAGCAGAACCAGCTTCACTGAACGGAAAGTTTTAAGCTTCGAAAAGTGTGTGCAACTAAAGGGCAAAGTAAAAAATATTGCAAAGAAGGATGTGTCTCAGGAAAGTGTGCAACAAGCAACTGTTTTATTGTACATTTCAACAGGAGCAACTGCTCCATTAAAAAAAGGGGAAGCAAGTGCGAGCAACAGCAAAGCTGGATTCCCTTCTGTACAAGCTAGCTCAAGCAAAGAAGATGCCAAAGTTGTCAGACATGAAAATGTGCTCTTTCCTTGCACAAATCCCATCTCAGAAAGGGTCAAAGACAGCCTGAAGCAATTGAAGAATTTGCAAATAAGCACTTAACTGCACATTTGAACGTAACAACCTGTAACACTCTGTATAAAGCAAAGGCAACTCACAAGCTATCTCCGTAGTCTAGCACAAGCAGAGCATCTTCTCCTTTTGAGCTCATGCACGTGTGCAATGAGCTACTGCTATTCCTAGTAGCAACAAGTATTTTATCACTTTCATTTATTAATTTGTAGTCTACCTGTTCAAAAGTAAAGTTCAAATCTTTGAAAAATGTAAGGAGTATATGGCATACACATGCGATAAATTCCAAAGTAAGGTGCAGATAGAATGGGAATTAATTTGCTGGACATAAAGGTATGACATTTTTCAAAAAGAACATGGGATTCAGCATCAAACCAGTAGTTCATATACCTCATTGTAGAATTGTGTCGCAGAAAGAAGGAATCTATCTCATGGAAATTACATGGTGCATTCTAATTGAAGCAGGTCCATCCAAGAATTGAGGTCAAGCCCTCAATACTGCTAACTATCTGCTTAACAAGACTGTAGATGCCAGTACTTTTAAAAACAATGGACTGAAATCTTGAGTAAACCATCTCAGAGTGGTATTTCCAGTTACTAGTAGCAGTTCACTTGCAATGTTTCCTGGATGGTTGGTTAACATAGCTAGCTTGTTTTACTTTGCTCTTAAACACGGTGTAATCTGGGATATAGGGGATTATCATAGAGGCTAACGTTGCTATCTTCACTACAGACTAATGTAAAGAATCACAACATAATAATGTCATGTCTGAGTTACCCAGTTATTTTTTAAAGCTGAGAAGCTGACACCACCAAGGAATCATTAATGAACTAGCGAATTGCCCGTCAAAAAATGACGGCAATGAAATTGTAAGGTAGCTAAATTAGTAAATGAATATAGTGTACCTATTTTGAAGCATTGTGATGAAGAGCTGGCAATCTGTGTTGATGTTGCTGCAGCATTAGTGGTGTGGAGCTGCTGTATAAGCATGCTGAATGTGTGCAGTGTAACACTGTGCGTGCGCGAGACCAAACCGTTAGCGTAGTCGTGTACTTCCGCATTGGTGTAAAATGGCGAGTAATGTGTGGTATAGGTCTGTATCGGAATATCCGTAGGTGTTTTGTGGTGTTTTGCGAGTTTCTTGTGGTGTTTTGCGAGTTTAGAGTGCTGTAGCCTCGTTTTCGTTTTGTTCGGCGGCCATTTTTTCTCTCGCTTCGTTTTTTTTTTAGCCTCTAAACTGTTTTATTTCGAGTAAAATCGAGGTGTAAGTTGCATTTTTGAGGTCCTGGGTGCTCCCTCTTGGTGTAGGTAAGTTTTTTATGTATGTGCTGTGTGTATGTATTGTGTTTTAAATGTTTGTATGTCGGCGTGTTGCGTCCGATGTTTGCGAGGTCGTAATGTGTGGTAACGTGTTTCGTACGTTGTTTGCGTGCCTCGTAAAATTTAGCGAGTGTCGTAATTTGTGTGTCGTGTTTTTTGAGTAGCGACGTGAATTTTGCGAGGGTTTGAGGCCCTTGCCCAGTGACCTCGCCAGCAACTAAGGCCCTCGCTTCGCGAGGGGCCTCAGTTGCTGACATGGAGCGCCTTTGGCGCTCCATGCCAGCAACTGAGACCCGTGCCCAGTGACCTCGCCAGCAACTGAGGCCCTCGCTTCGCGAGGGGCCTCAGTTGCTGGCATGGAGCGCCTTCGGCGCTCCATGCCAGCAACTGAGGCCCTTGCCCAGTGACCTCGCTACGCGAGGGCCGCGGCTCGCTGCGCGAGCCCGCAAGCGTGAGCAACGACTCGTACGCTCACAACTATATATGTGATATGAGTGTCCTTAAAACCATATCTTCTACTAAAATGCCTGAAACTTCTCCAGAACCACCTGAATTCAGAACATTGTTCATTAACATAGATGTACCTCCTTACAGGCTTTCATACCATGCCAAGACATGTATAGTCCAAGTTCCAACTACATGGGTATAACTCTCTCAGCTACCAGAAGTGCACAATGGGCAAGAGGCCACTCAAGAAGAGATAACCTCACCATATGTGAACAATATTATCTGAGCTTCCCACAGACCATAGACTTAAAAGACCTGCACCAGTTATCAAACACACAAGCATCAGGCACTACTATGTACTGCCTGTAAGTATAGCATCCAGACATACACACAGGAAAAGATTTGTCCAACTGAATGCAGAATTCCAGAGGATAGCAAGAAGAGACAAGGAGACATTCTACAATGACCGATGTAAAGAGATTTGAAGATGATATCAGAATGGCAAGTCAAGAGAACTTTTCAAGAAAATTGAAAATCTCAAACGAACCTGTCAAAGTGGGCAGAAGCAGATCAGATAAAGAAGAGGTGGCAGGAATACACAGAAGATTTATACTGGAAGAACTTTAACAGCATTAATAACCTCAAAAGTTTGTCCAATGAGCTGGAGACAGACATCTAAGAGAGACGTGAAATGGGCCAAGGAAGCCTTGCTGATAACAAAGTTGAACTGAACTGTTGAAAATCCTAGAAGATTATGCTGTGAAGGTGTTGCTTGCATTATTCCAACAAGTTTGGAGAACTCAACAATGGCCAGTAGACTGGAAAATATCAATCTATATCACAATCCCCAAAAAAGCCTCTGCCAAAGAGTGCTCCAATTATCGAACCATTGCACTCATTTCACATTCAAACAAGGTAATGCTTAAGATTCTGCAAGCTCGTCAACAATACATGGACTGAGAACTACCAGATGTGCAAGCCGGGTTCCTCACAGGGAGAGTCACAGGGGATTTGTATAGAGAATTCTAATGCCTTTGGCTTTGTGGATCACAACAAAAGATCAGGGGTATCAGCTCATCTCATCTGCCTCTTGAGGAATCTGTATGTGGACCAAGAACCCAATCATGGAATCATGGTTTAAGATCAGGATAGGAGTATGACAAGATTGTATATTGTCACTTTATTCATGTTATATGTGGAATACATAATGTTTAAAGTCACACTGGAAGAATCCAATGCAGGAATTAATATTGCATCAAAAAATATCAACAACCTCACTTACGCAGATGATACTGCTCTGATGGCTGGAAATGAGGAGGAACTAAAGCGCCTATCGATGAGGGTGAAAGAAGCCAGTGCAAACACCGGCCTGCTGCTCAACATTAATAAGGCAAAGATCAAGGCAAACAGCAATCACAGTTCGTGTCAAACAGACGAGGAAGAAGTGAAGGTAGTGACACAGTTTATTTCCCTGGGCTCCAGGATCTCTTTTGATGGTGAATGCAGCCAAGAAATTAAAATACATTTGCTTCTGGGGGGGAAAGTTATGGCAAGTCTGGATAAGCTATTAAAAAGTAAAGGTATATCACTATCAACAATGGTCCCCATAGATAAAATGATGGTATTCTAAGTAGTAACATACGTATGCGAGAGTTGGACCATAAAGAATTCTGAGCGCCATAGAATTGAAGCCTATGAATTGTGGTGTTGGAGAAAACTGCTTAGAGGTCCAGTCAATCCATACTACAAGAAATCAAGCCAAACTGTTCACTGGAAGATATGTTCATGAGGTTAAAACACAAATATTGTGGCCATATCATGAGAAAACAGGATTCCCTAGAGAAGATTTAGATGGTGTGAAAGATTGAAGGCATACAAAGAAGGGGACAGAAGATGCAGAGATGGATAGATGCAGTACTTGAAGCAATGAACATGATTTTGATGGAGTTCAGAGAGGGAGGGGCTGACAGATGTGCCTGGAGTGCTACACTACATAGGGTCATAGAGTGGGACACAACTGAATGACTAAACTACAAAACCAAAGATCGATCCATATAGCCTTATTCAATTAGCTACTTGCAAATGCCTTGAACTCAGAAATTTGCCTTTGGGTTTTTTTATTTTATTATAAATGTTTATATGCATTCTATTGACTTCATTAATGCCAATAAGTAATATTTGCAGAATATGTAGCAATATTACGTTTTTTTAAGTGTGTATAAATTTACAAATTGGGCAATTGAATCAGGCCCATAGTCAGCTAGCCTATTGTCTCTCAGGTATCACTCACTCGTATGAACAACACATAACTAGAAAAGGCACAAATGCCTCACCCACTAAAAAAGCAAGCTCCTAATTCAAGTGATGATGCATCTGGAATTCAGACTGTTGCATTCTCTCCATTTTGATCACCTGCTCAACATCCCCTTTCCTTGTCCTCAACTTTACAGTAATGACTTTGATATATCCTTCCACTACACATCCCATTCCAAGAGCGACAGGCTTTTGGGCAGACAAATGTATTCTCCTTTAACCACCTTTTTAAAGTGAGAAGTTAGGGTGTGAACTGAAACCATTTCATTCACCCTTTCTCAGATTATGAGTTTGAAGTTGACTATGACAAACTCACTTTTCTCCTTTGATGTAGGGATATTTGGGAGACAAACTATTGTCTAATCCAACACCTTTTATGCAGTGCAACATTTTCAGAAACCCTAACCCCCTTTTTTGCCCTTTGAATAAAGTAGAATACTACCATTATATACCATCATGAAAATGATAGCTCTGGTGAATAGAAGAAGGGGGTCAGAGGAGAAAATGTTGACATGGTGAAGGAAAACAGGAGTCAAGGGACTGCTAAATGCAGCTACCAGGGGAAAAAAAAGTTTATAGAAATATGTAGGAACAACAAAAGAACCTCTCCAGGCTTGGGCAGAGACACAGTGATCAGGTCTGAGTTTTATATTTTGTTACATGTATTACATCTCATTCAATTTACCTTTTAACAAAACAAAAAAGATCTAAAGAGCATATAGATGTCTACCATGATTTTGTTTACATTTACACCCTGCTATGTACTGAAGTATCTAATTATTGCAACTTGCAAATAGGTTAGTAGGAAGATGAGAATTTTGCTTAATAACAATTTTGTTGAGTTTTTCATACATCTAGGCCCTGGTCTAATTATAAAAACTGCTAAAAAAAGGATATGTTACCATATTTTGTTAAAAAAAGGCCTAATGGTGACCGAGAAGTGGAGGAGCTGTGAGGAGCTATAGAGAAAAAGAGCCTGGAAGTGCGAGTTTGGCACCATAATTCTGCTGCATCCAAAGGAAAGACACACATAATCCACCTTTGTTTTTTTTCCAACCTATTTTCTTCAAGAAATTATTTTATTCAATGTTCATTGGAGAGTAGGGGAATGAAGATATTCTGCTGGTATGTTTTTTTCAGACCCATAACTCTTTTCATGAAACTCGTAATCCACTGCTAGGGTGATCTGGGTAATAAACATCCAGATACACAAAGGCAAACATTTTTTAAATGGGCTATCAAATCTACTAGACTTAAAGAAAACTCATATAAAGTTATGTATCAGTGATATCTTACTGATTGCATTAGCATATATTCATAGAGCATTATGCTGGCATACCCCTTTGATAACTGTGGTGTTCCTCCTTTAGTTTAAATATTTTTTATTGAAAGAAAAGAAGGTTGAGCCAAGTCTAAATAAACATTGCAAGATTGACACAATATAGAATCAATTAGCATTATATATTTTCCTTCCCTTAGTTTTTTGTTTTATAGATTTCCATAAGGCATTTCTAAATGAATCAGCAAAGCTTAGTATTGTGTAAAAATATCAAAATAAAAAAAGGGGTGTGGGAGCAGGTGGGAGAAGATGGAGGGGTGCCTGAGGCCCCAAGGTTATTCTTCGTCATCTAATATCAGCGTAGAATGTTTCCATCTTAATGCCAGGCAATTTTCAAGGTCCAAACATCCTAACAGGAAGCCCATCTTTTATAATTTACATCAAACCCTGCTGATATCCTACTCATCAAATAAATATATGTAATTTTCCTGACAAAAATTTAAATTTAAAAAATTAGGGGTAGTTGTCTTCCAGTTTTTGGCAATGATGATTCTGGAGGCTAAAAAATCTGGTTTAACAGAAACTGAGCTTCTTTCGAAAGACCAGAAATAGGGAGGCCTACTAGGGCTTCCTCTGGCTTTTGAGGAACCCAGACTCCCTACATCTTTTCTAAAATGGCATAAGTTTTAATCCAAACATGAGCTATTTTAAGGCTATCCCACAGCATATGTCTCAATGTTCCTGTGGATCTACAACCCCTGAAGCAATTGCCGTACAAAGATGAGTTTGAGAGTTATAATCTGGCTGGGGTAAGATACAATTTCATAATAGTTTCATAGGCATTCTCACTCAAAATTACATTCAGAGAGAAAATTGCTACTTTTCTGTAATTTTTGCTCCATTGTCTAAGGTTGTCTAAGGTAATACTAAGTTCGACTTCCCAAGAAGTCTTGTAAGGAAGTTTAATAGATGTGACCTGGTCAATTAAATAATTATAAAGGGTGGAAATATTGTTTGTACCATTGTAATTGTATAGGCAACTTTTTTTAAAAGAGGTTGACATATTATCTCTTAGGAAATTAGCTAGATTGGAGTTAATCAAATCCAGGTTGAGCCACTTGTTGAGCGGAAGGTGGTGTTTCTCGCAAAAGTCTGTAGGAGCCCAGTGCTGGACTTCTACTAGTATATCTACAGCAATAGTTATGTTTTTGTTAATCCACCAAGACAACTGGGAATTTTTATCTATGAGGTATGTTTGTGGGGTAACCAGAGAGGAGTAAGCCACTACCCTTTCACTACTAAATGTACCTCTTTTGAATGTGTAGGGTCTGGAGACCCTCATCTGCAGTGAACCTCCCCCCCCCCCCCCCCCAGCATGCTCATGCACATTGTGATCTCCTACCTCCTAGTAGACTAAATGGGGGAGGTTGTAGCTATTGTGAATATATTTTACTATATATATACACCTGTATATCTATCTATCTATCTATATATATAGTACAGAAAATGATTAGTATGTTTGTGATTCCATTTGTATTTTTTTTAAAAAAGTTAAAACATTTATTTCCTACTTTATGTTTTTCAGAAATTAAGCTACACTCTGGGAAACATGCAAATGAGACCACAATGCACTCTCAGTCTGTTAGTACAAAAATAATTTTACACATGCTCACTGTATTACACAGCTGTAAGCATAGCACAGGATTGATTATGCACAAACCAGTACACCTACCCACAGACAGCACAGTTTAAGTCTTAATGGATCTCATCAGTGAGGTGCAGTAGAGTGAGAGTGCATTGTGGTCTCATTTACATATCCTGCCCATTTCTATATATATCGCGCAAGAGAGAGAAAGAAACAGAAAGAGAGAGAGATCTATAAATATATAGAGCTACAAATATACTGTTGATGTTCAGTCATTCAGTCGTGTCCTACTCTCGGTCACTACATTGATACAGCACGTCAGGCACATCTGTATGTTTTTGGTTGTGCTTATCCATATGGTTTTCTTGGCAAAGATACTTGATTGGGTTGGCAGTTCCTTCTCCAGTGTACCATAATTTGTCAAACCTCTCTGTTAGGATCAGCCCATCTTGGGTGACCCTACATGCTATAGCTCACAGCTTCGCGGAGCTACACAAGCCCGCTCACTATGACAAGGTAGAAATCTAAAACAGACTATAAATATATAGAGACTAGCGAATTGCCCCTCAAAAGATTACGGCAATCAAATTGTAAGTGAGCTAATGCTGTTTAGTGTATAATAATAAAATAAATAATAGATTAATAAAGTGATATACTTTACCTATTTTGAAGTAATATAGGCAGGAAGCATTCTGTTGAAGAGCTGGCAATCTGTTTTGATGTTGCTGCAGCATTAGTGCTGTGGAGCTGCTGTGTAAGCGTCATGAATGTGTGCAGTGTAATAGTGTGCGTGCGCGAGACAAATCCGTTAGCGTATCTGTGTACTTCAGCATTGTATAAGTTATTGTTCTAAAATGGCGGCTAATGTGTGGTATGCGGCTGTGGCGGAATATCCGTAGGTGTTCGGTGGTGTTTTTCGTGTTTATGGTGGTGTTTTGTGTGTTTAGAATCCTGTAGCCTCATTTTCGTTTTGTTCGGCAGCCATTTTTTCTCTCGCTTAGGTGATTTTCGGGTGTTTAAACATTGAGGTGTAACTTTACTTGCAGAGGTCCTAGGTGCACCACCTTGCTGTGGGTAAGCTTTTTATATGTTTGTTGTGTGTATTTATTGTGTTTCTAATGTGTTTGGGGTCGCGCGGGTTGCGTCCTTGTTTTCGAATCTTGTATGTCTTTTTCGGAAATTCCGTAGGTGTTTGGTGGTGTTTTGCGTCTTTAGACTGCTGTAGCCTCGTTTTCGTTTTTTTCGGCGGTCATTTTTTCTCTCACTTTTCAGAATTTTTCAGTGTCTAAACTCGGTTATTTTGAGTTAAATTGAGGTGTAACTTCAGTTTTTGAGGTCCTGGATGCCCCCTCTTCCTCTAGGTAAGCTTTTTATGTATTTGTTGAGTGTATTTATTGTGTTTTTCATGTTTTGATGTGCGCAGGATGCGGACGATTTTTGCAAAGTCGTAATTGGTCGTAACATGTCTTGTATTTTTTTTTGAGGTCCGCAGTTGCTGGCAAGGTGCACCTTCGGCGCTCCATGCCAGCAACTGAGGCCCTCGGTTCGCAAGGGCCGCAGGCTGGCTGCACGAGCATGCAAGCATTAGGAACAGCTCGCATGCTCACAACTATATATGTGATAGATATATAGATGTGTGTATATATATATATATATATATATATATATATATATATATATATATATATTATATCTGTCTTGCTCTTGTATATACAGTGCTAAACAAGTTGCTATCTCTTAAAGGGATACAGGAACGGTCCAAATATGACATCATTTAATACTATATTTAATATTATAGTGACGAATACTTTTTCAGTTTAATGTTATTTTATTTTTTTTAAACTTCCAATTAACTTACATTGGAGTTTTTAATTCTTCTTTCTCACTCGTATCCCCCAGCTATATATCTTGCCTTTGTCATAGATAATCTAATAAAATGCTATACCACTCCTTGCCTACCTTTACTTCAGAACAGACACCCTACTACCCTTAGCCTGTTTGCATGTTTAGTAGTGCTATTGACCCTCATGTTGTGCTGTTACTCTGCTTCATACGGCCAACTCTATTCCCCCAGATGTTTTCGATTTCAACGCTCTCGCCAGCTATATATACTGTATTTTACCGGTAATGCATTCTCTTGGCTACAGCAAGAACAATTTCTCTTTCATGTGACTGAGTGTGCCCACTATACGCCGCACCTTGTCAACAGTACAGCTTGTATAACGATGGACCGCGGGTAACTGCTCTCTCACCGCAGCATCAGATGCAATTATCTTAATGTACTAAGCACACTTATAATTGTCTACTCTCGCAATATTTGCTAATGCGTTTTGAATGGTTATATTTGTATTGGGAAATAATGTGCACCATTTTAGCACTATGAAAAAATAAATAATTAAAATAATCATTTCCCCATCCCTGTTCACATATATTTCTTGTTTGTTCTACTATATTTGCTCAAATATGGCCTTTTTATTACATTATAAGCAAAATTATGCCAGTTTTCTCATTAAAGGAACATAAAACTCTTACATTTTCTACCTTGCATTTAAAAGAGCATGTTTAAACACGGTAGCATTTGTATTATTTTCACATAGAAACGAAATGGTCTTACATTTAGAAAAATAACATTAAAATTCACAAAATAATTTTAGGAAGTGTTCAGAGAAATGTTTGTATATAGTATAGTGCAGTGCACTCAAAAGATTTAGATTATTTAGAGCAAGGTTAAAGGACCAGTGTAAGTGCTTTTTATTTTAAATCTATTTGTTAGCTCACCATTAATTAACATTAAAAATACATGTGCAAACAGCAGCAAAGCTTTAGCCAGAAAATATCATTTAAAAACACATTTTACCTCATTAATAGCTGCTGCTGAAATCACCCCCACCTAAGTCATTATCGTAAACACTACTGAAAAGAAAACAACAATTTTCAACTGAAATAGCATTAATTAGAACGGCTGGATAATACATGCTCACTTTGTAGATCAAAGCTTATGGGATTATATCTTTAGCACCCTTATCCAATATGCTCCTGGTTTCCCATCCTGCCTAGTTAATGTTATGTCAGTTGAAAATGTGTATTTTCTTTTCAGCAGTGCTCAGGACAATGAGAGAGATGTGGAGGAGTACAGCAGCAGCTGTTAGAGGTAAACTGTTTAAAATTATTTTTTCTGGCTAACGTTTTGTTTCGCTGCTGTTTTAATGTTAATTAGTGGTGAAGTAAAAAATATATTTAACATGAAAAGCATTCACGTTGGCCCTTTAATTCAGTATAATTTCTTAATGTTTCTCCTGCTTTAAATCTTTCAACAGTTGAGCAACACGAAGATGAACAAACATTCCACAGGCATCACTTTAATGAAAATAATGTAATTACATATCATTCATTTTTCCGGCATAATGAACCAACAAAAGTTTTTTTTAATATTTAACCCTGCAAGCAATTTTCAATGTATAAATGGAAACTACACATTGTTTTTCCAACAGATGTCCAGCTTTCTACTAAAATAATTAATTTTGTTTTATGTTTTGTTTGAATCATGTCTTAAAAGTGGCAAAAATGTAATTGATGCAAGTCATAGGGCAGACAGGAGGACACAGTGTTGGAAACAGTCATGAACACTGATGTGTGCAGCACTCTCTGCCACCCACAAAAGCCCAATGAGTCATAGCTCCCCACCAGTTGTAATATCCTAGGGGAACCAGGCATATAATGTACATGTAAAGAAAAATCATGTTAGCACCTAAAATGAGCCTCTGACCACTTGTATTAGATACTATATGTGCGTGTCCACAACTGAGGCTCTCAAGTATCTAATATGAGAGAGTTAAAATCATACGCAATAGAAAATTTGAGACTTCGGTATCCCTTTAAGAAAGCTTGAATTACTCCAGTGCATGTTAATAGCAGTGTACATGTTTGGGCAGGGTTTAGTATAATCAATACAATCCTCTAGGCCAATATTGAATAAACTAGCGGTGAGATATCCCATGCAATATTACCTTTGGTGCAGACTTTTTCTCAACAATTTACTATCACAATTGCTTCCTAATCCTGAGGTATTCTGCTGTGGGAAAAAATGTCCCTGCAGCATAAGTATTTACATTTGTGTGGGTCGCATAGAATGACAGATCCTGTATATTTCTAGCAGTGAAACAAGAAATGTGACTGCAAAACAGTTTTTTTGTGACCTTGGGTACACCACCTCATCTCCCTGCACCACAGGTTGCAAATTAAATTCTAAAACCTCAGCGGCAGTGATTTATTCTGCCTGTGGGATTCTATTTTATACAATCCTGTGCACATTAACAACGGTATTTACAAAAACGAATTATGAAATAATGCTAAGGTTTTATGCAGTCGCAAGAACAGCACAAGAAAAGCAAAGGAGCTGCACCATAGCTTTTCGTGTCAGGTTGGGCTGTTCCAAATTGGGAACTTTAAATGTAGGGAATTACAATAATATGAATTTGAAAATATAGTGTACCAACTAACTCCCTTGTTAAAAATATATTCTGTGCTGTTTTCGGTATTGCTAAAAACTCATGCTTGTATTTCAAATTAAGTCGGCATTCACCAAAATATCAGTTTTCAGTTTTAATGACAGGAGAAATCATAAGGGGACTTACCCAATCAGTAGCCAGAGCAATCTGGGTGTATTACAATCTAGGTGTGTTGCAATGTAGGTTTATTTTCATTTTAAATATGCTTGGCTGTTTATAAAATGTATAATCACATATATAATTGTGAGCGTACAAGTTGTTGCTAACGCTTGCGGGTTCGCTGCAGCAACATCAAAACAGATTGCCAGCTCTTCAACACAATTCTTCAAAATAGGTAAAGTATATTCATTTATTAATGCATTATATATTTCAGTAGTACACACCAAACAGCATTAGCTCACTTACAATTTCATTGCCGTCATTTTTTGACGGGCAATTCTCTAGTCAATAATAATAACGTGGATCCTTTGTATCCCTTCCCTTGCTTCTATACCCTTCTTAATACATGCTAATATTGTATTTGCCTTTGCAGCTGCTGCTTGGCTTTGAGCACTGTTACCTAAGTGGTTGTCCACAAGCACTCCCAAATCCCTTTCAATATCTGATACACCTAGATTTGCTCCATTAAGATTATAAATTGTATGGCTATTTTTCCTTCCCAGATGCATAACTTTACAGTTATTTGTATTAAATCTCATCTGCCATTTAGACGCCCATTCCTCAATTTTATGTAAATCCCCTTGGAGTGAAAGCACATCATTATATGATTTAATTTCCTTGCATAACTTTGTGTCATCAGTGAAAATGGAGACACCACACTCTAATCGCACCTCTAAGTCATTAATAAATATGTTAAAAAGGAGAGGACCTAATACTGAACCATGAGGAACCCCACTTACCACATTAGTCCAAATGGTGTATGTTCCATTTACCACAACCCTTTTTGTCAGCTCTCAATCCATGAGCAGATATTTACTGCAATTCCTGTATCTTGGTTTACACAATAGTCTCCCATGTGGCACTGTATCAAAAGCCTTTGCAAAATCCAAAAAGACTACATCCACGGAGTTGCCTTGATCCAGGTTCCTACTAACCTCCTCATAGAAACTAATTAGACTTGTTTGACATGACCTATCCCTCATAAATCCATGTTGACTCCTACTTATAATCCTGTACAAATAGACATATTCTTGTATATTATCCCTTATTAACCCTTCTAAAAGCTTCCCCACTACAGAAGTGAGGCTCACTGGTCTATAATTCCCCGGATTTGTTCTTGCTCCCTTCTTAAATATAGGTATCACATCTGCTTCTCTCCAGAAAAAAATTATATAATGGTTTGGCTATTACAGAACCCAGTTCCCTCAGTACCCATGGATGTATTCCATCAGGACCTGGGGCTTTATTAAAAAAAAAAATTTCCAACCTCATTTGGATTACTTCCTGTGTTAACCAATTATTTGGCAAAGCTAGTGTAGCCCATTGTGTTGCAGTGTCCCAACCACTGGTACCTCCCTTGTGTATACCGAAGAAAATAACCTATTTAGCTCATCTGCCTTTTCCTGGTCACTTATTTTCAGATGGCCTGTGTCACATTGTAATGTTCCTATAGCTTCCTTCCTACCTTCTTCCCATTAATATACTTAAAAAATATTTTAGGGTTAGTCTTACTCTCTTTTGCAATACATTTTTCATTTTCTATTTTAGCCAGTCTAATAGCGCTTTTGCAAGCCTTGTTGATTTCCTTGTACTCCCATAAAGCAGTCTCTGTCCCCTCTTGTTTGTATAATTTAAATGCCTGTTTTTTACTCTGTATCTTGATCTTTAAATCATTGTTAAGCCACATTGGATGTGATTTACTCCTCTTACTTATATTCCCACATGGGATATGCAGATGTGTATGTATATTTAGTAAGGATTTAAATGTTGTCTCTTTTATGTTCAGTGTTTTTACCTATCAGTTCTCTGTCCCAGTCTATATTGTATTGCAGCCCTTAGACCGTTAAAATCTGCCCTTTTAAAATTAAGAGTTTTTGTTGGCCCCTTAAAATTTGTTTTTTTTTTATCCAATCTCAAATGAGACTGTGTTGTGATCACTGTTTCCCAAAGGTTGCCATATTCCAACATTTGATACTATATCAATATTATTTGTGATGACTAAATCTAAGATAGCTTCATTTCTAGTAGGCTCTTGTATATCTTTGGCCAGATAATGATCCCTGAGTGTACTCAAGAACCTGCTCCCATTAGCTGAACTGCTGGTCTCATTTTTCCAGTTTATTTCAGGGTAATTCAAATCTCCCATTATTAGAACGTGGCCATGCTTAGCTGCATTTCCAATCTGTAACAATAATTGAATTTTCTCACTTTCAGCTATATTTGGGGGTTTATAGCATACTCCTACTAATATTCTTTTGGAATTTGCTGTTCCGCTATTTAACTCTAACCGCAAACTCTCAACTTTATCACTAGGTCCACCATAATTATCTTCTCTGACTATAGGCTAAAATTCAGGCTTAACATACAGACAACTCCCTCCTCCTCTTTCACAATTGCCTCTATCTTTCCTAAATAGGTTATAATCATCCAAATTAGCAGTCCAGTCATGAGATTTATCCCACCACGTTTTGTTTTTTTCATTAATTGCTAATAATTCTAACTCTCCCATTTTTCCTGGCAAGCTTCTGGCATTAGCAAGCATACAACTTATGTTATGAGTCTGTAGTTCTGAAATGCCTGCCACTGTACTTGAGTTACTTAGTACTAACTCCCTATTGACTATACTACCCCTCCCCCCATCTTCTCCCATATGAATTGTTAATTCATCCCTTATACCCTCTACACTTTCTACCCCATTACTTATATCAGTCCCTCCCCCTACAAGTTTAAAAACTCCTCCAGCCTTTCTACCATCCTATCCCCTAGCACAAAAGCTCCCTCATCATTAAGGTGAAATCCATCACTGCTGTAGAGATTGTACTGAAGTGAGAAGTCAGCCCAGTGTTCTAAAAACCCAAACCCCTCCTTACTGCAAAAACATCTTTAGCCACGCATTAACCTCCCTAAGCTCCTTCTGCCTCCCTGGGCTAGCACTTGGCACTGGTAGTATCTCAGAAAATACTACTTTGGAGGTCCTTGCCTTCAGCTTATTACCTAGTTCTCTAAAATCATTCTTTAGGACACTTCATCTTCCACTAACTTTGTCATTGGTACCAATATGTACCAAGACCACCGGTTCATTTCCAGCCCCTCCCAATAATTTGTCTACCCGATCCACAACATGATGAACCCGAGCACCCGGGAGACTGCAATCTGTGCGATTGCTGGGATCTGGGTGACAAATCATCCTTTCTACCTTGCTAATAATAGAGTCCCCTACCACCAAAACCTGTCTGTTGCTCTGCCTATTCTACCCACCCACTCCTCCAGTAGAACTGTTAGAGGGAACAGCTCTATCTGGCATTGCCATTCCTGAATGGACATCCCCAACAGTTTCACTCAATCTGGCCAATCTGTTGGTGTTTGCCAACTAAGAACTGGCCTGCCTCCTCCTGTTCCCCCTGATTCCCCTTCTAACTGTAACCCAACTACCTCCCTGGACATCCTCACTAGCCCCAGCTCCACCCTCCATGCTAGGCCCAGCTAAACTGTGCTCCGAGAGCACCAACCCCATTTCCAGTGGAGCAATATCACTAAGTGCTGCAATTCTCCTCTCCAGATCTCGAATTTGAGCTTCCAGAGAGGCAACATGCTCACACCTCTCACAGAGGTATGGACCCTGGATCATCTGTTCCAGTATTGCATACATATGACAGGATGTACACTGAATGAGGTTGCCACTGGACTGACTCAGTATTATTATTATTGTCTACAAAATTTCAGTGGGAAAAATAAAGAGTATAAAATAATATATTAGTATAAAGTTTTCCTCCTTTGCACTATAAATCTGCCCTCCCTTTTCTTTGAAGTCCCTCCTTTTTTTTAAACTCCTACACTTTTACTAGAATTGCACTTGATACTAGAAATGTTTGCAAGCTCACAAGGTCGCCCCTTCTCCTGTTTATATTAACTTCTGCCTTGTCAACTGGGCACAATTAGTACACTCGCAAACCTTTTATACTAGTTTAACATAGTCAAGCCACACCCCTCTCACCTGGGCACAATTAGTGCACTCTGCAATTTATAAGCCTTTACTTGCAAGGAAAATCCACTTGCAAAGTGTGATCTTAGAGATATCTGCATGGTTTACATTACTGGTCTGAATAGCATATTCAGTTTACTCAGATGTTGGCTTGTTAATTAGTTTTGCCTTGTGACTGCATGACCTCATAAAAGCATGCTAAGGTTGGTTATATTATTGCAAGAATTGTTAATATATACTTCTACAATAATACAATAAGTGGTTAAAAAGATAAGACAATAGCATAGCTAGGTTCATAACACTTGTGAAAGCCTTGGTTATGTTCAGGACAGGATCTAACATAATGGTATATAATTACTCTGTGCGTCCTCAGTTAAACTGCAGGATATACATACTACTTCTTACCTCATTGCCAGAAAGCATTTGAAGATCCTTTAAAATTGCTACTAATGTAACTTAAGTCACAGGTTTTTAAAGTTAGTAACTTTAGGCTGATTCTGGCCTCCCCTGCTCTGACAGAATACACAATGAGCTTCATCAGCCAGTGACACTAATTAAAACCAGATGTGCAGGTTGTAGAAAAAAAGGTTACATTTTTATTATCTCTATATTATATATTATTGTTTTTCACCCATTCCTAAGAATGTTGATTTCTGTTCAAATGTTAAGTATTGAGATACTGGGCATGGAAAGATGGGGAAGTTTTCTACTATCTTATAAGGAACATAGACCTGAGAAGGGGTGATTATAGAAGGTCATATAGGCAGACAGATTTGTTTATTCCCCTATTGTTCTGACTGGATAACCACCTAGAAGGCTTGGAACAAGGAAGAGATAAGAATAATCAATCAGTTAGGCTCCTGATCTACTGGGGGTGATCAGTGAGGATGACATCACTTGATGGATTGTCTCCCACATGCACATGGTATGGACTTTCGATATTGGCTAAAGTAATGTTTACTGAAAGTCGGGGCTCGTTATGATTGAATGATGTCATGTATACATTTGTTGTACTGTGACCAATAAATCAGTTTCCAGATTAATTTACATAATTTATGTGAGTGTCATTCTGGGGGGGAATTTTTTATTGTTTCTGATCCTGGCTGCTGAAATGGTTACAGCCGGTAACTTCTACAGCTTCTGCCTGCCCGTGGTATCGTTGGTGCTCCCGGGGGTTCGTTTTCCTTGTACTGGACCATATCCTGCTAGCAAGGATAAGGAAGTCACGATTCTACTGGGTAGGATTGATCTAGGAACTTTTCAAGCCCAATCAAGCAGTAGATTGTGACATAGGGAGCTAAAATATACCCGGAATAACAGGCGAGTTGGACATGGAGTACAAAATGAAGCAGGTCAGAGATTAGTAGAATTTGGTCAAGATAATTATCTGGTCATAGTAAGTACCATCTTTCAACAGCCTCGGATATTACTCTAAATATGGACATCACCAAATGGACAATATAGATATCAGATTGACTATATTCTTTGTAGACAAAGATGGAGGAGATTTATACAGTCAGCAAAAACAAGACTTGGAGCTGACCAACATCCATAAACCGTGGCACTCACCATTGCTGCAATTGAAATCAAATACTAAAAGCATAATTAACTGCCAGGTACAGCCTTTAAAAGCGTCGTCCAAAGGCTCACAATTTGACTGTGTTGAAGCTGAGCAAGTCATCACAGTTAGTGTTTTTCCTATTGCATTATATCCAAGTAATAGTTTTTGGTCCAGTGGTTAGGATTTGGTGCTTTCACTGCTAGAATCTGATTTGATTCCCATCAGAGAACCACAAGGTCACACCTCCCTGAAGATATGCATGATTGGGCCTGGTCAATACTTAGATGGGAGATCACCTAGTACCAAGAGCTGGATGCTGTGGCCCACTGGAGAAGGAACTGGCAACCCACACCAGTATCTCTGTTATGAATACCAAGTGGATCAGCATGGTGTGTTACAGTCCATGAGGTCACAGATTAACTACCCTTACTGTGAAGAACCCTTTTCTTTCTTTAAGGTGGAATCTGTTTACTTCTAACCTCAAAGGAAGTCCTCTTGTCAGTTATAAACCTCTTGGCACAAAAAGTTCCCTTGACAAAGCCTTATATTGACCCTGGATATATTTATATAATGTAATCATATCTCCTCTTAGATGCCTTTTTTCTAGAGAAAATAGGTTTAATGTTGTTAGTCTGTCTTCACAACTTAGCCCATCCATTCCCCTTATTAGTTTTGTTGTCCTTCTCTGTACATTTTCATGCTTCTAATGTCTTTTTTGTGAAGTGGTGCCCAAAACTGTACTTTATATTCCAAATGAGGGCATACTAGGGATTTGTATAGTGGCATAAGTATATTTGCTTCCCTTGCTTCTATACCCTTCTTAATATATGCTAATATTTTATTTGCCTTTGCAGCTGCTGCTTAGCATTGAGCATTGTTACTTACGTGGTTGTCCACAAGTACTCCCAAATCATTTTCAATATCTAAAACCCCTATATATGCTCCATAAATTGCATGGCTAGTTTTCCTTCCCAGATGCATAATGCTACATTTATTCCTATTAAATCTCATCTGCCATTTAGTTGCTTATTCCTCTAATTTATGTAAGTCCCTTTGGAGGGAAAGTACATCATTATCGGATTTAATTACCTTGCCCAAGTTTGTGTCATTAGCAAAAATGGAGACAATATTTTCCAGTCCTAAGTCATTAATAAATATGTAAAAAATGAGAGGACCTAATACTGAACCATGAGGAACCACACTTACTACATTAGTCCAATCTGAATATGTTCGATTTACCACAACCCCTTGCTTCCTATGTTTTAGACATGAGCAGATATTTACTGCAATTCCTGTATCCCTTAGTTTGCACAACAGTCTTCCATGTGGCACTGTATCAAAAGCCTTTGCAAAATCCAAAACAACTACATCCAATGGGTTATCTTGATCCAGGTTCCTACTAACCTCCTCATAGAAACTAATTAGATCTGTTTGACATGACCTATACCTTTTAAATTCTGGTTGACGCCTACTTTTAATCCTGTGCAAATAGACATATTATTGTATATTATCCTTTATTAGCCCTTCTAATAGCTTTCCCACTACAGAAAAGAGGCTCACTGGTCTATAATTCGCCGGATTTGTTCTTGCTCCATTCCTAAATATAGATATCACCACTGCTTTTCGCCAGTCACATGGTAGCGACTCTGTGTTCAGTGAATCTTGGAAAATTAAATATAATAGTTTGGCTATTACAGAACCCAGTTCTCTCAGTACCCTTGGATGTATTCGATCAGGACCCGGGGCTTTATTAACATTTATTTTTTTCCAACCTCTTTTGGATTTATTCCTGCGTTAACCAATTATTTGGTGAATGTAGTGTAGCCCTATTATGTTGCAGTGTCCAAACCACTTGTGTATACAGAAGAAAATAACCTATTTCGCTCATCTGCCTTTTCCTGATCAATAATTATCAGATGGCCTGTTTCACATTGTTATGTTCCTATAGCTTCCTTCCTGGCCTTTTTCCCATTAATATACTTAGAAATTTTTTAGGGTTAGTCTTACTCTCTTTTGCAACAAATTTTTCATTTTCTATTTTAGCCAATCTGATAGCCCTTTTGCAAGCCTCATTGATTTCCTTGTACTTACGTAAGGCAGTCTATGTCCCCCCTTGTTTGTATAAGACAAATGCCTGTTTTTTACTCCTTGATCTTTAAATCATTGTTAAGCCACATTGGATGTGATTTACTCCTTTTACTTGTTTTCCCACATGGTATATGGTGATAAGCATGTATATTTACTAAGGATTTAAATGTTGTCCATTTATGTTCAGTATTTTTATCTGTCAGTTCTCTGTCCGGGTCTATACTTTGTATTGCTGTCCATAGACCGTTCAAATCTGCCCTTTTAAAATTAAGAGTTTTTGTTGGTCCTTTAAAGTTTTGTTTTTTTCATTTAAATCTCAAATGAGACTGTGTTGTGATCACTGTTTCCCAAAGGTTGCCCTATTCCAACATTTGATACCATGTCAATATTATTTGTGACTAGTGACTTGCCCGTTAAAAAATGACGGCAATAAGATTGTAAGGCAGGTAATGTTGTTTGCGTGCAAAATTAATTTTGTTGGTGTTTTTAGATCCTTCGGCACTCATTGCGAGGCTCTTGGTTGTTTGTGTGCTATGAGCAGCGTTGGTGTTTTTTTTTGGTATGGCAATATATAATTAATAAAATAAGAAATTAATATACTTTACCTATTGTGAAGTAATATATGCAGGAAGCATTGTGAAAATGCAAACTCTGAAATGTGGACTTAAATTGAGGTGTAACTTTGTAACTTCACTTGCAGAGATCCTGGGTGCCCCCCCCCCCCCCCCTTGCTGTAGGTTAGCTTTTTATGTATTTGTTGTATGTATTTATTGTGTTTTTCATGTTTTCATGTGCGCAGGTTTCAGGTGTTTTTGGCGAGGTCGTAATGGGTCGTAACTCGTCTCGTATTTTTGTTTCTTAACTCCGTAAATTTTACGAGGTCCGCAGTTGCTGGCAAGGAGCGCCTTTGGCGCTCCATGCCAGCAACTGCGGCCCTCAGTGCGCGAGCCTGCAGCTTTAGCCACAGCCCGCATGCTCACAACTATATATGTGATGACTAAATACAAGATAGCCTCATTTCTAGTAGGTTCTTGTATAACCTGGGCCAGATAATGATCTCTGAGTGTACTCAAGAATCTGCTCCCCTTAGCTGAACAACTGGTCTCATTTATCCAGTTTATTTCAGGGTAATTAAAATCTCCCATTATTAGAACTTGCCCATGCTTAGCTGCATTTCCAATCTGTAACAATAATTGCATTTCCTCGCTTTCAATTATATTTAGGGGTTTATAGCATACTCCAACTAATATTCTATGACTGAACGGCGCAAACACACACAAACAAATATTATAATTCTTTAACACGTAATACTGATAACAGATCATTTACACATACATAGAGTAACAATACACATATATACAAATATATAGCCAGGTCACAGCACCGATACACCCCCAACACACCCCTCCCCATACCATTCCATGCAATATCAAACACATAGTACACACATTTGTTTTACCTCACCCACCAATACATAAATATATTTTATTGATTTATCGTTATATTTGTTATGTCTTGAGTAGGGGAGAGGAGAGTGTCAGTGTAACATCTTAGTAGAAGAGAGGAGGAGGAGAAATGGATAGAGAAGGTAGGCAGGAAGTGGAGGTTGCGTGAACTCACAGGAGGCAGGGACTACCAGACCTGTTGGATTCACAAGAACAAAGCACCCAACAAGGGGAATATCTCATACAACATCATACCATAAGATACACATACATCTACACCACTCAAATAACAGACAGAAAATGGAAGTATTGTATAACTATGATGGGGTATGTAAGCTCTATGGATATTAGCAGCTCAGCAATCTGAGATGCTAATATCCATGTGAGCTGCTAATATCCATGTGAGCTGCTAATATCATGTGATCACTGCATGATCTTGTATTAATACACATTTCTAAAATGTGAGAATGTTGATTTACATATTGTCATTAGTAGTAGCTAATGTATTACCAAGATGATCACTGTGCTATTTGCAATATAAACAGTACCAGGTATATGTAATAAGGAGGATAGTACATACAGGAATACTTATCTAGACACTTATCTAGGGCAGATCATACAGCACCAGGCTGGTGTGCAGAGCATAATCAAATTGCAGTTCTCTGCGCTCTGATGACAGCGCGCTATTCAGCTGCGATCAAAGTACGGGGTGCCCTCAGCAATAGTTGTTAACATGCTGCTGTGCCTGAGTTGGTTTTGATGTAGCTGGATGATCATGTTGAGGAATTTTGGAGGACATCCTATACGGTCCAGGTTTTTCCATAGACCCTTCCTGCTCACAGTGTCGAACACTTTGGTAAGGTGGATGTATATATTAGTTGAATTTAGTGATCTTATGAATGTATGTAATTATGGCATTTGTTTTACATAATATTTTTGAAATATACATAAACATAGAAATACTTAATGTCTTAAAATAGCAAATTTATTTGTTATCAAGTCAATATAATGTAATCAGCATGACCTATGAACACAAAAAGAGCAAACAGCATAAACATAACATATGACAATAAAAAACAAACATATATATATATATATATATATATGTGACATAAGCAATAATGCAGAAATTCCACTATATCGTGGTATGAGCATGTAAGGAAGATAGTTGAGTTACAGGGCCATGGAAATAAAATGCAAGCAGTAGGGATGATATTGAGATGGATGTACATATGTGGGGGTGAAGGACAGTGTATCATCCAACATGAAGCAACATCATGTATATAATAAAAATAGATATCTAGACACAAAGCATACATTTAGTTTCACATTATGGTTTTCATTGCTGTGCTGTTTCTCTGGGAATCTGCTGCTAGATGCTTTTCCATGCTTTTCCTATGGTATGCTGGGTTTATCCAACTTTGAGCAGGTATTTCCTATTTTTCTATGTCTGTTACATCACACATGATAATATTTATTTGGAAATTGATCATATGTAAAGTCTCCATTTTAGGTTGATTTAGCATGCTTTTCTATTGATTTCTATTATTTTTGTGTCTCTTTAAGAGGTGCTGCGGCAGTCCGCCATGGTTTTAAAATCAACTGAAAGTGATCTTTGGTACCCATAAAAATATTTTCTTTTTCTGACTGTTAAAGCAGTACCATGATTTGCGAGCGATCCGTAAAATCTTATTAGCATAGGGTTTTGGTGTCAGCATCTCTCGTAGTAACCCATAATGTAGCTGCAGTGACTCGTAGCAGTTCTCCCACCACTTGTAATTGACTTTGTGGGGATTAGCTTGTTGGCCTAAGAAGGTAAACTGTCTGCCTGAAAGAAGGAAAGTGGAAACATGTAACTATTTGTGGAGTGGTATGCACAATTCCAGAGGACAGCAAGAGGAGACATTCTATAATGAGTGATTGAAATTGATAGAAAAATATAACAGAATGAAAGAGTCAGATGATCTCTTCAAAAAAATTGTGGATATCAAAGGAACCTTTAATGCCAAAGTGATCTTGATAAAAAACTAAAATGGAAGGGACTTAACAGAAGCAGATCAGATAAAGAAAAAGTGGCAGGAATACCCCGAAGATCTATACAGGAATGAATTTAACAGCACTGCTAACCTCAATAGATTCCTGATAACAAGGCTGCAGGGTTTCATGAAATCCCAGCTGAACTGTTCCAAATCCTAGAAGATGGTTCTAAGAATGGGCAGCCAACGAATTTGGAAAACGCAGCAATGACCAGTATAATGGTAAAAGTCAGTCTGTATCCCAATCCCCAAAAAACCAGTGCCAAATAATGATCCAGTTTTCGAACAATTGCACTAATTTCCTCTGCCAGCAAATTAATACTTAAGATTCTTCAAGGTCTGCTCCAACAATATATAGACTAAGAACTACCGGATATCTGGTGCCAGGTTTTACAGTGATAGAGGCAAAAAAAAAAGAACTAGGAGAAGTAAGGGAGTTCCTCTGCTTCATAGATAATCTAAAGCCTTTGACTGTGCGGATCACAAAAAATGGGGCAACTTCTTAAAGAGATGGGGATAGCAGACCATCTCATCTGCCTCTTGAGGACAAAGAAGCCACGGTCAGAACCGAAGGTTGTATATTTTCACCTTATTTATTCAATTTATATCATGTATAAGGTAGGAATGGACAAACCCAAAACCAGAATTAATATTGCTGGGAGAAATATCAGCAACCTTAGAAACACAAATAATATACTATAATGGCTGAAAGTGAGGAGGAACTAAAGGGCCTATTGACGAGAGTGAAAGAAGAGAGTGCAAAAGCTGTTTTGCTGCTCAGTGTTAAAGAGATGAAGTTACTGGCAAACAGATGTGGAAAATTAATTTAAGAATACATTTCTTTGCAATTAAATTCTACAAATAGTTTATCCTCGGAAAAGCAGACTGACTGCATTTAACCTAAGTGAATGTCAAATGGTATAATGCTAACAAAGCAACCTAGAATTTTTTAAAGCCAGCCTTGAACCCAACGCCCGAATCTTCTAACTTTTAAAAAATACCAAAAAATACTTAACATTTGTATTAAACATCTTACATTTCAGACATTCATTGACAACCTTAGGACAAAACTTGCTTAAAGCCTTATGAATAATCTTAAAATTAATTTCTCTCAAATTCTCTGAAATAGTCAGCCTATCTACTCGAGAACATATTTTAGAAAAGGTTTGTAAGCTCTTTACCTCCTTGTACCTTGATTTCCAATAAGACAATACTTAATTCACAACATGTTTAGATGCATTGTCTTGTACAAATGATTTACATATATCCCCTTCTGGATTGCTACCTTGTTGTGGAGCTGTGAGTTATACTATGGTCCACCCAAATTGGGCATTTCATTGCAGAGAGGTCAGACAAATTGTAGTCCACTGGAGAAGGAAATGGCAACCCACTCCAGTATCTTTGCCTAGAAAACCATATGGATAAGCACGTCCAAAAAGATAAACAGATGTGTCCATATGGTCACAGAGAGTCGGACATGACTGAGGACTAAACAGCAACAATATATATATATATATATATATATATATATATATATATATATATATATATATATATATATATTTGTAAGTCTAACCATTAAAGGCTCATTATGATTCTTCAAATATATAATATATCTAATTAATTGCCAATAATAATAGTAGTGCTGACTTAAAAGAGCAAATGTATTTAGTAATTTCAAAAAAGCCAGAAATTCTCGAGAGTTATTGTGAATACATTTGTTGAAAGCTATAATGTTGTTCTATCTCTTGTAGATCTAAGTTGTCACAAAAAGGGATATAAAGTGAATCAACATTGGTTCCTGCTTTGTCAATCATATCATTTTAAACAAGGCTACTACTGTGCTGAAAAATATTGGAGGGCAATATTCTCCTGACTATGAGCCTCATTCAGTTGAGGTATCAGGAGATCCGGGCTTCGGAAACAGAGTTAGTAACTTATTTTGCTATTCAATTGGCGTCTTTTTGCGGGCTCCGATCGGGTTAAGGGCTCCAGCCTCTGATTCACTGTGATGGTTCACATCGCAATTTAATTGCCCTCCAAGCCTTTGATCTTTCACGGCCACAAGAGTTGAGAACTCTAAAATCGTAAATCACTATTCAATTGCTCTGATTCCTCCTCGCTAAGCTAGCCGTCAAGCCCGCAAATGGCAAAAGTCGAACCACAAGTCACGGGTACCAAGGAGGACTTGCAAAGGGCTTAATGACATGTCCTGAGCACTTTAAATGCACATATACACACACTACTGTACTTTTATTAAAATGTAAAGTGATGTTAGGTCTTAGGATGAATAGCACAACATTCTAAAGCTCGCAAATCGGCCGAAAAAAACTTTATTTCATGTTTAATTTTGTGTTATATCAATCCCAGCAATCAATGTGTTAATACAGATAATGGAACTTGCATGTAATAGAATATCATTTTTACGGCTTTATCAATATTGCATTATATCTGGAATATGGATGGGATCGTAACTCAAGCCCGTAGGACTTTGAAATCCAACCCCCATTTTTCATTGAAGTAATGATGATGATCTCTGTTTCCATTGGCTGCTTCTAACATGGGAATTACGGCCTTGCTTAACTGATCATGTTCAACCTCGCAAATGCTACATATAATAGCATGGTTTACAATGTGCACTATCGAGCCGGGACTTGCGGGCTTGGCCAATTGAATAGCACCATAAGTTGTGGACACTGCGGGCCCGCAGCAGTCCCGCAGACTTATGGCCTACATCCCATGACTTGCAGGCTTGCAATTGAATGAGGCTCTATATCTCTAATTTCAAAAATGGTAAATATACCAAATTTATATCCTTCCATTGAAAAATCTGTAAAGCTGCCAAGATCCATTATCAAGTTTACAAGAAAATGAAGCTCCTGGAGCAGAATAAACTGCTTTGAATGTGCAGCAATATAGCTATATGAGTTATATGAACTCAGTCTTTACCAATGAGATCTACAGTCACGTTTACTCTCTGCTGATAAAGAAGTGTTTCTTGTGGCATTTCATATTAGTTTCCAATACGTTTTTACAGGTTTTACTAAATATTTGTAATCAAAAAAGAAACCTTTATAATGTTTAAAACATGTTTTTTAATGCATGATAGAAACATTTTAATTTAAAGTAATTTCCAGTTCCAAAAACAAATATCATGTTTACTTATAAAAGCATTAAAAAAATTAAATTTCAACTTCCATTTCCTGCAACCAAAAATTGGTAAAATCAGTTAAGACATGAGGTCAAAATACAAAATTACTACTAATACTTAGAATAACTACTACTAATGTCTAACCCAACTATCATTTTATGTAGATCAGTAATGGTTACAGAGTTAATGCTAATTCTTCAGCAAAGCATAGTTGGCAGATTATAAAATATAAAGCAAATGCCAATCATTCAGCAAAGTCACTTATTAATAGCAAGCACATTAGTTGCAGAGGTGTAGGCACATTAGTAGTAATGATGCATTAATGTTCCACAGTAAGCTTCAGGGGATCGAGAAACTCTATAAAGGACTTTATAATTAGCTCAGGAAGGCCCCCAATGCCAAGATATAGCCCACCAGATGGTATTTACTATAGCAGTAGCAAATCTCGATCTCTTACTACCTTTGATCTGACCCTCGTACCACACCAACACTTTTATCAAATATAGACATTTTCTTTCGCAATTAGTCGAAAAGTTAGATTTCAGTTTATTTTTGTTTTTGCCATTGATGTGTGGAAAAGGTAAATATTTCTAGGACCAATTAGTTTTACAGTGAACGCCATTTTCAAAGATGTCATGGACATGCCATTTGCCTTCAACTGATTTAGTGCTATGAGAGTGGCATAAAACTATTTAAATTTGATTTTCCACAGTGAATGCTATTTTCCATAAGGAATGCTATAGAAAAGTTTGTATATGAATTATTTGAGGACTATTGATATAACATCATGTATAATGGTCATACATTTAGATGACCTAGTCGCCAAAAGCATTTTCTTTAACACTCTACTGAAACACATACATTGTAGTAATTAAAGCCATGGCCTTGACCCATTTTACATATCATCCAGAGTAAGCTCATTTCTAAAAAGTGAACGTTTGCATAATGATTTGAACTTATGATCTCTGCCTAGCAAATAAAGGCAATTTATACTTTAGACTATAGTTTTGTTCCAAATATAATGTGGGAATGAGAATGTGTATGCCACTGGCTATATGTGTGTCCTTCAAGGTATTTCAGCCTCAACTTCCATGATTTCCTTGAGCTAGTGATACTCCAGGAGCACATGAATAAATAACCACACCTTTTTCCCAGAATCTTGGCATATTCTACCTAGTACCTATTTATGCTAACCTCTCTCAAAAATGTAAAAAGAAAACACATGCATACTGTAGAAAATCCATACATTGTTATAAGGATTTCTATGTCATTACATAAGAGGAAGTGACTAAGAATAATTGTTTAGACAATCCCTGATTGCAGGGACACAACCTGGAATTAACATGGATTGTTTGTGGATTTACATCATTTAATTTACAGAACATGCCCACAACTTTAGAGATGTTTTTTTGTTTTTTTATTGTGAAGCAAACAACAAATAGGGCAAAATAACAGAAAAAGTCAATGTGCATAACTATTCACCCCCTAAAGTCAAAACTTTGTAGAGCCACCTTTTGCGGCCATCACAGCTTCAAGTCGCTTTTGATAAGTCTCTATCAACTTACCACTGGCATTTTTGCCCATTTCTCCTTGCAAAACTGCTCCAGCTCCTTCAAGTTGGATGGTTTGCGCTTGTGAATAGTAATCTTTAAGTCTGACCACAGATTTTCGATTGGATTGAGTTTTCTGCTTTGACTAGGCCATTCCAACACATTTACATGTTTCCCCTTAAACCACTCAAGTGTTGCTTTAGCAGTGTGTTTGGGGTCATTGTCCTGCTGGAAGGTGAACCTCCGTCCTAGCCTCAAATCACACACACAGTGGTACAGGTTTTGCTCAAGAATATCCCTGTATTTAGCACCATCCATCTTTCCCTCAACTCTGACCAGTTTCCTAGTCCCGGCTACTGAAAAACATCCTCCCCAGCATGATGCTGCCACCACCATGTTTCACTCTGCGTATGGTGTTCTTTGGGTGATGTGATGTGTTGGGTTTGCGCCAGACATATCGTTTTCTTTGATGGTGGATAAGTTCAATATCAGTCTCATCAGACCAGAGCACCTTCCTCTATACATTTTGGGAGTCTCTCACATGCCTTTTCACAAACTTAAAATGTGTCATTTAGTCTTTTACTGAAAGTAATGGCTTTCTTCTGGCTGCTCTGCTATAAAGCCCAACTCTATTGAGCGTACGGCTTATTGTCGTCCTATATACAGATACTCCAGTCTCTGCTGTGGAACTCTGCAGCTCCTTCAGGGTTACCTTAGGTCTCTGTGCTTCCTCTGTGATTAATGCCCTTCTTGCCCGGTCCGTGAGTTTTGGTGGGCGTCCGTCTCTTGGCAGGTTTGCTGTTGTGCCATGTTCTTTCCATTTGGTTATGATAGATTTGATGGTGTTCCTGGGGATCATCAAAGATTTGGATATTTTTTTATAACCTAACCCTGACTTGTACTTCTCAACAACATTGTCCCTTACTTGTTTGGAGAGTTCCTTGGCCTTAATGGCAGTGTTTTGTTAGTGGTGCCTCTTGCTTAGGTGTTGCAGCCTCTGGGGCCTTTGAAAAAAGGCGTGCATATGTAATGACAGATCATGTGACACTTAGATTGCACACACAGGTGGATATCATTTCACTAATTATGTAACTTCTGAAGGTAATTGGTTGCACCAGAGCATTTTATGGGCTTCATAACAAAGGGGGTGAATACATACGCACATGCCAATTTTCTGTTTTCTATTTCTAAAAAATAGTTTTATGTATATATTTTTTCTAATTTCACTTCACCAACTTAGACTATTGTGTACTGACCCATCACATAAAATTCAGATTAACAAAACATTGAACTTAAGGCTGTAATGTAACAAAATAGTTAAAAAGTCAAGGGGGTGAATACTTTTGCAAGGCACTGTATAACAAGAGTAAATAACTGGGAATGGTTACAGGGATATTTGCAATATAATTTGGAAATAATGTGGGATAATTGCAGGGGACTTTGTAAAACATAAAACATTTTTATTTAGGAATGACTGCAGGGGGTGTTGTAAGACACATGACAAGGAAGTAACTGTGAATGACTGCAGGTGATGTTAGACTCAAAAAGAAGTCACTGGGAGTGATAGATATTGAAATCTGCAGCAATACCAGCATAAAAGGTTCTTCTAATATACATCTGTATTAAAATAAGAAGAAATTAAATTTTATAAATGTATAAATCACTGTTCTCTTAGCACTATGCAAACCTCAGCAGGGTCATTCAACAACAAGATTGTTAAACTAATGTCATAATGGTGCTTTCCACCTTTTGGCTTTGAAAGTTAAACTGTCATGTAAGATTCCTAATGCCACATTATGGCTGATAAGTTATGCTGGCGTTACCAGCCTGACCTTGAGCATGCCGTAATTCTTTCACACTCCACTGGTTGCTTTGAATCAATTCTTTTTGTTTGTGTGTTTTTTTTTGGGTTGTTTGTTTTGTCTATTCTAAAAGAACATTTGGCATTGCTCAATGTGGATCAGAGTAATAAATTAAATATTGTGTATCAGAAAATTAGGAACATGGTTATAATTAAACTCTAGCACTGAGCTGGAAACAGCGTTGCCAATAAAATGTCAATAGGTATAGGGAAAAAATGTCATTCCAAAACACACAAGAAGCTATAGTGGTGCAGACCGCAGAAATATGTCACAGCACATAATTCTTATGCTATTTGTCTTGATTATTTCATTCTTCCTATTTAAAGCTTCATCATGGTGGCAGCTGGTTTAAACAGAACTGCTCATTTAACAAGTCACTGCAGGAGCCAGACAAGTTAAATAAGTGCCCTTCCATATTACATCTACCATTTCTCTTGCATTTCTTCCCGGATGATAGGGTTTAAGGACAATCCTCAGAAATGTGTACAGGGCGTAGCTAGATGGAAAATCCTCATTCAGAAATGGAAAATGCTTTAAATGAACTAAAAAGGTGGAATAAAAAAATGTGCAGTTAACTCAAGCAAAAAATAACATAATAAATTGAAGTGTCATTCATAAAGCATTTTATTTTATTGCACCACTTTATATTAATGATTTCCATTAATTATCTTAAAAAGGTGTTAGAGGGTTGTATGTCAACCAGAACACAATCTAATTTAAATCGCCACAGTTCTTTATTCATTCTGCCAATTTCTAAGTAACTGAAGCCAGATTTAGCTATTTTTTGTTGTTTTTTTGTATAGGCAATCAATAGGGTCATGTTTAAAATCAGCACTTAATATTGACCTTTTCTACTTTTTCTATTATGTTTAAATCTATGTGTTAAATATACATATGTTTACAAGGATATGCACAGCTTTTGAATAGACATATGTCAGTAAGACAATTTTGCATGCACCCTAATGACATTTGTTGGTTTGTAAATAACTGTCACTTCTAACCAAACTGGCTGGTCGTCCTGTAATATAAATTGTCCTCCGGATGTATTGACCCATTTGCAAACAAAATCATTAGTTAATTAAACTCTAACAAGGAATTTATCTTAGGACTGCAATAAAATGCTTTTTGTTCTAAGCTCATAATTTTAAGGGAACTTTACAGTGTCACTTCAATGCCCCTACAATATGAACATTTTAAACAACAGTATACACACTGAATATTTTTTTAAATGTGGCCTTTAGTAAAATGAAAAAGTAGATATAGACATAGAAAATTAACTTGTTTCTTCTACCTTCATCTTAAATGGTCATTCAGTCATTAAAAAATGTAAAACCTCACTTAAAACGCATCTCTTTAAAGAAGCGTATCACCTTCCACCCTAACACGCTTATCACCTCTCTCTCCGTCTTTTACCATCCTAAGTGCTTTGGGAATGCACCATGGATATTGGATTCCTAACTCAAAGACAGGGCCCTCCTTGCTTTGCTATATGTTAAATTGTATTTATCTTTGTCTGAACTTAACTTATGTACAGCGCTACGGAATATGTTGGCGCGTTATAAATGAACTATAAGAATAATAATAATTCAGTCTGTTTTTATCGCATGGAACAGCAAGCTTTGTGGCAATGACAAGGTACACTGAAAAGGTTATTTGGGGAGGAGAATTGTAGCACATTCAAGATGGTGGGAAAAGTAGTGATGTCTTCAGTAAGATGTCTCAGTAAAGATTTATTTTTTCAATGACCATGAACTTAAACTGTAAACTTTTCATATTGCTCTGGAGGTACTATATAAATATTATTTTTATTATTATTTATATTATTTTTAATTATAAACCTGAGAGATATTTAAATGTATGAAAATGAATATATAAGTAGGGAAATGAATAGTGTGTAATAAAAAAAAATCCTGAGATGAACACTGACTGGAGCAACTCAAGTATACAAAAAATTTAATTATGTCGCTTATTAAACAATCAGAGGGAAGAGTCCCTTATTGCCTATGCTTCAGGTGAAGGCAAATCTAGAAACATTTTAAATGAATTAGAGTTGTGCTTACTATTTTATGTGTTAACATATCAAACTGAAAAGATCCCTTTAATGCTGGGACTATAATGCACACCTACACATATTACTAAAATATGGAAGAATGATGGCTCCCTGTACTGATCAAAGGCTGCCATCTGACAGGAAATAAATATCTAACAAAAATGTTATAAAACTGAGAGGAATTTCTCTTCTGGTATCACAGATGGCTGTTTAGCATTGCTTAAAAACGGATATTTAAATAACATGAATTTTATCAAAATGACAATTGCTTTAGTAAGGTTATTTTTTTTTGTTAACAGTGTCAACAGATTTCAGTTGGCATTTTTTTTACATACAGAAGCTATGATTTATCAAAGTACAATCTGCCACTGACCTTGTGCCAGGGACTGTATTTTGATAAATCTCTCACAGAATTCCTGTTCAGTTTAGAATTATACATTATATTTGCCTTTGTATTTGTCTTCGTTAGTTATGCTTAAAGACATTCTCCCACGATAAAACAGCATGGAGCAGCATTAAAAAAATGGGGTTGCAAACTTGTAATGCAGACATATATATCATAGATTTTAACAGTTCTTTTAATATGATGAAAATCTGTAAGAAACAAAATCACTAGATTATATACATAAAAATCTTATTTCCATATTAGATTATGTGTAAAGAGCATGCTGATTTTCTACTATAGTATTGTTCTGTAATCGAAGCCATTGTCAACAATTTGACCATCCATAGCAAATGTACTAATCTTCCATTAGGATCCATTATCAGCATGGATTTTAAGAATATGGTTGTATGATCCAATCAGCTTCATTTGTTCCTCCCAAGCATCAGCTCTTAACTCTAGTGCTCCAGTAGTTTTAAGGATATAATTGTTTGAATGCCAGTGAGTGACTCAAAATTACTGATTGATCATCATTTCCTTAGGCAGTGGTTCATTGCATTCTGGTATCTTAGAGGCTAATGAGTAAGGTTTAGAAAATGTCTATAACAGATATTGCTGGGTCGAGATTAGCCTCTCCAGGCACATGCTGTTATAATTAAGCAGAACATAACCACCAATTTGGGTTCAGTTAAAGAAACTAGGTGACATGTATAAATGAAGACATTTGAGTATGAGTCCAACTATTCTCGTCTTGAAAAACTCAGTTAAATATTAAAAGGCTGCTGAAGTCAAATATTTGCAATATGTTCTTTTGAAGTTCTTGCAAAAAAACAGCCTAAAAGTATTTTATGCAATTATGCATTAATATGGGCAGTCATTTTTCTCCTTCTCCTTTATAACCTGGGAGGAGACTTTGAATAAAGATAAGATAATAATTGTGTTATTATTGAAATAGTTTTTGCAAACAAATGTAACGTATTATGTGACCACACTCCCAGATTATACTTTTAAAACAATTTATTTAGCACTGGGTCTTTTTTTTAAAACAATAAAAAGGGTGAAAATGGTCAAAAATGTTCTTTCAAATGTAACTGTGAAACTGTGTGCTTTCCTTGGTAAGTGGTAACATATTGGATGTTCAAATTCAACTAACGTTAAAAAGAAGGTTTCTGGATTTTACTAAGCATATCTTATACACCTGTATATCTTACGTTCAAGTACTTTGTTTTATTAAGAAGTGCTTAAAAGCTGTTTTGCTGCCTAAATGTATACAAATAGTACCTGATTGTGTCTGTCCTCTGCAGCTCATGAAACAAAGGCCCTATTCAATTGTTGGTTACTGGAACCCGTAATGTAGCCCGTAAACTATTTTTCTATTCAATTGGTGTCTTTTAGTGAGCCGCAAACGTTCTGCGGGTCACAGGCTGAAAATCCCTGCGGTTGTTAAAATCATAACTTACAACCCAGCTAAGCCTTTGATCTTTTGAAGCCCGTAAATGTTACAAACACAAATCACTATTCAATTGCTACAATTCCTCAAGCCTGCAAATGTTTTCACTTCTGTAAATGGCAAAGGTAGAAAAAAATCCTACGAGTACCAGATAGGACTCGCATGGAGGTTCAACACCTGATCGTAGCACTGTAAATGCAAATAAGAAATCAATACTGCACTTTAAAATATGGGGAAAGTGATGAAAGACATTAGAATTAATTGCACAACAGTCTCACGCTCGCAAATCTGCAATAAAAAAAAAATGTACGTTTCATTTCCGTGTTATATCAATCCTTGGAATCAAGAAATTAATACATATCAGGCCACCCACATGGACTAGAACAGTATCGTCATTCATTTTTATTATTTTGTACATTGCCAAACTGCGAGTCCGATCACATATCAGACTTCTAAACGCTAATTGATTGACGTTTAACCTCCTTGTTTTAATGATATCATGATGAGGGTCTCATTTACTATTGGCTGTTTCTAAATTGGTAGTTACGGCCTTGCTTAATTGATCATGATCATGCTCTGAAATGCTACAGTTGGCCGCGGGCTTGATCAATTGAATCGCTCTGTAACTGTTGCAAATTTCGAGCCCGCAGACTCACGGCCGGTATAATGCAAACTGCAAATGAATAGGGGCCAAACTCTGTAGTATTTGCTATTCAGTGTCTCATACTAAATTAGTGACCATCTCTCAGTAACATGTTGCTGAAACATGGCACCTGATAGGCTAGGACACTACACTGCATATCTGGCACTATAGAGCCTTACTGCATTCGCTACAGGGGGCAATACCAGCAGGGACTATTTGTTTTATTTTAGAGAACATTTTAGAGAAATAGAGCTTATAAGCACGTTTTTATAAAATAAAGTACATACAAGTAAAGAGATGCATAGGCATATTATAAACTTCCATATCCCTTTAAAGGAGTAATTCAATTGGCAATGATTTAACTGTGGAGAATCAGAAAAAGAGATTCAGTCTCATTTCTATATTGAGCTACTAAATAAGAGAGTCTAGCTGAGCTCTCTGAAACATGACTTTAATAGCAGGTTGTTTCTAATTGTAAAGACCATGGGGCTCATTCAATTGTGATTTGGCCAATTGAATATGGCTCTATATAAGCACATAGCATATTTTTTTACAGAAGTTTTTAGTTAGTGAACTTCTATCCAAAAGCAAGGTCTTCACTAACTAAAAATTTATGTAAAAAAATATGCTATGTGCTTATATAGAGCATTATTCAATTGGCCAAATCGCAATTGAATGAGGCCCCATATCAATAGCATGAAGAATTGCTGTATATTATCTGCATGTGGTACATTTAAAAAAAAAAAATTACATGCCTACAGTCATTACATACACATTATAGGCATTAAGGGTATACAGTATATAAATTTACTAATTCAAAATCATTTAAAGTGATCGAAATCTGCCACAGTCCAAACTAAAAGATCACAGACAAAAAATCTTTCCAAAAGTGGTATCTTTTTATGTATTAAAAGCATGCTGATTTTCGTTGATATTATTCCAATCAAGTCAATTGTCTACAAGTTAAGCCTCCATAGAAAAGTACTCAACTTCAAGCATCAACAGCAATTATCAGGTGAGATTTTGAGGATAAACTGATTGATCCAGTGAACTTCAACTGATCCTTGAAGAATCGGTTCTTAATTATAGTGCTTCAGTGTTTTAAGTATATTATTGTTTGAACATCAGTGAGTGAATTAAAATTACTGATTGACCATTATGTCTTCAGGTAGTGGCTCACTGCATTCTGGTCTCTTAGTAGCACTTGGTGATTGGGGCTTACAAAATGTCTATAACAGATATTGCTGGGTAGAGATTAGCCTCTCCAGACGTGTGTTGTTATAATTAAGTAGAACATAACCACCAATTTGGATTCAGTTACAGAAGCTAGCTGACATATGTAAATGAAGACATTTAAGTGTGAGGTCATAGGCAACTATCTGGAAACAACTCTTTGGAAGCTCTTCACTTGATAACTGGACAAAAAAAATATAATGCAAAAAATGTAGTATATAATTAATTAGTTTGCTTCCTGAGTTGTGTTAATTGTAAGGGTAACACAAGTGCAACTTAATATATGACCATACTCCCAAAACTATTATATATCTTTGGGGGTCCTGGGTCCTGAAAAACGTGATTAATATCTTTCAAAATTCCTCTTTCAAACACCATAATGAAACTGTATGCTTTATATACCCCTTAAATTAGTGAATTATTGAATCTTAGCATCTCTGTATTAAACTGATATATATTAAAACAATCTAGCAAAGCTCTCTGAGATGAGTAATTGCATGCTTATTTTAATTATAATGACCATGGTCATATCAGAAATTTGTTTCTGTGATTTTTGAGTAGTCTTTCAGAAATCAATTATTTAATGCACATAATGCATTAATTATGCATGCTAGATTACCTGGAACATTAGTCACACATAACATATTACCCGGACCCTTTAAAATACATTTCTTACAGTAAATTTACATTAAAATGCAATTTTGTGATTTTGCCTACCAATTAGTTTTCTAATCCTCCTATCATAATTGCAGTTGGTTGTAATTAAAAATATAAGTGAAGTGCCTTAAAATTGATATAGAAAATAACTATAAGATCCACCCTATGAGGTAATATCTTTATTAAGAGCAATTCATTTTTTTTATTTATATTGTTTAGTCTTGTTTTGGAAGACAAATGAAAATAAACAGTATACATAGAGTGTGCGTTTTGCAAGTTAGCAATAATGTAAATAATTTAAATTGTCACACTGGTGTTTCTGTTTGGAAACACCAGTGTATTAGAGAAAGTACTGGTGTGTTTGTCTTTTGGTTTTTATATTTTACTAGCGAATTGCCCGTCAAAAAATGACGGCAATCAAATCGTAAGGTAGCTAATGCTGTTTGGTGTGTAATACTTAAATATATAGTAGATGAATAAATGAATATACTTTACCTATTTTGAAGCATTGTGTTGAAGAGCTGACAATCTGTTTTCATATTGCTGCAGCATTAGTGGCGTGTAGCTGCTGTGTAAGCGTGATGAATGTGTGCAGTGTAATTCTGTGCGTGAGCGAGACCAAACCGTTAGCGTAGTGGTGTACTTCCGCATTGGCGTAAAATGGCGGGTTATCTGTGTTATGCGTGTTTGCGGATTATCAGTCGGTGCTTCGTGGTGTTTTTCGAGTTTCGTGTGTTGTTTTGCGAGTGTGTTGTGGTGTTTTACGTGTTGAGAGTGCTGTAGCCTCGTTTTCGTTTTGTTCGGCGGCCATTTTTTCTCTCCCATATCAAATTTGTTATTGTCCAAACTCTTTTATTTTTATTGAAACGAAGGTGTAAGTTGCATTTTTGAGGTCCTGGATGCTCCCTGTTGCTGTAGGTAAGTTTTTTATGTATGTGCTGTGTTGTATGTATTGTGTTTTTAATTTTGTAATGTTCGCGAGTTGCGTCCGAGTGTTGCGAGGCCGTAATGTGTGTGAACGTGTGTGGTGTGGTGTTTGCGAGTGTCATAATGTGTGTGCCGTGTTATTTGCGTTGCAACGTTTATGGCCTCCAGCCCATGATGCCATGTCCCCCCAGGCTAAGCCTTCATGTCCCCCAAGGCCAGGCCTCCATGGTCCCGATCAGTCAGATCTGTCACTATCAGTCCGACCCATCAGACTACTTACATTCATCGAAGCTGTTCAGAAAATGTGCAGGCAGGGGAGACATGGCGGAGGTGAATTGAGATGCTCCAATGAATGTAAGTAGTCTGATGGGTGTAATGGGGCATGGAGTTCTGCTCCCTCTCTCCAGCGGCGGGGTATTGTGGGGAGGAGGTGGCTGCAGGGCCTCAGCGTGAGCAACGGGCCGTACGCTCCTTCGGCGCTCCATCCCAGCAACTGAGGCCCTTGCACGCGGCCCTCGCTACGCGAGCCCACAAGCGTGAGCAACGGGCCGTAGGCTCACAACTATATATGTGATATATATATATATATATATATATATATATATAATGTGTAAATATATATATAATATAATGTGCGTATATATAAATAAATATATTATATAAATATAATGTGTGTATATATATATATACATAATGTGTATATATATATATATATATAATGTGTATATATATATATATAGTGTATATATATATATATAATATGTATATATATATATATATATATAATGTGTATATATATATAAATATAAATATATATATATATATATATATATATGTTGTATAATGTAAATAAGAAGCCATCTAGAGTATATTGATTTCACATAAAAGTCCAGGTCCTCAGAGATAATCCTCCCTACCACAATATTTAAATATATACATTAAATGTGACACATAAACTATAAAAAAACAGTTCTATCTTTCCATTTGTTTTTGCAGAGTGAGAGACAGATTTACATACACAGCTATATTATATATTAGACTCGCCCCCTAATGTGCTGAGTGGCTACTGCTTGTGCTGCACCCACTTCCGGTTCTTTATTAGGGCGACGCGAGGGGCAGCGGGCTCAGGTAAATACAGTGATTCAGGTTCCAGTTGGTGACCAGGAGGGCCTCAGTTGCTGGCATGGAGCGCCTTCTGCGCACCATGCCAGCAACTGCGGCCCTCGCAAGCGTGAGCAACGGCTTAAGCAAGCTCGTATGCTCACAACTATATATGTGATCCTGACAGATATGGTATATTAAGATAGCATCGAATAGAAAAGAAAGATTTAGAAAAGAGAATTCAGAAAGGAGGTGCTGTAAGATATTAAATATCTTTGTTCCTTTTCAGTGAAATTGGTAAATATGTCTGTTGTGGGACATTCTCACAATCCCAAGGTCGTATTTATATGGGTACTAGCGACTTGCCCGTCAAAAATGACGGGGCAATAAAATTTGAAGCCATGGGAATGCTGTTTGACACACAATGTAAAACTTTTTGTACTGTGAGGACCTTCGGCGCTCATTGCGAGCCTCGCGCTGAGCGTCTTCGCTCATTGCAAGCCTCTCGTCTCGTCTATTTTTGCGCCTCTGAGCACCTTCGTCACTCATTATAAAGAGAGATATATATTGATCTATATTTACTTAATCAATAATGAATTCATTATTTCTTGAATAAATTAATATACTTTACCTATTTATAATGAATATATCCAGCAATCAATAGCCTGAAGGGCTATCAATCTGTTTATATGAAAGTCATTGAAATCGCATTTAAATTGCTTCCACCTCACTCCCAGACATCCTGACTGCTCCCACGTGCTGTGGGTGATGTTTTTGTTGTATTTATTTGTATTTTGTTGTGTTTTTTTTGTTTTTGTGTTTTTTTCGCGGTTCGGCCATTAACCTCGTATTTTTGCTATCTTGTTTTTTTTCATTTAAAGTTCTGCGTCTCGTAAAGCGCCATTGTAGAGATTGCTAATGTTATTAATGTGTTACGCGACTCGGCAACACTTTGCGTAATTTGTAATAGTGTATATTGTAGTTTGTTCGTTCCTGTGTGAAAGTGCTATGAGTTTGGCAGGGTTTTGCGCGGTCCGGAGTCGTGTACCCTCGTTTTCTTTTTTTTTCGCCGGCCATTTTTTTGTTGCTTAGGCAATTTTCGTGTGGTGAAAGTTGTCGAAATCGGCTTAAATTTGCGTTCCACCTCACTCCCGGACATCCTGCCTGTTCCCCCGTGCTGTGGGTGATATTTTTGTTGTATTTATTTTTATATTCTTTGTGTTTTTTGTGTTTTTAGGATGTTCGCGGTTCGGCCGTTAACCTCGTATATTTTTGCTATCTCATCGCCTAAGTGCTACGCGTTAACTTCTCGCCTCGCTTCACAACACTCGCAAGCAGGCGCTCATCGCCTAACTCGTACGCACCATGCGATGTGTGACAACGTCTCGCAATTTGACAACTATTATATGTGATGGTATGGGTATAATGTCAGAAAAACATGGTTTAAGCTATGGTCAATCTTGTTGCCAAGAAAATCTGTGTTATGTTTTTAATAATTATTTGGGTAGATTAGTAACTGGAAGGATCAAGAGAGCTTCAGTTGGATTTTTTGTAATATTATTGCCTTTCAGATTGTTAATTGATATGTTTCTTCCCATATTGGTGTTATCATTGGACATTCTCATAAAGTGTAGTAGTATTCCCTGTATTTTGCAACCTCTATAATATAAGCCATCATGGTAGGTGAAAAAATATTTTGTATCCTATTTGCAGAGATATACCATTTCATGTTTGTCTTGTATGTGTTTTTCCTAAAGATAGTATTAATAGTTGAGTTATTGCAGGTTTTATAATTCTTCCCAATTGTTTTTTATTCTTAGAGATATTAAAGTCTATTTCCCATGCTAACTATGGGCCATATGTAAATCCCTGAAACAACAATACCGAGTGCCGTACTGGCACACCAACATTTCTACCTAGCTATCTTAATCACCCTTATCTAAAACATTGCGAGAGAACTCTTACGGGTCACTGCTCCGAGTGAACTTCATGACACAGCTGAAAAGCAAGCTTAAATCTCCATTGATTTCTGCACTGAAAATAAATTACGAGTTACTCCCTGACACTCTGAAACCCTAACCCTGTGCTAATAAAAATATTTCCCTCACTCACAAACTAGAGCACTCTCCTATCTCCCAAAAACTGAAGTACTACTTATGGGTACCAAAGACCACTCGTAAAGGCTTTAAAAGCCTTTTCTGGGTACTGCAGCAGCAGTTAAAGAGACAGTACATTGTCTCTAAACCACCACACCTGCCCCTAAAACCCCAACTCCTGCAAGGGGGTCCCTAAGGGACCCACCCTTTCTCCTACCATTAACGCCAATGCTGCAAGGGGCCCAGTCAGGATAACCTGTTACCTAAAATGAACTCCTATAAACCAGGGAGTCCCAATTGGGACTCCCTGGCACTTATTAACACTATAAGCCAGGGTGCACCTAAAATTAACTCCCATCCGCAGCACAGGTCCTTAATGGGCCCATTCCATCAAATTAAAGACCCGCTGCATCTAAAGTGTTAACCCCTGCCGCAGGGGTACTACAAGTACTCACACGGCACCTAATATTTACCCCCCACATGCTGCGGATGTCAATCATATTTCAGCCAATCAGAATGGGTTACAAGGCGTATCCCATTCTGATTGGCTGAAATATGATTGACATCTATTTCAGCCAATCAGAACGCTCCAATGCATTTTTTATGCGGTTGCAAGATCAGTAACCACCATTTGTGATGGGGGCTCCTCCTTTAGTTTCAAGTTTTTTTGTTTTTTTTTAGAGAGTCAGCTTTTTCTGGGAGGGGCCTTTCCTGGCACAGAAGATGAGGAAATGAGCTTCAATTAAGAAAGAAGAGTACTGGACCTTCTTTAATTGGATAACCTGCCTAGTCAGGGCAGAAAAGTGAGGACCAGAGCATTGCTGAACTTTGCTGGAGGGTCATTTTGCTTAGATAACTAACATTATTAACCCTTCCTTTTTTTATTTTTTATTTTAACTGCTTTTATTATTGTTAATGTAGTCTTTAATTTTCTGTGATTACTGGAATGTTTTCTTTCTGTAATTAGCGTGGTGATTTTATTTTTTAGTTTTTTTAATTAGGGGGTTAGTTATTTAATTGGGATGGGTTAGTTATTTAATTAGAGTGATTTGTTATTTATTTGGGGGATTTTTATGTATTTGGGGGGTTAGTTAGTTAATTAGGGATTTTAGTTATTTAATTAAGGGCTAAGTTAGTTAATTAGAGGGGTTAGTTATTTACTTAGGGTTAGTTAGTTAATTAGGGGCTTAATTGATTAATTAGGGGATCAGTTATTTAATTAGGGGGTTAGTTAGTTAATTAGGGTGGATATGTAGGTTAATTAGAGGGGGGTTAATTCATTACGGAGTACAAGGAAATCGATAAGGCTTGCAAAAGGGCTATTAGACTGGTTAAAATAGAAAATGAAAAACTAATTGCAAAAGAGAGTAAGACTAACCCTAAAATATTTTATAAGTATATAAATGGGAAGAAGGCGAGGAAGGAAGCTATAGGAACATTACAATGTGACACAGGCCATCTGACAATTAGTGACCAGGAAAAGGCAGATGAGCTAAATAGGTTCTTTTCTTTGTTATATACAAGGGAGGAACTAGTGGTTGGGACACTGCAACATAATGGAGTTACACTACCTTTGTCGAATAATTGGTTAACGCAGGAAGTAATCGAAAAGAGGTTGGAAAAATAAATGTTAATAAAGCCCCGGGTCCTGATGGAATACATCCAAGGGTACTGAGGGAACTGGGTTCTGTAATCGCCAAACCATTATGTTTAATTTTTCAAGATTCACTCAACACTGGGTATCTACCAGATGACTGGAGAAAAGCAGATGTGATACCTATATTTAAAAAGGGAGCAAGAGCATATCCGGGGAATTATAGACCAGTGAGCCTCACTTCTGTAGTGGGGAAGCTTTTAGAAGGGTTAATAAGGGATAATATACAAGAATATGTCTATTTGAACAGGATTATAAGTAGGAATCAACATGGATTTATGAGGGATAGGTCATGTCAAAAAATCTAATTCGTTTCTATGAGGAGGTTAGTAGGAACCTGGATCAAGGCAACTCAGTGGATGTAGTCTATTTGGATTTTGCAAAGGCTTTTGATACAGTGCCACATGGGAGACTATTGTGCAAACTAAGAGATACAGGAGTTGCAGTAAATATCTGCTCATGGATTGAGAGCTGGCTGAAAAGACAGGAAGCAAATGGTTGTTGTAAATGGAACAAGTGGGGCTCCTCAGGATCTAGTATTAGGTCCTGGAAAGTAGTGTCTCCATTTTTGCTGATGACACAAAGTTGTGCAAGGTAATTAAATCAGATAATGATGTCCTTTCCCTCCAAAGGGATTTACATAAAATTGAGGAATGGGCATCTAAATGGCAGATGAGATTTAATATGAATAAATGTAAAGTTCTGCATCTGGGAAGGAAAAATAGCCATGCAATTTATAATCTTAACTAGCGACTTGCCTGTCAAAAATGACGGGGCAATACAATTGTAAGTCAGGTAATGCTGTTTGGCACAGACAGTAGGTGTTTTGGTAATCTGAGATCCTTTGGCGCTCATTGCGAGCCTCTCGGTGGGTGTATTTTTTGTTATCAGAGGCGCTGTTGCTCTCATTGTAAGGTCCGCGCTGATGTCCTTTTTGCGCTTATTGCAAGTCTCTCCCCTGGTGTAGTTTGTGTCCTATGAGCACCGTTGGTGCTCCTTGTGAGGCGCGCAGTGAAGGTCTTAGTGGTTCATTGCAATACTGTGGGTTTTTTTTTTGTGTGTATATGTATTTTTTCATGATAATTAATTAATTAATTAAATGATAAATTAATATACTTTACCTATTTGTAATTAATATATACAGCAAGCAATGTGCTGAAGAGCTAACAATCTGTTTTGATGTTCCTGCAGCATACAATGTAGATTTGCAGTGTTGTTGAGCAGAAGTGTAAGTGTCAGCAATGTGTGCAGTGTGTAGTGTAAATAGGCTGCGTGCGCAAGGCTTAGCTGTGTAGTTCCGCATTCTGTAAGATAGTGTTGTAAAATGGCGGCAATTGTGTATGTAGTACGCTGGTGTGGATGATTTAGCTTCCTTGCTAACAGTGTATGTTGTACCTCGTACGTGTTTTTGTAAAAGTCGTATGTGCTTGGCAATGTTTTGCGGCTTTATGGGTCTTGTAGCCCTGTTTTCGTTTTTTTCAACATCCATTTTTTCTCTTGTTTAGGGGATTTTCGAGTGTCTAAGCTCTGTAAATTGGACCTAAATTCCAGACGTCCTGGGTGTCCACCCCTTGCTGTGGATAACGTTTTTATTTTATTTTGTTTTGCTACATGGGAGCCTCCACCTCCTCAAATGCGGTTCCTCGCTTCGCGAGGGTCCACGTTTGCAGCCTGCAATGAGCCTTCCACAAACGCGGCCCCTCGCTTCGCTTTGCGAAGGACGCAGTTCTTGCGAGCTTCCATTTTTGGGAGTTAGGGGAGTGCTCTAGTTTGCGAGTGAGGGGAACATTTTTATTAGCTTAGGGTTTGGGCGTCAGAGTGACATATCAGCCAAACAGAATATTAGCAATCTGTGAAGAGAATGCAAGCTTGAAATCTTTTCACTAATTGTATATTTCAGTAGCCAATGAGAGAAGGGTAACACTATTAACACATAACATAACCATAACTTACCTCAACACGCCCCATTCTTGATAACTCATGATAGCACTGCTAGCAGTTATATGGGAGAAGGCGTTATAAAGCATGCTTATGCATCCCTGATGATTTAGTAACGTATGTAACAGAATCAGCAGCAACATGGGCATAAAAGCATTTTTGTAGAATCTATTGCGTTCAGCATGTGCCTATCCATTGTATCACCATATGTGTGTATAACTCTCTTTTGACTTCCCCTCACAGTCTGTTACATTAGTATCCATTAATTTCCCTTTCCTATACTGTCTTTTACTATGATTTAAGTGTCCATTAAAAAGGTATGGTGAGTCATATAAAATAGACTGTCCATCTTTAAACTAGATTTTAAAAGACTGTAATCACCAGAAATATAAATAGATTAATAAGAAAGTTTTAAAAGCAGGAAAACTTAATATTCTATAAAAAACATGGGTAGTGCGTTGTATTGTATTATAGTACTAACTTTAAAAGGACACAGACAAGCTGCTTTTGAGAGAGGCCGTTTGCACCCCCCACTTCTATAATGGCAGTACTTTTATCAAATAACACTGGAACACGAAAGTTACACATTCAAGTAAAGACAATTGAGGTGTGGACAAGGGTAGGATGTGATTCCAACATGATGAGGAACCATGTCTGTTAACTTTTATGTGCTTTATTTTATGAAACAGTGATTATAAGCTCTATATTTTTCTGCCTACAATCAAACAAATAGTCCCTGTATGGGTCTACCCACTTCCACATATGCAGACACAGACTGTGTATGGCTGTATGTACAGTGTAATGTCCCAGCTTATCAGGGACCACGTCTCAGCAGCATGTTGCAGAATGTTGCTGAGAGATTGTCACTGATTGGTTAGTATGGGACACAGCACAGCAAGTACAGCAGAGTCTGAGACTTTGTGAGCTGCATATGGCAGTCCCAAGCAGGTTATATTTGTTTAATTTGAAACAGTAAATCCAGATCTTATAAGCAGCTTTTAATATATTTGTATATATATATATATATATATATATATATATATATATATATATATATATATATACCAAGTAAAATCCAGAAATCCATATCCCTTTAATTCTATATGAATATTCATGCAATATTCAAGTCAACTTTTCATGATATTATATAAATAGAGGAATAATCAGAGTTTTGCAGTATATATATATATATATATATATATATATATATATATATATATATATATATATATATATAATATTGCACATTTCTGGCAAGCTGATGGGATTTTTGAATGTAAGACAGTTTGCATGACCTTGGGCAAATCACCTCATCTCCCTGCGCCACAGGTTTCAAATTAAGCTCTAAGCTCTTAGGAAAAGTGATTCATTCTGTCTGTGTGCTTGGACTATGCAGAGACAGGAGTACACTAATAGCATAGGCTAGTAATATAAATTAATTACATTTTATGTAATCACAATGAGAAACACGATCTGCAGATTACCAAAGGGACGTAGAACATTTTCTTTAGATTAAAATGAATCAATCAAATGAAACACATTTTTCTATTCCTGTATCAGCAGAATGTGACCCAAGATGTGTCTCCATGCGCCATATCTTGTAAACACATGTTTTACTAGTGACTCCACTATTGGCTGCTGCCTCAAAAAAATAAGTCTAGATGAGAAGTTGCTACAAATCTTAAATGTGGACTCATGAGATATTTACTGTACATACAGACCAGGAGATATTTTGGAGGAATTTGTACAACAGCATCATGTGACAGTCAGACAGGTACTCGTTTGAACAAGGAGCTCCTAAGCATTTACCAAGTTTGTCATATAGTCTCGTGTTGCACTGCTCAACCAAATGATGTTATCACAATGGACCATATGCTCTAAAGAGAATGCATAAAAACAACAACTGAAATCACAAAATGCACACTTCTACTGGAGAGGCGCCTGTCTTCTGATATCTTATAGTTAAGAGTATAAACATGGTAGCTTTTAAGAGCTGTTTTATTTTAGCTATGTACATAAATACATTTTGTTTAATTAACTTCAGTTTTTTAGCATTAACCAATCCACTTGAAACACCATGGTTAAAGGGCTCCTTTATGTACTATGCACGCACCATCAGACAGAGGGTGGCATATGGAAAAAAGTGATTTCCATCTAAAAATTGCTGCTAAAAAAGTTATGAGAGTTATGAGTGAGTCATTTTATGTGATCTCTAAGCCACTTTTGTATTCTATTAACACATACAGCCTCATTTAATTTGGGGACGTAACTGCCTCGCAGGTAGACAATTTCCTGAGATTGAGTTGCATGCTCCCATTGCTCTACTTTTACTCTGCTATTCAATTGGCCGGGCCCACAAATTAGGCGCCTGTTGCGAGAATCGGAAACCATGCTCTCGACAGTAGCATTTGCGGTATCGAACATGATTGCGGACGCATGCCCGTAACTTGTGGTTCAAGCCGAAAAATCGGAGCACTTTAAATGCAAATATAAAATCAATCCAGCAGTGTAAATGATGGGGAACACAATGGGTAACATTAGAATTAAAAGCACAACATTCACAAGCTCGCACATCACCAAAATATACTTTATTTCATGTTTAATTTCTGTCCAAAGTCCTACGGGCTTGAATGACCTCCAAGCCCGTAACTCGTTATTCAAGCCCGTAAGACTTCAATGAAATATGGAAGTTGGATTCCAAAGTCGTACGGTCTTGGAGGTTGAAGCCCGTAGGACTTTGGACGGAAAATAAACATGAACTAAAGTATTGTCTTTTGGCGATGTGCGAGCTGGTGAAAGTTGTGCTTTTAATTCTAATGTCCCCCATTGTGTTCCCCAATTTACAGTGCTGGATAGTGATGTCGCGAACATAACATTTTCGGTTCGCGAACCGCGAACGCGAACCGCCGCAAATATTTGCGAACCGGCGAACCGCCATTGACTTCAATGGGCAGGCGGATTTTAAAACCCACAGGGACTTTTTCTGGCCACAATAGTGATGGAAAAGTTGTTTTAAGGGGACTAACACCTGGACTGTGGTATGCCGGAGGGGGATCCATGTCAAAACTCCCACGGAAAATTACATAGTTGATGCAGGGTCTGGTTTTAATCCATAAAGGGCATAAATAACCTAACATCCCCCTCCATCATCATCCTCCCCTGTATCTCTTTACCCCCTCCCTCATCATCCTCCCCTGTGTCTCTTTCCCCCCTTCCTCATCATCCTCCCCTGTGTCTCATCCCCCCTCCCTCATCATCCTCCCACCTCCCTCATCATCCTCCCCTGTATCTCTTTACCCCCTCCCTCATCATCCTCCCCTGTGTCTCTTCCCCCCTCCATCATCATCCTCTCCTGTGTCTCTTTCCCCCCTCCCTCATCATCCTCCCCTGTGTCTCTTTTCCCCCTCCCTCATCATCTTCCCCTGTGCCTCTTCCCCCCCTCCCTCATCATCCTCCCCTGTGTCTCTTTCCCCCCTCCCTCATCATCCTCCCCCCTCCCTTGATGATTAGGGGGGGAAGAGACACAGGGATAAGTGTGAGGATTGTTAGGGTAAGGGGTGTTAGGGATAAGGGTGAGGGGTGTTAGGTTTTAGGGATAAGTGTGAGAATGTTAGGGTTAGGTGTTAGGTTGATGGGTGTTATGGATAAGTGTGAGAGGTGTTAGGGTTAGGGTAAGGGGTGTTAGGGATAAGTGTGAGGGGTGTTAGGGTAAGGGTGAGGGGTGCTAGGGAAAAGTGTGAGGGGTGCTAGGGTTAGGGTGAGGGGTGTTAGGGATAAGTGTGAGGGGTGTTAGGGTTAGGTGTTAGGGGTGTTAGGGATAAGTGTGAGGGGTGTTAGGGTTAGGGTGAGGGGTGTTAGGGATAAGTGTGAGGGGTGTTAGGTCTTAGGGATAAGTGTGAGAATGTTAGGGTTAGGTGTTAGGTTGATGGGTGTTATGGATAAGTGTGAGGGGTGTTAGGGTGAGGGGTGCTAGGGATAAGTGTGAGGGGTGTTAGGGTTAGGGTAAGGGGTGTTAGGGATAAGTGTGAGGGGTGTTATGGTTAGGGTGAGGGGTGTTAGGGATAAGTGTGAGGGGTGTTAGGGTTAGGTGTTAGGGTGAGGGGTGTTAGGGATAAGTGTGAGGGGTGTTAGGGTTAGGGTGAAGGGTGTTAAGGATAAGTGTAAGGGGTGTTAGGGTGAGGCATGTTAGGAATACGTGTAAGGGGTGTTAGGTCTTAGGGATAAGTGTGAGGGGTGTTAGGGTTAGGTGTTAGGTTGATGGGTGTTATGGATAAGTGTGAGGGGTGTTAGGGTTGGGTGCTAAGGTGAGGGGAGGATGATGATAAGGGGGGGAAGAGACACAGGGGTGTCCTTGCAGCAGAGATCAAAAGAGTCCTTCAGGACTGTATTGCACACTGTGTACAGTAGCCTAGCTATGGTTTTCCCTATTGATGCAGTATCACCTACACTTAGCCTCCTCTCAGTAAGACTGCAAGTTAGTTATGATTAGAAAATGGCTGCTGTCCATGAGGTAGAAGGCTCTGGAAGGGAGTGTATGCTGCTGATTGGCTGGAATGTGTCTGCTGACTGTGACATGCAGGGTCAAAGTTTGCTCAATGATAAAGTATAGGGGGCGGGTCGAATATTGCATATGTTCGCCGGGAACAGTCCGCCGGCGAACTATTCGCGACATCTCTAGTGCTGGATTGATTTTATACTTGTATTTGAAGTACTCCGATTTGTCAGTAAGCCCTTTGCGAGACCTCCTAGGTCCCAGTAACATGTGGTTCGATTTTGCAGGCTTGACGGAGTGGTTTGCTTGGGAAAATCGGAGCAATTGAACTCTTGCGTCCGTGAAAGATCAAAGGCTTTGAGGGAAGTAAGTTGAGATTTAACAAGTCGCCATGGAATCACGGCTCGTAGGCCGTATCTCGATCGGAGGCCACGAGTCTTTGCCAATTGAATAGCAAAGTAACTTGTGACCTCCACTTGCGAGCCTGGATCAAAAATAATCACAGCAATTGAATGAGGCTGATAAGGAGCTGCATTGGAACTACTTAGAACCAGTTGTGAAGTAATGAGCTCTCAAATATTTCGCTGTTAATTAGATGTACTATTTTTCACCACTTTCAATTCATGTAAACAAATAGTTCAGAAACTGTTCCGTGATGATGTAGACCTGCATTCTAGACCCACCAGAACCTTTTTTTTTATACTAATTTTTACTTTAATCACAAGACTGGCGCAGCTCATTACGTATTTATAAAATACATAGGCAACTTAGAGGCAGCATGAAACCATTGACTTCAAACAGTCATAACATGATTATTTTACGAGAATTATAAGAAGGAAAACACTTTTTAATAGTGACAACAGGAGGAAATTTGACGTGTGAGATTTTATGTCAGATGATTATCTAATATGGAAGTAACGTGACAAAGTTGCAAGAACGGCTAACAGAATACTTCACTGTATAGGAAGAAGAGTTTGCAGTAGAAAACAAGAGGTACTAATGCTACCCTATAGCACCATAGTCAGATCTCCTCTGGAGTTACTATTCTGAATACTGCATCTCCAAAAATATATTAAGAAATTAGATTCAATTCAGTGAAAGGCTTCATTACCCTAATTTGTATTCCTTAAAGCAGTAGTTCTATTCAGCGGTCCTAGGACCAGTCTGGGTCCCTCAAATCTTAAATCTCAGAGAGGGATGAGGAGAGCCTAACACTTTAAACATACCACCATATCTACCATTATTTACAGTTACAGATATATTATCAATGATTGTAAGTTTGGGAGTTTTCAATCTTGTGTCAGTGTCTTGGAAACAAACTCTATGTACATTTGATCTAAGCTCAAAAACAGGGCCCTCCATTCTTTACAAGGTGTTAAGTTTGTTTTTTGACATGTACTCAACCCCTGTACAGCGCTACAGAATATATTGGCGCAATATCAATAAAGATAAGAATAATAATAATAACTGATGGATATAATATTGTTGTATTAGCATCATTAATAATGCTTTGGAAATTAACCAACAGGCACCAGACTAGAAAAGGTTGAGAGCCGCTCAGAAGAAAGAGGGTGACATGATATATTCTTTCAAAAATATTAAGGATTTTATCAAGCTGATTACTAATATTTAGAAAAATAGGAATACAAAAAAGCTAAAGAGTAAAAGCTTGTGCTTCTCAGTTAATCTATGTCTGTCACAAGTCTTATATTGTGTTAACCTATTCCATGTATTTATGACCTGACAGTAAAGTAATACTTTTTAGCATTACTTCTAATACTTTCATGCATCTTATTTCAGAACATGACCTTTTATTCTAGTGAATTATACTTTTCCCTCTTATACTTTGTTGAGTCTATCAAGCATTGGAGCAGTTCTGGCATTCCTTCTCTCTTCTGTTTTCTTCAGAGTCTTTGGGCTTGGACCTATTATATCATATGTTATTTTGTTCAGTGCAGAGTAAATGATGACAATACAATTTTAAAAAGCCATACATATTAATAAAAGGACCACTGTGGTCAAAATTTAAAATAGCCCATTTTGAAGAGCTAGTTTACAACCTTTTAAATGCAATTATACTGCAGTGAAATATATCATTTTAGCTTTTAGTGATAAGTTTACTGAGATGGGAGGTCACTTTAAGTAAATATAAAGTTATATCAGCACAATTTGAAAGAGGCAATAACAACTGCAAGTTCTCACATTAGCGCTAATGGAAAGCTCATTAGTTTACAAAGACATACCCCGTTGAGAAAATTGAAGTGTGCTTATTGTTTTGTACTTTCTAACAACATTACTCACATTATCAATTTTTGTTATTCCAAATAAGACATAGAAAATATTTAATCACAGTAAATATCGTTGACTTATACAGCCCTATTAAATTCCCTCAACATATAAAACTGTAGCCAGTAACGTACCTGCAAGACCTACGGCTATTAAATTGGTCCCTTCAAGCAACCCGCTAACGACTTGTGGGTTAAGGGTGAAAAAACCTATGGGATGTCAAAATCTGAACTCAGCGGCCGCAAATCTTTTGATCTGTCAAGCCTGTAACTGTTATGTTCGAAAATTGCTATAAAATTTCTACGAATTCACTGGCGTTCAAACCCGTAAGCCGCAAATGGAGCCAAAAAGCCAACAGATACTAGATAGGACCTGTATGGGGGTTAAAGTGCTATCCGGAGCACTGTCAATGCAAATACACACACACTACTGTACTTATCGGTAAAGGGAAAGTGATGTTAGGTATTAAAATAAATGGCACAACATTCTCAAGCTCGCAAATCTGCAATATAAAATACTTATTTTTATGTTTAATTTCCGTGTTCTATCGATCCCGGCAATCAATGTGTTAATACATATAATGGAATGCATAGACTAGAATATTATATTTAATTGTAATTGAAAACTGTAAGGCTTCGAAATCTAACCTCCATTTTCAGTGACGTAATGATGAAGATCTCATTTGCCATTGTAACTACAGGTTTGACTAATTGATCATGTTCACGGCCGCACATCCAACCGGTGCAAGAATGGTTTACGGGCTTGCATTTTTTGGCCCGTAACTTGCTGCATGGTTCAATTTAATAGCTTTGTAAGGCAGCCGAATTTTCAAGCCTGCAGCCTTTGCCGATGCCGTTACAGGCCTCAAATTTAATAGATGATAGTCTGCAAATTTACACAGTCTGCTTTTAACAAATTATCACTTAACTAACTCTATGTTATTCTTTTTTTTTTTTTTTGCATTCACAACGATCAATGAAATAGAAGCCATTAATCTTGATAAATATAAATAGAACATTACCTGCAGATTGAAATTAATTAATTAATAGCATGAATTCTAATTGATTCTTCTTAACGTAGAATCAATTACATGTCAGTGTACAAATACAGTCCCAGTATACAAACACCAGTTTGTGTTTAATGTGATATACACAAATAATAGAATATCCATTTATTAAATGGACAGATGTTATTTTACATTCCTGTTTTCTTTCTATAATTATAATGATAGGGTCCCTTATATAATGTTAGTTTTTATTTACCACTATACCACACTATTTGTCAGAAATTAAAAAGTATGTACAGAAATATCCACTGTATGTGTTATATTAGCAGAGATCAGTGGCTGCTCAATATACCTGGAGCAATTCTATTATTAATAATGAGTTTTCTTATAACCCTAGTAATGTACTCAGTTTAATTTAAAAAAATGTCTAGTAATTGTATGAAGAGTGAAGAACGAGTAGAGGCTATTTACTAAATTGTGACAGCCATTAGAAATCATTACCAAAGCCTAAATCCATATTAATCCCCATCACTAACACCTAGAGGCAATGAACAACCCAGTGGGATCATGCAATATAATGAACATGTACAAAACAATAAAGCCAGGCACAAATGCTAAAAATGAAGCTAAAGAAATGTAATTAAAAGTGTTGGATCTGACAGGACAATCTTTTACCAGCATATAATTTAAAAGAAACTGTTAATACATATGATGCTATTGTATTTTTTAAATGTCAGCTTTCAGCCAGTTTAAAAATATTTCAAACATGTTATGTTTCTATCATCAAAACAAAGGAGATTGCGGGTTATTAAATACAAGGTAAATCTGAGTATACGTAAAAAGTAAATTATGAATTTATGACTCCTTCACATACTAATGTTAAGCAATGTGATAATAATTCAATAATACTGAAACAGAAGCAGGGTGACAGGGTGCCTGAACTATCTATGCAGATTCTTGTGAGAGGGCTTCAGTTCAAAAAATTTAAACAATTTTCCAACATCTACCTGATGGTGCAGAGTACATATGGTGAATTCATCATCCTCTTAAATAAACATGGGTGTGTGTGCACGTTGTTTAGTCATGTCCAACTCTCTGTGACCTCATTAACCACAATACTCCATGCATATCCACTTGGAATTCATTGCAGAGATACTGGAATGGGTTCCCAGTGGGCCACAGCATACAGCTCCTGGTATTCCTAGGTGGTCTCCCATCCTACTACTGACCAGGCCCAACCCTGCTTGGCTTCAGGGTGGCATGCCCTCTTGTTTCCCTGACTGGAATCAAACCCAGGTCACAGCAGTGAAGCACCAAATCCTAACCATTGGGCCACAAGGTAAAGCTAGTAAAGGACTACAAATACAATTATTTTCCCATAGATAATACACATTGCAGCAATGAGCTACCTGATTTGCAGTTCCAGTGCAGCTTAGTGACCATAAGCAAATGAGTTGTGGGAGGAGACAATAAACAGCAGAAAAAAAATAGAAGCTAGTATGGTCATGAAGAGTTGGATATGACTGAACGACAAAACAGCAACAACAAAAATATTATTTTGCATATTATATTTTTACTCCACTTATTTCTAGATTTTACAATTATATATTATTAAGTTATGCTTTAAACTTTTATTTTATCATTCTATCCGCAACATATACAGGGAGCAGAGTGTGTTGCAGTCCTGGGGCCTCATTCAATTGTGATTTGGCCACTTGAATAGGGCTCTATATAAGCACACAGCATATTTTTTTTACATACATTTTTAGTTAGTGAAGATCTTGCTTTTGAATAGAAGTTCACTAACTAAAAACTTCTGTAAATAAAATATGCTCTGTCCTTATATAGAGCCCTATTCAATTGGCCAAATTGCAATTGAATGAGGCCCTTAGTGAATATAAGTAAATGAGTTGTGGGAAAAGACAATAATCAGCAGAAAGAATTTAGAAGCCAGTATAGTCACAGAGAGTCGTACATGACCGAATGACTAAACAACAACAAAAATATTATTTTGCATATTAGATTTTCACTTTCAATTTTTATAATTTTTACAAACATCTTTGTTTAATTTTTCCTTTTATCATTCTATCTGCAACATATACAGAGAACAGAGTGTTGCCTAATGCTCATTCTTTTTGCCCATTTTTGTGTGCTCCTTTTATTGTAAATAGTATGATGTACATTTTCAAACTACATAAATCAAGCATTATCAGCCTTATTAAATTGCGTTTCGGCTAATTGAATAGGGCTCTATATAAGCACAGAGCATATATTTTTTTACAGAAGTTTTTAGTTAGTGAAGAACTTGCTGTTGGATAAAAGTTCACTACTAAAAACTTCTGTAAAAAAATATATGCTCTGTGCTTATATAGAGCCCTATTCAATTGGCCAAATCGCAATTTAATAAGGCTGTATGTGTTTTTGGTTTGTGTGTTTTTAATTTAATCTTGTTATTATTTTCCCAATTTGTTCAGTTTTCGTTTTCTTAATTGTTTCAATAAATTAAGTACCACCAACTTTTACAGACGGGTTACACCTTATTCTCTAATTATTTATTTATTTATTTATTTTGTGCACAAAAGTCAAGTAAACAATTTTTTTTTTTCAGTTCCATACCACATTGGTATATTACAATGGAAAAAAAAAATATTAAAACACAGAAAATAAGCCTTAGCCGTATGCATATATTTGTGAGAACCAGACAGCAATATAACCCATTGTTTTTTTAATTTTCAGAAATTGTGAGACAATTTGCATAATTTCAATGTAATGGTCAGTTTTATGTTGTTGCGGCTTACCTTTTGCGTTATTACTGTCCAACTACTGTACATACAATGCAAAGCTTGTTACTGCAATTTACAGGTGATTAACATAAACCTTTAAAACTCCAGACCAATGAGTCAGACACGCAAGAAAGGTGAGACAATAATCCAAGAAGGTCACATTTTGACTACCACAGCTCACTGCTGTTAATTATTGCCGGCCTATAGCAATTTAACAACGCTGCTTCTGGCTGGAAATGATTTATATTCGTCTAGTATATTAACTTTTGCTCTGAAAGTTGAAAGTATTGGATTCTCTGCTGCTATGTCCTAAGGGTACATCAATATGGCTGAGCTGTCCAAGGTGAGCCATTCGCCTCATTGTAATGCTGGGGAGAAAGTAAGCTACATTACATTCATTTTCCCTTACACCTATTCATTTTTCTCAAAAGCTGGTGAAGCTCATGTAATAACCCACGAATCAAGCTCTATACAAGATGCTCATGCAGGAGCCCCTCCTCAGCTATCAGATGCTGTTAAGATATTTTTAGCACAGATTCCTGGAATATGAATCAAAGAAACAGCTTCGCTAACAAATGCATCAATTGGATTTTCCCCAAAATTGTACGTATAATAAAAACGCTGCAGATTTCTTGGGGGAAATAAAACTCCCAGGTTAAAATCATAAATTGCCATGGCAGCTTCTAGATATTTAAGGTGTGCACTGAACATGACAGTAATAAATGGGCAATCTACAGCAAAAATATACTTTATTTACAAACTGGATTTGACAGCAGAAGTTTGTTTATGGCACTGAGAGGAACTCCTTGCACCCTATGTAACTGAAAGATGCTAGATTAATACTTTGATTCTGTATACTCCATAGGGACCACTGAAAGGGAGAGATGGATGAAGCTCTGCCAGACTTCATTCCCACAGTGGCCTTGAGTCTATCTAGTTATCTGTCACCCCGGCATGGCTGTCAGACACCAGCACAATGAACACAGCTGTAGATAACCTTATTCAAATTATCGGCCAAGATGAGAGAGCATGGAGCAGATTAATTGTAAAGCTAGGCTCATATTCCTACTGATTACCAGCCAACTATAGTGACTTCGAGCTATCAGGTACGGTTTGGATGAATCATGATTTTAACCTTCTATATATAAGCACCCAGAGATTGAAATGCACATTTAGGAAAGGAGGGAATGAAAAAAAGAAAGGTTATGGGGTTGTGTAAAAATTAAAATGCCTGTAAAAAATAAATTAGGAAGGAAATTACATTTTATATATAGAGATGGTTCAAGAGCACACATGTGCTGTATATAGATGCAGGCAGATGACCCTGACAGATCAATACACATTAGCTTGGTAACAGCAGTAGCACAGACGCACATTAGTTTTTATCATGTATTTTAAAAACGTAAGGAAAGATTATAGAAGTTTCCTTATATATGAAAAATAAGTGGTCTATATAATTGAAATAATTAAGGAGAGACAAGGAAAGATTCTTCTCTTGTCTAGGGGCCTCATACAAATGCGATTTGGCCAATTAAATAGGGCTCTATATAAGTACACATCATATTTTTTTTACAGAAAGTTTTAGTTAGTGAACTTCTATCCAAAAGCAAGGTCTTCACTAACTAAAAACTTCTGTAAAAAAATATGCTCTTTGCTTTTATAGAGCCAAATCGCATTTAAATGAGGCCCTTTGGTATGTTACATGATAGGGGATTGCAGTGAGCTCTTTGAAACTTAGTGAACATACACAAGCTTTTGTTTATATTACCATACATTTGCATGTCATTATTTCTAGAGATTAATAATAACTGTATTGTAGTATACCAAGATGCATTTGTTTATTGGAAAAATATTTTAATTAGAGGGAAAAGCTTTTGTGACATGCAACTCTCTTTTTCAAGTCAAAAGCAATACTGATTAGATGTTACAAATGATGTCTTTACACCTAATGATTTCTAATAACTTGCTCAATGTGGGCCCTAGATAACAGTCCCGCAAGTTGTTTTCATTTCACTCTTCCTTTTTATGTGTTGCCTTTGTGCTCATTTTCATTATTATACACCTGTATCATTTATTGTTCATTCAGCTGTCCAACCTAAGGCCCAGGGGTCACAATGTTGCTTTCCATACTTTATGTGGTGTCCACTGACTCAAAATGAACACTGTAGTACATGTGCGTCTGTGCCATAGACACATTTTTAAACACATTAACAGCATCACAATAACCATGGTACAAAAGTTGTACCTTCCACCTCTGCTTTCGCTCTTCCTCTCTTTTTCATATTTTTCCTCTAGCAGTACAAATATTGGCACTTCTGCAAGCAATATGAATTCAATTAATTCAGTATTAAATATGAAATACAGTAAAACCCCTGTTATCCGGCACCCACGGCGACTCCCTATTGCCGGGTAACTGTAGTTGCTGGTTAATCAGGAGTCTCCGATTTTAAGGGTCTTAACAACCCTTAAACCCCCCAAAACCGCTCAAAATGCCTTTTAAAAGGCATTAGCACACAAACCGGGCCATTAGAGCCCAAAAAAACAATTAGGAAAAAAGTTAGAATTTTTTTTTGCCCGTCTCGAACTGACGAATAGTGCTGGATGGTCCAGTTTTTTGGGATTGTGAGAATTGAGGCCGGTGCCGGTTGCTTGAGTTAGTAGGGTGCCGGATAACCGGGATTCTACTGTAATAAGGAATAGTAATATATATGCTATTATTAAAATTTTCTTAAAAGTGAATACAGTACATATTTTTGCTCTAATTAATACATTTTTGGTTTGTTTAAATGCCTGATAATTATTTATGTTCTTAATTTATTGTTAAATCACAGAGTTATAATAATTGTTAGAAAGATTATACAGTTTGTGATTACTGGGTGAGCATTTTATGGATTGGTTGTGGCAATGGCTTACAGTAGATCTCTCTATAACTTAAATAACTATAATATGAAAAAGAGCTATTTAAAGCTTATGTTTCAAATCATCCCACAGATAAACCCTGTTACAATTTTCAAATTAGTCTAAGCTTATCCAGTTATTCTAGTCAATCAGGGCCTATACAAAAAGATGCCACATTAGCAGTCTGGAGAAGGGTAGAAGAATGCTAGCTAAAAACACACTTGTATTAAAGGAGGCCATATAAAAAACAGTGTTGGACCTCCACATGTCAATAAGGGTTTCTTTGTTGTGCTATGTCATGTGGCTCCAAATGAGGCTGGATTACTGTCCAAAGCAGGGTTTGTCAATCTTTTAACACCTACCTCCCACTATCATGGTAAACTTTCCTTACTGCACACCGGTGCCGCAGTAACTCAGTTTACCCAATCTCATTTCTGGTTACATAAATCATATGACCCTAGCTCTGCATCGCCCTGTACTTGCTAGATAGTGATCTGGTCCAGACTGCTGTCCCTAGGCTGTCTCATCAGCTCTCCAACTGGCCAAGCGTGGTGCTGCGGGTCTTTGGAGTGTGACGTCACTTGTCAGCGACGCCACCTAGCAATTACCCCACCGCCAACCATGAAATCACCCACTAGTGAACGGTAGGGACCAGGTTGACTACCACTGGTCTAAAACAATGTATAGAAAAGTATAATCCAAAATAAGTTAAATAATGTTCCATCCAATAAAGACAAAAAGAAAACTAGGAACATATTATGTGGGTAAAGTATTTCTGCGTGATCCTCTCCTGAATTAAATATAACTCAATGTATTCTTATAATTATCCTTTATTAAGGACCAAAACACATCACCCAGAGAAGATATTGCTCAGTAAGGTTTTTTTTTTTAGTTTTTTTTAAAGATTGTTAAATGTTTTCAGCCTATGTTTATTTAATTTCTATAAAACTTCTGGTAGGCAATAAGTTATTGTAATATGTTATTCAGTTATATGATCATCAGTTATACTCATTTCTACATACATTTCTAGTTTGTACAGATCAAATCATATTTCTGCTGACAAATGCTAAAATACTGGTTAGACTCTCTTTTAAAACAATTAAGGATCTGTGCTCACTAAGGCCCTCATTCAATTACAATTTGGCCAATTGAATAGCGGTCTAAATAAGCACATAACATATTTTTTTTAAAGAAGTTTTTAGTTAGTGAAAACCTTGCTTTTGGATAGATTTATACTAATTAAAAACCTTTTTAAAAAAAATATGTTATGTGCTTATTTAGACCCCTATTCAATTGGCCAAATTGCAATTGAATGAGGGCCTAAGATCTTTCACAGTAGTGATGTTCAGGGCTGGATCCTCCATTAGGCATTATAGGCCCTAGACTACAAGTGGGCCTCTGACGGGGATAGGAAGCGACTACGGGATATTTTACACAGAGCAACCAAGACTGAATCAGCAAGATGTCATGAGATGGCCCCTCCCCCAGCCTTGCTGGCTCCTCCCTCAGCCCTCCCATTTCCTCCAGCAGCGCTGCTTCTGCACATGAGGAGAAGGCGCTTCAGGAGCCTGACCCTGGGAGTCCATGACACAGGTAGACTTTATATTCTGCCTAGCAGCCCTCTAGTAAACAAAATAAATGTAAATGGTGTGTGTGTATGATGTGTATGTATGTGATTTGTGTGTGTATGTATAATTGTGTGTGTATGTATGAGGTGTGTGTGTGTGTGTATGAATGTGGTGTGTATGTATGTATGTGGTGTGTATATATGTATGCAGTGTTTGTGTATGTATATGTTTGTGGTGTGTTTGTGTGTGTATGTATGTGGTGTGTGTGTATGTAAGAGGTGTGTGTGTGTATGTATGTGTGTGGTGTGTATGTATATAGTGTATGTGGTGTGTGTATATGTATGTGGTGTGTGATGTGCGTATGTGTGTGTGTATGTATGTGGTGTGTGTGTGTGTATGTATGTATATGTATGTGATGGATGTGTGTCTGTGATGTGTGTGTGAGTGTCTGATGTGTGTGTGTCTGTTATGTATGTATGTGATGTGTATGTGTGTGATGTGAATGTTTGTGAAGTGTATGTGTGCGATGTATGTGATGTGCTTGTGTGTATGTGTGTGATGCATGTGTGTGAGTGAATGCTTACATACATCAAAGCAAAAAACAGTTCACTGTGTGTATGTATGTATGTGGTGTGTATGTATATAGTGTATGTGGTGTGTGTGTATATGTATGTGGTGTGTGTGTGTATATGTATGTATGTGGTGTGTGTGCGTGTATGTATGTGGTGTGTGATGTGTGTATGTGGTGTGTGTGTGTATGTATATGTATGTGATGGATGTGTGTCTGTGATGTGTGTGTATGTGAGTGTCTGATGTGTGTGTGTCTGTGATGTATGTGTGTGATGTGTATGTGTGTGATGTATGTGATGTGCTTGTGTGTATGTGTGTGATGCATGTGTATGAGTGAATGCTTACATACATCAAAGCAAAAAACAGTTGTGCACACTACATGTGCACAGGGGCGCCTTAGAGTTCACTGTGTATGTATGTATGTGGTGTGTATGTATATAGTGTATGTGGTGTGTGTGTATATGTATGTGGTGTGTGTGTGTGAATATGTATGTATGTGGTGTGTGTATGAATGTATATGTATGTGATGGATGTGTGTCTGTGATGTGTGTGTATGTGAGTGTCTGATGTGTGTGTGTCTGTGATGTATGTGTGTGATGTGTATGTGTGTGATGTGAATGTGTGTGATGTGAATGTGTGTGATGTGAATGTGTGTGATGTGTATCTGTGCGATGTATTTGATGTGCTTGTGTGTATGTGTGTGATGCATGTGTATGAGTGAATGCTTACATACATCAAAGCAAAAAACAGTTGTGCACACTACATGTGCACAGGGGCCCCTTAGAGTTCACTGGCCAGTGGCTTCAAAAATGTAAATCCGGCCCTGGTGATGTGAGACCTCCCTAGTTCCTGTATCAGCCAATGTATCCTACATTATGATTTAAAAAAAATGTCTCCATGATCTAAGTCGGTTCGCTGGAAAAATATTGGAAATGTAAAGCTTGAGTGTCCCTGGGGACATCTCACCTTAGTGAAAATAAACTTATGCACGCTTCATTTCATGTGTCTTCTAATTTTAAATGGAATTTGTTATATATAATAAATCACTCTCAATCTTCTGATTGCATATAATTACCATTTTATTATTCCACTTCTTATTAAGTGGAATTTTTTCCTGATTTAAAGAGATACGTTCATGAATATGTCTTGCTTAAATGAGGTATAGGATTACATTAAATTGTTCTTGGCCCCCCAATGGCTTATCCAATGCAAATCATAGTGATACTAAATATCCTGTGTTTTAACATAATCCAGTAGTTGATCTGTCTTGGAAATCCAATTTAATAAAAAAGCAAAGAAATGTAGTTAGGGACATATCTCCGTTCCAGGAAAAAAGATGAGATTGTGACCACTACTTTATACGCATTGAGGATTAATCCTACACAGTCACCTGAAGTGGAGAGCAGTGAATATTTTCCCAGAAGCCAAACTGGAAAACCGGTATTTTTGTTGTGGCTCCAGGGAAGGTAAGTCTGGCTACATCTTTTCAATAATTCAATGTTCTATTATCCTATTGATTTAAAAAACAGATTGCAGAAAAACAGGATTAATAGCACTAAAATGTTAACTGCAATAAAAGAAAGGGACATGGGAGCCATTTACATAGTAATAAGCAATGTTGTAAAGAAGATGAAAAAGCCATTGAGATGCTGCATTGTATAGAGAGATGTAGCAAAAAGAACAATGTAGCGATGCCACTATATACAGTATATATATATATATATATATATATATATATATATATATATATATATATATATATATAAATAAACAGCAAAACCTTACTTTGAGTGATGTTTCTTAAGTTCAGTAGACCATAGGATATATTCATTAAGCTGTGACCATTCTCAGTGGCCAGAGCTGGGGAGGATTCACCTTACTATTGAGAAACCTCACACCTTAGTAAATGAAGCCCATATCTCCAGAGGAATATAAACACATTCAGGTTTCTAAAAAGAAGAGTTATAAAAATGGTGCCTGGTCTATATAAATAAACTTGTTTCAATCACTTAAAGCAGAGTGTCTTTGAAAAATGTGTCTGATTTCTTGTGTCCCAGGACTTTGTCTTCTCAGGCTTCCTCCACCAAGTGGTTGAAATGTGTATTTAGCATTTGGCCTTATCTAGTAGTGGGCACTAATACAGCTGTGTGAGTTATGCCCTTCAACTGTATTTATCTTACAATTTATAGGAATCGAGACCAAACACACTCATACAAATGGGTGTAGGAACTGGGGGGATGGGGGGGACAAATCCCCTCCAGATTTTTCTGTTTGTATGTATGTATAAATTAGCTATTTTGTGGCCTGTGTATACAATGAGCTGCATCCCCCCCAGAATTATTCTGGCTCCTACACCTCTGCTCATACATGTTTTTTTCTGCAAGTTCAACAAAGCTTAAAGTTTGTATGTATTATTCTTGTTCCATGCTCCAATAAGTTGTCATATTTTATATTTTAACACTTATATTGTTCATTTTCCATTTGTATGGCTAGCAATTATTCAAAAAAGATTAAACTATCATATTTATATAGTGTGACAGATCACTGCCATGTTAGGGATTCAGTGCCTTAGTTTCCAGCACCACAATAGAGTACTCTGAAGCCCTTTGTATTTTTTATCAAATTTTAACTGAAAACTTGTCAGCATACAACAGAAAACCAACACAGTGCAAAAACAAAACCTAGCTTCTTTTGAAGCGCTGATTAAACTCTTTGCTGCAGTTCCCTCACTGACCAAAATAATGTTCACACAAAAATAAAGTCCTCCAATATACAGGACTGGGCACTTATCTATTTCCGAAGTCCCCTGTCTTTCTATAGTCCCATGCATCTCTGGAACCTTACCCTTCCTGGGTGAACACCTTCAGGGTATTGTGGAACACAATAGCTTTGCGATCTGCAGCTCTGTATCTTCACTGCTTCTCAGAGCAGTCTCCAAGACCTATCTCTCTCTCTCTCTCTCTCTCTCTTTCTGAAGCTTCTGCTCTGCTCTCCAGACTGCAGACATTTCACAGCTCCCAAACAATCTTTCCCTGGATGAAGGCCTCAACTGCAGCCACGCCCAGGCCTTTTAAGCTGCTTGTTAAACGTCTCACTCCTGAGGAGAAATGTGAAGTGCACTCGTCTGACCTCTGGTGGCACTTCATCACAATGAATATACATGGATTGGTTCTGCCAAGCAAGTTTTAATAATTTTAAGCTTTGGACAGGCAACCTGGTTACTGGTGATAGGATGGATATATTTTTTTAATGGTTATAGAATGGATGATTTTTGTTTTAAAACTAAACTTTATAAAAGGAAAAAATATCATAAAAAGCAAAAATGAATAGCACTGCATTTTTAGCTATTATATAAAATGATTCTTTAATGTATGATTACATTTTCTTTTCTGAGCTGATTCTTTCTGATACTTTATTAGCAGGATTGTTGTTGTTGTTCAGTCCTTCAGTCTTGTCTGATTGGTGACCATATAAACTCAGCACCCGACACACCTGTCTGTGTTTCTGGTTGTGCGTATCCATGTGGATTTCATAGCAAAGATACTGGAGTGGGTTGCCAGTTCCTTCTCCAGACCATGATTTGTCTGACCTCTCTGCTATAACCTGACAATCTTGGGTGACCCTATATGGCATAGCTCACAGCTTCATTGAGGTACACAAGCCCCTTTACCTTGACAAGGTAGCAATCCAGAAGGGGATTAGGAGGGTAGTTTGCTCTGCTCCTTGTAAATAGTAAATTGTTAATTCATCCAGAGGAATGCAAGCAATATCCATTGGAACATTGACAATTGTCTCATAAAGGGAAACAAAATTCCTTCCTGACCGAAAAATTCTGACAATCAATCCCTGGATCAATTGCGCTCCTTCTCTAGTTATCCAACATAACTATCGCTATGGAATATGTTGATGCATTACAAATAAAAGATATCACTATAATAGTTGTGGATCTTTGAATGTTGGTGACATTTGCAGTGTTGGTAATGCTTTGCGGCCTGGTTGGTGCAAACCCTGCCAGTAGCTTGCGGCCCGTACCTGGTTCCCATCCTGCCAGCAGCTAGCACTCACCGGCGTTGCCTCTGTGGCTTCCGTCCTCCAGCCAGAACTACTTTCTTGGATCAATTCCACTCATGAGTGGTTGATCCAGGAAAGTAGTTCTGGCGGGAGGATGGGAGCTACAGAGGCGAAGCCAGGGAAGGTGCCGAAGAAAGAAGACAGGAAGATGAGGAAGAAAGAAGACACAAGGGGGACAGAAGACACAAGGGAGGGAAAGAAGGAGGTGGGGGGGAGGAGACACAAGGGAGGGAGAGGAGGGGGAAAGGAGACAAAAGGGAGTGAGAGGGGGGAGGAGATACAGGGGAGGGAGAGCGGGAAAGAAGACACAAGGGAAAGGGGGAAAGGAGGCACAGGAGAGGGAGGGGGTAAAGGGAGAGACAGAAAGGAGGCACAGGAGAGGGGGAAAGGAGGTACAGGGGAGTGGGGGGAGGATACACAGGGGATGGGAGAAGGAGACACAGGGGAGGGAGGGGCGTTTAGGAGACACAAGCAAAGGACAGGGGTGGAAGGAGACACAAGGGAGGGAGAGGGGGAAAGACACAGGGGTGTATTGTGTTACAATTATGAAAACATTGCGTCTATTTTCATATGTAGTTCTTCACAATAATATGTTTAGTTTTAGTAGAGCTATAGTGGTCCTTTATGCTGGAAGGACGGAGCATTTTGTATTTGTCCTCTACCCAGAAATAATGTTAATATTATTTTATTTCTCTGGCTCCTAGATAACATGCAGCTCATTAAAGCAGAATTTTCAAAGAGCAAAAGTTTGTTTGGTGGAAGCTTACTGGTAAGAGCTCTAAACACAGAAATACTGTCTGTGCTCTGTCTTAAGTTTTATCAGTGTAATACAAATGTCTGCAGCTGTTATGGGACCAGCTCATCAATTCATGTCATCCTCCAATGATTGCAGTCTTCACAGGGGATTTTCAGGGGTGAACACTTAACTGCCACTCACGCAGAGCAATCATTTAAAACAAACCGCGTTTAACAGGTATTTTCCCAAGTGAATTAAACAAGAAAAATATCATTCTGTCAAAATTCTAAAATTATTGTTATTTACATGTATCACTTACAGAGCAGATAGCATAAGGTTACAAAGATGGAATATTACAGGGGAGTAGTAAGACAATTAAGTGAAGCCATAGAGGGAAACAGTACAAGACGACATACGTGAGCAATTATGTGGAGGTATCTGAATTAGCAGGCATTAGCAATGTAATCTCCATAGCAACAATGTCTCTTCCTCTCATACAGAGAGGAATATGAAGATGGCATATGATTCTGTTGTTTATACTCTCAGCTTTTTTAATGTTGAACAGAAGTTAAATAATTGCTAAAACAAGACATTGCTCCTCTTGTCTATAGTCACTCTGTACTCCCCAAATGCTTTCCACATTATAAGATCTCTCAACCTGGTGACCAGCTGATTACCTTCCATTGTTTATGGGGGCCGCTTCTGAAACCCTGACCCTGGCAAGATCCAATGGGCTTTAGAATAAATAAACACACTGAAACAGAATATCTTGGGAAAATTACGGGCCACAGCTTTATTAAAGCAACCATAAATCAATAACCAATCAACATAATTAACATTGTTAAATCACAGCTCAAATAACATCCCGGAGGAGGAGCCCGGCCAGGTCAGTAACCTCAGGATCTGGGCCCGCGCCCAGAGCCTCCCAGTGCTTTCCTAAGCACGCCCATGAGGCAGGGCAACGCCCACTTAAGCCCGTGGGCCGGGTGACTCACCTCCCGCCAACCAAAGACATTCCTATTTTCATCCTAACTTAGAATTCACTGAATCCTAACCCTACGACTCTTTTCCACGCTCTTTTTCTTTTTTTTACATAGTTTAAGCTTCCTGAACTTTGCTCAACCAACCTCACCCACTAGACGAACCCCCACTTCCCATCTGCTACCTTCCTATCTAACCACCATTTTAGGGGAGGGAGGGAATCAGATCAATGGACGGCGCGGAGTGAGGAGGAAGCCCGCAAAACAGGCTTGAGTCCCTCCTCCTCCTCCCAGCCAATCCGGAGCGCCCAGGCTCCGCCGGGTCACGCAGCGCTGCGTCAGACCCGGCGTGCCTGGGCTGCCTCCGCGCCGGCCATGACCCTGGCCAATGGGCTTTAGAATAAATAAACACACTGAAACAGTATATCTTGGGGAAATTATGGGCCACAGCTTTATTAAAGCAACCATAAACCAATAACCAATTAACAAAATCAACATTGTTAAATCACAGTTTAAATAACATCCCGGAGGAGGAAACCGGCCCGGTCAGTAAACTCAGGCCCTGGGCCTGCGCCCAGAGCCTCCCAGTGCTTTCCTAAGCACGCCCATGAGGCAGGGCAATGACCACTTAAGCCCGTGGGCCGGGTGCCTCACCTCCCGCCACAGAACAGGCAATGGATACCTCCTGAGGCTGTGATCCCCCCCTCTTGCTTTCTCAATAAAACTAAGGCCCGTCTAGCCCCATCCTTAAACTCCAGAGTAAACAGTTCCACTTATCTCTGTTAAATGAACCTTATTGAGGCAAAAGAATTCATCAGCGTCTGCGCCTTCGAATTCTTGATGCCTAATGGTAATGAAACCCCAGTTCCCTTCACAACTAGTCATCTGCCTGCTTATCTTTTGCCTTGCTCTATCCACCGAAACTGAATCCCTTGCATTCCGCCATGATCTTTTGATCATCTCGGACAACACTATGAACCGGCCTGGTAACTGCTCTAGCCATAACTCCACATCCTCTTCATATCTTTTAACATTATCCCCATAAGTATCTCTCCCAAAACATTGCCTCCAACGTGCATAATTAAATTGTGTGGGTTACTGTGATACTGAGCATTGCTCTCCAACAGGCCATTCACTTGTGTCCATCTCCAGCCGCAGAACCCCCAGCCCTCGTACCTGCATGCTCGTCTCCCGGAAGCCCAGTTGAACATTTTCTCCAGTGACTGGGGCTAGCCGGTGAGCCCAATACAAGTAGGAATGGCCTACGCTCCACAGCTGTTGAAGTTCTGCAACACCAAACAAAATCCAATTAGATAACCCTGTTTTGCCATATGCAGGACCCAAAACGTTGCGACTCCCATCTACCAATCTTTTCAACCATGCTCTCAGGCAGACCTAGCCTTGCCGCCTCTGTAGCGGCCCTGATCCAAACGAATAGGAGCCGAAGTCCACCGGGTCCAAGCCTAACTGCCATAAGGAATTCTTCAACATCCTTTCGAATTTAAACCTTGACAAGGCCTGGCCTTTGGCATGCAATAGCAGTGGCCTGGTCCTTACAGCCTTTTCTTCAAGTACAACCTCCCACTCGCCGGGAGGCAACACTCCATTCCAGCTTTGTACGTGACCACTTCCTTTCCTTTTCCGGCCTGGTCCGTTTTTTGCCCTCCTTAGCCATACCAACAATCTGTCACCTTCCAGACAGATGTCCTTTGCCAGCAGCCCCCCCGAACCGTGCCTGCTTTCCAAGACCAGTTTCCCAATCCTGAAAGCCCCAAATAACACTAGGGAAAATGACGTCCGGAAAAACAGGGATTCGGAGGAGTCCCTGCATAGCCCACCCAACGCCTACCCAAGGCGTAACAGCAGAGAGAGAGTGATCGGGCACCTCCTGTCCACCCGGCACTCCCCTTTGAACATGCCTTTGACCTCTCGGCAACCACAACTCATTTGTTAAGTCCTTCTGCCGTGCCAACCTGACCTTCACTGTCAGGGCCGCCCACTGCCGGGCCACGGTCACCCTGGAATAACCTCTCTCTGTGCTCCGGACCAAGAACCACAGCAGAATTCCTAAGGCCTGCTCTTCCAAACCCTCGCCACCGGCTTCTTCACTTCCTGTAGGCCACCCATGCCATCGGCACTACTGCCGTCTGACGTAACCCGCTACCTTACCACTCCAAGCTCCCGGATTTCTAAAGGTATGTCCTCTCCGTGATCCTTCGCCACTGTCGCCAGTGTTCGTACTGGGTTCCTTGCAACCGAGAAAAGGCATCCACCACCCAAACATTAAGGCCGGGACCACTCTCAGTCGTCCCCAGGCGTTCCCTGCACACAAGAAGAACCAAATGCCCTATGAGCTGTCTCAACGACCCAGACGCTGCGGTCAAGCTATTAACAACCCGGACCACGTTCGGGATGTAGGATTGAAAAAACACGTGACGGCTCCAGAAGCCCCTGCGCCACGGATGAACCGCCGCAGTGATGTCCAACAGCTCCAGAATCGTAGCATCGTCCGTAAGCCTTCCCCGCACCCATGATGGATGCCATGGTGCTGCGAACCACGCGCCTCCAAAAGAGGCTTCCACTCCGACTGCCTTGGATCCTGCATAAAGGTCGCGCTGACCGGTCATCACCCTGCTCGGTTGAGTCGATATGCTCCCATCTAAGTTCCGTAGAAATGCCGTCCATTCTCATGCATCCCCCTTCATAGCCCCAGACACTTTTATAAAATGATGCGGCTGTGACATTCCGGCCGTAGCCAACGACATTCTTCTGCTGAATATTCGGCCCTTTTTAATGATCCTACATGCAAAACTCTTTTCTCAAGATGGATTGTAGCTGCCACAGCGACCCTCTTCTTGCGCCCGTTAGGGCTGCCAGTTCTGCTGACAGATTCAACACCCTCTCCATCTCGTCCGTAGTGATCCTAGTCCCCAGGAGCGTCAATTCCGTGGTCAGCCCTTCTGTCTTTTTTGTCTGCCAGGGGAACCCCGAAATCTTGGCGTATCCTTGAAAAGGTCCTCAGTATGAAGTCGCATGTGGCGAGACCCACCAAAGGAAATTGTTGAGGTAATGGGTAATCCTGTGGCAACCTGACTCGGTGGGCGCTACCCATTGCAAAACGTACTGGAGGCTTCATTATAGTAACAGGTAATAGAACATCCCATGGGTAGCCAAAGGTCCGCGAAGTACTGCCCGTCAACGAAACAGCCAAGGTACCGATGACTCTGAGGATGCACCGGAGAAACGAAACACAGATTCGATAGCCACTTTCGCCATCTTGGTCCCAACGCCTGCCGCCTGACAAAAACCCGTGGCCCGATCAAAAGGGACATCAGACACTGACGAATACTGTTTGTCGCCGTCATTAACCGAGCCACCCGGAGGATAGGATAAATGCTGGACGAGGCAGAATTTTCCTGTTTCCTTCTTCGGCCCTCTGCCTAGAGGGGGAATGACCAAACCCTGGAAAAGAATAGAGGGAAAGAGCCTCGCCATCCTGCCCAGTTCTACCTCATCCCGGATGTTTTCGGATGCCACCCTAGGAAACTCCTTTACTGATTTCCCGTTCTGGAGACGCGACTCAGACAGTGCGAGAGTGCACGGAATCTTGACCCTTCAAGGAAACCCTCGCGTAGCAGGGCGGCCGCCCCAGTTTTAGCCAGCAACCTTCCAAAGCATTCTAGCTGCTGCAACATTGCACCCAATCATATGGGGATCCATCTCCCCTCCGCAACTCGCACAGACGTGCTTGAAACGGCAGATTTTGTGCCCACATGCAGCTGCCCTCGCTGAATGAGTGTCTGACCCCTCGACCAGATGTACCCGTGGCGACAGGGCCCCTAGCTCCGCCTGAGTTCCTGCGAAAGGGCGGCACTGTCCCCATTGTTGTCATTATGTTCAGCCAAGAGGCCACCGCCTTATCACCCCACACCATCTCCGGTCGGGAGGACTTGTACTGCCGTAATTCCTTATCATATCGCCACCAACTCATTCCCCTACACGTCCAGTATGCGTTCCTGATTTCCTCCAGATACACAGACCGCCCTAAGCGTTGTTCTGGGTGTCTTTCTCCCATGACACAGGCCATGATAGCAAAGGCCTGTAGACAGTTGTCAAATGTCCTCGAATATCTCTATGTATTCCCGTTGCCAAATAATTTCTTTGACGTCCAAGGCCGAAAGCCAAATTCTCTTGCGCGCAGACGATGGATGGCCTCTCAGCCGAGCCCCGTACGCTTCTCCTGTTCCACTCCTCTGGCGTATACTGCTACACTCGCCGGGGTGTTGTGGGGTTGGTGAGCCCCGCACGGTGTGACCTTGCGGGAGGAGCCCCACCCATGCCCCGACTTCCCTGTCCTGAGACGGCCATGTTGTACGCTTCTATAAGGTATCTCAGGGTTGTTACAAATTGAGATGCCCTGGGGGAGCCTTTGTGCATCTCTACCCCCACCTCCCCGGATGTCCAAGCTTCTCACCTGCCTCTCCTTGCCCCGGTGTCGCTGCCAGCCTGGGGGCCACCTGCCGCTCTGGACGAGCGGGCGTACCTGCGTGTCTCGATCGCCGAGGACTCCTTTCACCTTGTGCTATCACAGCTGTAGGCGCAAGACCGTCTGGTCCGAAACCTTGGATCTGCCTCTGGCTCTGGTAAAGCGTGAGGAACAATCACTAGAACTCCTGCGTCTATCCCTCGCTAGTGATCGCACGGTCTGTTTCCCAAATGTAGCAGGGGACCTTTTTGATCCATCAACCTCCTGGTTATGGGGCACAATCTCACTGCGCCACTTTGCCAACTCCCCCAGAAGGAGCACTCTGCGGCCATGCTATGGCGTAACTATTCCCTCCGGCTCAGCGACCTATGGCGGTCAATGCTATCCATACCCCTGTCCTGCCCCTGGGTCACTATGGGCGTCCCTGTATCCGCAATGATGTTAGGGATGGGTGAAGTGCGCTGTGGCCTAGCTCTCTTTGTCAGGGGATTTCCGTCTCTTGTCTGGTGTCGAGTAGAAAATCAAGGGACTGTACCTGTTCGCTGACTTCTGGACCCTGGTGGGGCGCGTCTGCCGTGCCACCTTGGCCGCTACTGGAAGCTCGTCAATGACCACCGGACTGTCGACTGCGGCCATCTCTTCGATCACCTGGTCTCTTCTTCCTCTGGTGATCTCTTTTCTCTTCTCTGCCTCTCCTTTGGCATTGCGTCGTCCCTGCAAACGACGCAATGCCAACCGTTGAGAACTTGTAGGAGCTTTTTTAGAGCTCCTTGTACTTTTTCTGTTCCCCTTGGAGCCTCGAGGCTGATTAGGGGTGTCGCCTGAACCTTGGTTCTGCTGTGGGCCATGGGACAAGACACTGGGTGGTGGACGGATGTCTAGGCCCTCACCCGCGCTTCCCGCTGGCACCACGCTCTCTGCAGGGGGGGGGGGGGATAAGCTCTTGACTCTCCAGAACCATATACGTGCCCTCCCCGCTGCTCCTAGCCCTATTGCTCCGCTCAGAGGTAGCAAGCTGCTCCGCCAGGCTATCTAGGCTATGAGGCCTGTCCACCTGGCCAAGGCTACCGGTCACTGCAGGCCGGGCCTGTGCCTCAGTGGCGTCAGCCTCCTCCCCTAGAGGGCCTGGGTCCATTCTGTCCTGGACCCACATAATCCCATGACTCAATGCCCTAGTTCTGACCATGGTCAGTAAGGCCTCTAACTCCCCAGGGTCCATAATAAGCTGCCACCCACTTGAGACAAATGTGACACACTCCCCTGGGACCTATAGAGCAGGGAATGCTGCTGTGGGGAATGAAAGGCAATGATAAGTGTCTGGGGCCCTATTAACTGGACCAAGTGACAGGGGGAGGGAGAGAGGGGGGCTACTAAGAGTGCCCAGGGCAACTTAAAAGGGGGGGGGTAGGTAGGAGAGGGATCGGGGGCCACTTATATACTGAGGCCCCCTTATTTTACGTTAATTACCCTAATTTGCAGAGAGCGCAGCGTGCATACCTCAGATCAGATCAATGGCCGGCGGGAAGTGAGGAGGAAGCCCGCGAAACGGGCTTAAGTCCCCCCTCCTCCTGCCAGCCAATCCGGATCGCCCAAGCTCAGCCGGGTCACGCAGCGCTGCGTCAGACCCGGCGTGCCTGGGCTGCCTCCGCGCCGACCAAGAGCATTTTTAACAGGGTTATTCAAATATGCACTACAAATTATTTTCATCTAGCTTTGCAGTCAGTCGGACACAGTTTCTTTTTAACCTCAATTAAGTTAATCAATAATATATCCATAACAATACCCAATGGTATACATCTGTCACTTACAAATATAAATATCACTACATGTAGACATTTCTCTGCATATATAAACATATTTCAATGTACTGCACTGCATCTTTAGGGAGTCTGCTGCACCCTGAGAATGTGCTGCCCTAGGCCTGGCCTAAGCAGAAACATACGTCTGGTGGTATTAGACTCTCCTCATCCCCCTTGTTCCTGAGGAAAGGCAAGTAAGGGGAAGAATTTACTAAGCATCTCAAGTGCATCTAACATTATCACTTGATTTTCTATGTATTATTTTCAATGGGGAAAACAGCCCTTCTCACATTACCTCACATCTTCCAACTTCATCTCAGATGAAAAAGTGCTTAGTAGATTCCCTTCATGCTCTCAGGAAAAATTGCATGTCCCAGAACTGGATATTAAGAACCTCTGCTCTTGCAATAAGATAAGCAAATTATCAGGTGCAAAATGCAATTTTCTTAGCAAAATCTTCTGTACTTTCTTCATACCTGATATCCACCCCAGAGTACAAAGCCTGTGTCAGAGTGCAGATCTGGAAGCAACATACAATGGGAGGTCAATTGGCAGATTATTCTGAATCTTATAATTAACGGCCTTATTAAATTGTGATTCGGCCAATTGAATAGGGCTCTATATAGTTTTTTTTTACAGAAGTTTTTAGTTAGAGAAGACCTTGCTTTTGGATATAAGTTCACTGAGTAAAAACTTCTGTCCTTATATAGAGCCCTATTCAATTGGCCAAATCGAAATTGAATGAGACCCTTAAAAAAAAAAAATCTGTAAAAAAATATGCTGTGTGCTTATATAGAGCCCTATTCAATTGGCAGAATCACAATTTAATAAGGCTGGTAGTCTTTATAATTTGTAATTAACAATAGCATAATTAAAGAGTTTTAAGAAATGCACAGGTTACCGTATATATTCGAGTATAAGCCGAGTTTTTCAGCCCTTTTTTTAAGGCAAAAAAGGGCCCCCTCGGCTTATACTCGAGTCACTCTCCCCCCTGTGTCTCTAACCCCCCCCGTGTGTCTCTACCCCCGCCCCCCCGTGTGCCTCTCAAACCCCCCGTGTGTCTCTCTACCCCCCGTGTCTCTTTCCCTCTTACCTCCTCAACCTAAACCCCCCTCAACCCCCCTCCTCCACCTAAACCCCCCTAAATACCTCCCCCTCACCCCTCACTTACCTGCTTGTGCTCCGGCCTCCGCTCTTTGACCCGGCGCCGGCGTGCATGTGACATCAAATGCACACTGCGTCATTAGCATATACGGGGTGCCGGCACCCGGTATATGCTAATGACGCGGCGCGCATGTGACGTCACAGGTGCGCCGGGTCAAGGAGCGGAGGCCAGAGCACAAGCAGGTAAGTGAGGGGAGAGGGGGGAGGTATTTAGGGGGGTTTAGGTGGAGGAGGGGGGTTGAGGGGGGTTGAGGTTGAGGAGGGGGGTTGGGGTTGAGGGGGATTGAGGGGGGTTGAGGTTGAGGAGGTGGGTTGGGGTTGAGGGGGGTTGAGGTTGAGGAGGGGGGTTGAGGGTGGTTTAGGTTGAGGAGGGAGGTTGAGGATGGCGGGTTGAGGATGAGGATGGGGGGGATGAGGAGGGAGGTTGAGGATGAGAAGGGAGGTTGAGGAGGGGGTTGAGGATGAGGAGGGAGGTTGAGGAGGGAAGTTGAGGTTCAGGAGGGTGGTTGAGGATGAGGAGGGAGGTTGAGGATGAGGGAGGTTGAGGAGTGGGGTTGAGGAGGGTGATAAGGGAGAAGGGAAGAGACACAGGGAAGGGAGAGGTTGGAAGAGACACAGGGAGGGGAGAGGGGAGAAGAGACACAGGGAAGGGAGAGGGGAGAAGAGACACAGGGAAGGGAGAGGGGAGAAGAGACACAGGGAAGGGAGAGGGGAGAAGAGACACTGGAGAGAGAGGGGGACACAAGAGGGGGACACAGAGGGCACAAGAGGGACACAGGGGGCAGCACATTTCCCATCCTCGGCTTATACTCGAGTCACTCCTTTTACCCAGTATTTTGTGATTAAATAGGTGCCTCGGCTTATACTCCGATCGGCTTATACTCGAGTATATACAGTAATCACAAAGCTTCATAAAATGCCAATTTAATCTAGGCTGGAGATTTTTTGATACAGTGTCAATAATGATACAAGCTGATAGACTGGTATAAACTACTATCCTGGGATGGAGTAAGAGCTCTGATAAAAAACAGAAACATTTCATTTTACCAATAGGTTTTTTTTAAGAAAAATTGGGGCCTATTAAAATGCAAATTGAAATTTGCAATAGATACAGAACGATTCAATTGAACAAGCCCGCAACTACCTCGCCGAAAGCCTAAACCATGCAATTGTAGTATTTCAGAGCATGATCATGATCAATTAAGCAAGGTCGTAACTACCGATTTTGAAACAGCCAATAGTAAATGAGATCATCAATTAGTGTTCTGAAGTCTGATATGCGATTGGAATCGGAATCCGGCAATGTACAAAATAATAAAAATGTATAACAATACTGTTCTAGTATTAACTCCTTGATTACCAAGAACACATAAATGAAACGTGAACAAAAATATTTTTTTTGTGCATATTTGTGAGTTGAGACTGTTGTGCAATTAACTCTAATGTCTTTCATTGCTTTCCCCATCTTTTAAAATGCAATATAGATTTTTTATTTGCATTTACAGAGCTACGATCAGGTGTTTAACCCCCTTGCGAGTCCTAGCTGGTACTCGTAGGATTTTCTTCTATATTTGCTATTTACAAGTGTGAAAACATTTGCGGGCTTGAGGAATTGTAGCAATTGAATAACAATTTGCAATTGTAACATTTAAAGGCTTGAAAGATCAAAGGCTTATATGTGTTGGAGTTATCATTTTGACAACCGCAGGGATTTTCAGCCTTTAACCTGCAGATCATTTGCAGGAAGCTAAAAGACGCCAATTGAATAACAATTTAGTTTACAGGCTACATTATGGGCTCCAGTAATCAAAAATTGAATAAGGCCCATTGTCTTTTTAAAAAATTATGTAAATTATAATGTTGTTTATCTTACGGCAGTATATTACAGGAGCATTACATTGGTCCTTTCATATAATAGATTCCAAAATTCAAATTATAGACCATCATCTCTTATGGCCATAGGTTATTAAACCTCAGCAACAAAACCCATGGTACTCCAAGCACCATTATGCATAACTTCCAATGTCAATCCATAGGTTCCTAAGTCCATAGTCAGGACACTGTTTAGCAGTCATTAATGACAAAATTCTGTGGTCCACCCTGCCCGGGTGATGTTATACATGATGCCCCAAGCTCTAGTGTCAACACTTGTTGTCCAACCTCAGGTACAACTTCGCCTAGTGACAACTCTCAAGGTCAGTTGAGATCTCACAGCATGCTAAGAAAATGTATAGAAAGAATATTTTATCAGGTGACATGCATTAAGATCATGTCCTAGCTTCTGAACTGCTCATGTCAAATTGGATTTAATTGCCTATTGCGATCACAAGAAATGGATATAATCTCCAAACAGATATATTTTTATATAAATATAAGACTTTATATTGGATTTCTGATTACCATTTTTCCAGGTGTGATAACTAAATCTTACATTTTAGGATATTACTGCAGGCAAAAGTGTTTCCTGCATCAAAGGAACAAAATTCTCCTGACCTGAATTATCAAGGAAATGGTTTCCATATAGATTTTTATTCTCCAGGGTAAACCGGATGATCAGTACTATCGTATTTCTAACCCAGTGAAATTTGTCAAATCACATAAAGTGATCTCTCCATTTTTCTCGTTATTTTACAGAGCACACGCCCTTAGTTTTACTGAGATATTTTATTATAGTCAACCTACAAATTCTCTTGCATCCAACAAAGAATTTTAATTTGCTAAATCCATTGCATTCATTTTTTGCTCCAGTTTTTCAGCTAGAAAATGTTTAGTGCACCAGCACAGCACTAAGTCCTGTTCATGGCCACTTTTACTCCTTAGGGTAAGCATATACAATAAACAGAGCATTTCAAGACAGGAACTATCAACAAGCTTTTCTGCTTTGTTTATTAGTATGTATAAAATACCACAGTTCCCATAGGGCTTTTAAAAAAAGACACATGAAGATCTAAGTTACCATAAATGTAAATTATCATAAATGTGACATAAAAGTGTCTTTAGTAACTGTCTTTGTGCATATCCTACTTTCTATTTTCTGCTGTTTAGCCTTTCTTTTGTAAAGTAACATAGGTCCATATTCAATTGAGGTTTCAGGAGATCCGGTAGCCCGTAAGTGAGGTTGCCAGCTAATTTGCTATTCAATTAGCGTCTTTTTGCAGGCTCGGAACTGCTTCCGAGTTATGGCCTTGAAATTATTGTGATGGTTAAATTTGTAATTAACAACCTCTAGAAGCCTTTAATCTGTCACTTTCGCAGGGCTAAAATTGCAAATCACTATTCAATTGCTCAATTTCCCCAAGCCCGCAAATGTTTTCGCACCCGTAAATGGCAAATGATGGAGAAAATCCCATGAGTGCTAGAGAGGACCCGCAAGGCGGTTAAACACCTATTCGTAGCACTTTAAATGCAAATAAAAAAACAATACTGCACTGTAAAAATGGGGAAAGCGATGATAGACATTAGAATTTATTGAACAACAGTCTCAAGTTCGCAAATTGGCAGGAAATTTAAATTATTTTTATTGTTTATTTCAGGGTTAAATCAATCTTGGGTATCAATGAGTTATTACATATCAGGCCACCCATACGGACTAGAACAGTTTTGGCATTCATTTTCATAATTCATTATTTTGAGGGTTTGCGAGTCTGATCGCATATGGGACGCCCAAATCTAGTTGATTGACATGTAACCTCCATGTTTTACTGCCGTTATAACGACAGTCTTATTTTCTATTGGCTGATTTGAAATGGGAGGTTATGGGCTTGCTGAATTGATCAAGTTTCCGTCCAGAACTGCTACGACCCAGTGCATAGTTTACGGTTTCGGCTTTGGGACAGTAACTTGCGGGCTTAAGCAATTGAATAGCATCGCAATCAGAGACATTCGGCCATCTGCAATCGAGTTTTGGTCTTTAAATTGAATATTGGCCATAGTATTTGCGATAAAAAAAAATATTTTAGTCCATCAAGTTCAACCTCTTTAGATTTCACTTACCCTTGTAATGAGTGAATTGTTAATTGACCCAGAGAAAGGCAAGCAGAAAACCCACTGAAACACCGGCAATTGTCTCATAAGGGAAAAAAAATCCCTGTCCAAAATCCTGGCAACCAGAATACTCCCTGGATCAATACCTTACTTTCTCTAGTTATACAAAATAACCCTATATACCATTTTTATTCAAATATATATCCAACCCCTTTTTAATGTTATCTGTTGAATCTGTTGTCGCAATCTCTTCAGGTAGAGAGTTCCACAGTCTGACTGCTCTTACTGTGAAGAACCATTTTCTTTTCTTTAAAGGGACATGAAATGGAAATGCTTCTATCACGTATTTATAAGAGCATGTTTTAAACATTCTAAAAGTGTCTTTTTTCATAAAAAATATTGAGTAAAACTTGTTAAATCTTATTGGAAATTAACAGAAAGTGCCACAGGAATTGCCTATGGGTGAGCAGAGAGTATTTACGACTCAAGATCTCCTTGGCATTTATGACTTGCTGCACATTGGATGACAGGGAAAAACTCCAAAGACATACATTCAAAAGAGTGCAGTCTACTCCAAGATCTTTAAAAACACACTGTTCATCATTATGAAATTTCCTTTATAAGCTGCAACAAAGAAAAATATGCCTTAAATGGCCATTGAGAATGTAATCTTCTTTCCTCTAACCGAGGGATGTCTTCTCAGGTAAAAACGTCTTGGAACAAAAAGTTCATCTGGATTTATTTACATAAGACAATCAAATTGCCACTTAGGTGCCATTTTATAAAGAAGATAATTTTAATTTGGTTAATCTTTCTTAATAAAGTAGCCTCTTCATTCCCTAAAACGCTCCTTTTTTTTCCTTTTCTTGAAGTGGTGCCTAAACTTGTAATCCATATTCCAAATAAGTGCGTACTAGTGATTTGTACTGTGGCAGAATTATATTTGCTTCCCTTGCTTCTATACCCTTCTTAATACATGCTAACATTTTATTTGCCTTTCCAGCTGCTGCTTGGCATTGAGCACTGTTACCTAGGTGGCTGTCCACAAGCACTTCCAAATCCCTTTCAATATCTAAAACCAACTAGATTTGTTTAGTTTACATTATAACAGCGTTTTATTTGATATTGGTTCAATTGCTCTTTAATTTAAAATGTATTACAATAAAATGTATTACGACAGACATGAATCATAACTAGTTTTCATTTACTAAAACTGAAAAATAAAAGTATTGCAGTATACAGTGACACATTTTGTATTGGACAGACATTTTATTTAGGGTGATGAGAAATGTTAGTCTTTCATTGAAGTCAAAAGCAAAACTTGATAAAAATATTTGCATTGCTCGAAAGCTTGTCACGCTAAAGAAAATGTTTCTGCAATGAAAAATGTGTCAATGCATATTACACTATGTGACTGTGTATTACACTATATCAGTGTGTATTATTGGTCATTCCACTCTTGATAATGTATTCAAAATGAATAAACACCTGGCATATACTGACAAACTATTTTTTTATTCAAAGTCATTGAACACAAAGCAAAAAACTGTAAAGAGAGAAGGAAATAATGTTATACATGTACAAAGGAAAAACTAAGTTGTTAAAATATATATATATATATATATATATATTTTTTTTTTTTTTATTTTTTTTTTTTAATAAAACTTTTTTCCATTGTAATTATTCTTTTTTCTTATAGCAACTAATGCACTTCTTAATCATTGTTCTTTTTGTGACTTTGTACCATTACCAGCAGTATGACTTTACAGGAACCTTCAATTCCCACATTTAACATTTGTTAGCTGGAAAATTCATTCCAATCCAATTTGTAATCTGTGCCGATGCTTCCATGCGTTGAGTAAAATGCACAGGGTCCAGAGGTTACATTATATTGCAGCTACATTATAAAAAGCAATGTCGGATGACCTGGTTCAGTCAGCAAGTGAAAAACAGGACACTCGAATTTAAGGGCCGTGCATAGGGTAGAAAATGAACAAGGGCATCGTGTATTGAGAATCAGAGCATTAAAATGTGCAGAGTCTCAAGGAGAAAAGATAATAATTTAAATCTAAGTGGACAAAGGAAAGGACATTTTGCTTAGGGCAAGGGGTGAGCATTGTGCTAATTGTCAATCAACATTCATACTTTTCTGGTAATGAGATTGTTGCACACCAGGATTCTGTCCAGCAAATAGTATTGTTGTTTAAGTAATGTGCTAGTTAAAAATTATTCTATCCTTTGAACTTTAATAGGCTGTGAAAAACAGATTTACATCTTGAAGTCTGGACCCAACCGATATAGCCAAAGCTCTGTGTGATAAATAATTTTAAATTGCCTATTACCAGATAGGAGCATTAGAAGCTGAATTCATAAGGGTTTTAACATTGAACAATTGTAGGGAAAGCAAAAAAGTAAAATCTTCAGCTTTCAGTTTCTATGATAAACCTAAAGATATATTTGAGTGAAATTCAGTGCACAAAGGAAAAACCATTTCCTCTATATGGCATATGATAGATCAGACCGACTCATTTTTTCAAAGGTTTTAGGAAAAGAGTATTTGATTTGTAGAATATTTTTTGCCTGGTCAATTGCATAGTGTGACAGCTCCGTCTTAAAGAAATCCAGCTTAATCTCATAGAGATGGCACAGTGTTAACTGTTTTATAAACTGTTTAGCAGTTTTACACACTGTTTTATATAAAGAATGGCAACAAACCATTCCTGGTTATAAATTCTGTTCAGCAGCTGTACACAGCCTTCCCACACAGCATAAGGTGCTGTCTCCATATTGACAGTAGCTTTTCATGAGAGAAAGTGATCTATAAATAATAAGGCATAAAATGTGGGTGTTGCATCTCATTGTCATACACAGTACCGAATATGGCTTTTTAAGATTCATTAAAATTGTAATGTACATTTTTGAAAAAAAATTGATTATCCACACCATTTTTTCTAATATGAATAATAATGCCGATAACCCTATACAGGAGTACCTCATTATATCAGCCCCAATATATGAACTTTCTGTTATAGGGTATATAACACTTATTTATTAATTATACTACCGAATTGCCCTTCAAAAAATGACTGCAATAGAATTGTAAGTCAAGGAATGGTTTTTGGCACACAAATTAAGTGTTTTGGTTGTGTGAGTACTTTTGACGCTGATTGCAAGTCTAGTGGTAAGCGCCTTTGGCGCTCATTGTGTGACTGGCAATGAGCGCCTTTGCCGTTTATTGCGATCGTGTGTTGTGTTTTTTTGAAGTTTTGTTTATATGTATTTTTTAATGATAATTAATTAATTAATTAATTAATTAATTAAATCATAAATGAATATACTTTACCTATTTGTAAGTAATATATGCAGCAAGCAATGTGCTGGAGAGCTAAAAATCTGTTTTGATGTTCCTGCAGCATACAATGTAGATTTGCATTGTTGGTGACCAGAGGTGTAAGTGTCAGCAATGTGTGAAGTGTGTAGTGTAAATAGGCTGCGTGTGCGAGGAGAACCGGTTTGTGTAGCTGTGTAGTTGCGCAGTTTGTAATGTGAATGTTAGTATGTGCAAGTTAGTGTTGTAAAATGTGTATATGTTAGGCGAGTCTGGATGATTTAGCGTCATTCGTAATGCTGTATTTTATAGGTCGTACGGTCCTGTGTAAAAGTTGTATGTGTGTGGCGGAGTTTTGCGTGTTTATGGGTCGTGTAGCCTCTTTTATTTATTTTTCTCTCGCTTAGGAGATTTTCAAGCGGCTAAACTCTGGAAATTGGAGTTAAATTTACGTGTAAGATGACTTGCAGACGTCCTGGGTGTCCCCCCTTGCTGTGTGTGATGTTTTTTTTTTTTGATTGAATTTAGTGTGGTTTTTGTTTTTTTCAGTGTGCATGGTTTAGCCGTTAAGTTCGTATTTTTTGCGGCTCGTATTTTTTTTAATGCAATTTCGCGGTTTCCTTTTGTAACTGTTACAGGCCGTATTTTTTTTCCTGCAATTTTGTCAAAGTGCCATGGGTCGCGTAGTGTGAATTGTGTATTTGAGTTTTGTATTCATGTGTAGTCCTGCGGGTCATAGGTATGAAGGGTAAAGTGTTGTGGGGTCGTAGGGATGAGCGCCTACTGCACTCATTTCCACCAGCACAAGGAGCACCTTAGGCGTTCCTTGTTTGGCCGCAATCGCGGCCCTCGCTTTGCGAGGGCTGCAGTTGCTTCGGGCTCGCTTTGCGAGGCCACAGTTTCCCCGTTGCGTTACCAACGGATTTTGGTAAGCCCGGCTGCAAACAACTATATATGTGATAGGCAAATGTTTCACTGTTTGAGGAAATATTGCAAATTACATGTGACAGGAGTTATATATTTTTTTTATTATTCATGTTTTCGCTTTACAAGCAATTTTTGGAAACAAATTACTCTTGTATACTGAGGGATTCCTGAGTACTTTCCAAATAGGAATAACAGTGCGATTGACTATAAAATACCTCCATATTAAATAGAACCATAGAACATGGTGCCTGACTATAAAACACATCCATACATAGAACCAGCAAATTGAATGTGAATAATACAGTTCTACACTGGACAGGACCAACATTGTAGATGGTCTAAATTAACAGCCTTATTAAATTCCAGCCTCGTAAATAAGAGGCTTCTACTTAAACCCTACGTACTTTAAAATTTCTGAAAGTTACAATGATATTACATTAGCCCTGCTGTGAGCAACGTGTGAGCTACGCAGCAGGGCCGTCTGTATGAACACTGGAATAATGTACATGAGGAGTGGCAGCCTGCGAGATGATCTATCTCAATTAGTGCAGGGGTGCTAAACGGGACCTCCGCGGCAGTCCCACACATAAGCCCTGCCGTGGGGGGTACTCCAACTACGCCCCCGGCACCTAAAATTAACCCCCTTCTATGCGGGGGTCCCCATCGGGACACCCGAAGTGCCCCCACATCGTAATCGTAAAGGTCCTGAAAGGATGGTTCCAGGGCCCAGCCGGTGCGGAAGATGAGAAGGCCGGTGGCATTGCGGGGAGGTAAGTTAAATGTATATTTATATGTTTATATGTTTATTTTATTTTGTGTCTGTATGTGTAGTAATGTATTGTGTTTTTTTTTTACAGGGCCGCGCCGGAGAAGAAAAGTAGAAGGATGCTGGAAAGGTGAGTAGAATATTTAGAATGTGTATAATCTTTATTTATTGTATGTTAATGTGTTGTACTATTTTTTTTAAAATTAATTTTAAATTATTTTATTTTAGCTTAGAATTAAGGTTTGTGTATGTAGTTAGGATTTTAATTATTTTATTTTAGCTTAGAATTACAGTTTGTGTATGTAGTTAGGATTTTCTTTATTTTATTTTGGCTTAGAATTAGGGTTTGTGTATGTAGTTAGAATTTTAATTACCGTATTTATCGGCGTATAACACGCACCGCGTATAACACGCACCTCATTTTAAGAAGGACATTTCAGGAAAAAAAACTTAAATTTCAAATAAAGAACTTTGAAGCAAAATAAGGGTAGCTCAGAACTTTTTTTTTATTAACATTATTAACTCTTATAAGGTAAATAACTTAAAATGACAGTAAAAGCAACTGTTTTAACAAAGAAATTTAGATATTATATGTTTTTACAAACGTTTACTCAGAAATCGCTGCTCCTCCTCAACCCCTCCTCAACCCCCCATCCTCAACCCCCTCCTCAACCTCAAACTCAACCTCCCTCCTCAACCTCCCTCCTCATCCTCAACCTCCCTCCTCAACCTCAACCCCCTACTCAACCTCCCTCCTCATTCTCTCTCCTCAACCCCCATCTATAAACCCCCTCCTCAAACCCCCTCCTCAACCCCCCCATCCTCATCCTCCTTCCTCAACCCCCTCCTCAACCCCCCTCCTCATCCTCAACCTCCCTCCTCATCCTCAACCCCCTCCTCAACCTCAACACCCTTTCTCAACCTCCCTCCTCAAACCCCCTCCTCAAACCCCCTCCTCAACCCCCTATCCTCATTCTCCTTCCTCAACCCCCTATCCTTAACCCCCCCCTATCCTTAACCCCCTCCTCAACCCCCCTCCTCATCCTCAACCTCCCTCCTCATCCTCAACCTCCCTCCTCATACCCCCTCCTCAACCCCCCTCCCCATCCTCAACCTCCTCCTCAACCTCCCTCCTCAAACCCCCTCCTCAACCGCCCTCCTCAACCCCCCTCCTCATCCTCCCTCCTCAACCCCCCTCCTCAACCTAAACCCCCCTATCCTTAACCCCCTCCTCAACCCCCCTCCTCATCCTCCCTCCTCAACCCCCCTCCTCAACCTAAACCCCCCTCCTCAACCTAAACCCCCATAAATACCTCCCTCTCTCCCCTCACTTACCTGCTTCTGCTCCGGCCTCCGCTCCTTCTTGGCCGCGCGCGCATGTGACGTCACATGCGCGCCACGCCATTAGCATATACCGGGTGCCGTCACATGCACGGGGAGAGGGGGAGGGGGAGGTATTTAGGGGGGTTTACGTTGAGGAGGGGGGTTTAGGTTGCAGAGGGGGGTTGAGGATGAGGGGGGTGGTTGAGGTTGAGGAGGGGGGTTGAGGATGAGGAGGGGGAGGGAAAGAGACACAGGGGGCTTAGAGAGACACAGGGATAGAGAGACATGGAGGGGGGGGTAGAGAGAGACAGGGGGGGTTAGAGAGACAGGGGGGGGTTAGTACTATGGGTCCTTAACATTATATCGGCGTGTTATACGCCGATAAATACAGTATTTTATTTTAGCTTAGTATTAGGGTTTCTGGATGTAGTTAGGATGTATTGTATATTAGATAGATAGGGGGATGTATTTGATATAGTTAGGATTTATTGCATATTAAATAGATTGTATGTTAGATAGATAGGGGGTATTTTATTTTATTTGTATTGTATGTAATGTATTGTATGTATTGTAATGTATTGTATGTAATGTATTGTATTGTATGTATTGTATTGTGTATGTCTGTCTTTCCTTTTCAGGTGTGTCATTTTTTTTTCTGTAGTAGGGGGGGGGGGGGCGTTGTAATGTATTTTTTATTTTCTGTAATGTAGGTTGTTGTTTTTTTGGTGACTTAGGTTTTTTTATTTTCTGTAAGGTAGGTGTTTTTTATTTTTTGTAATTAGAGTGGTGGTTGCGTTTATTAGGGGATAGGTAGTGTAGGTAGGTAGTGTAAGTGTTAATAGATTAGTGTAGAGGGGCGTTAGTTTAGTTTTAATGGTTTATTGGGTTATAGTCTAGTGTTTGTAGTTAGTGTCATGATGGTCCTTGTGGACCGTCATGGCACTTATGTGGTTAATGTTAGGGTTTTAACAGCTCCATAAGGGTCATAACATTCCATTATGGGACTGATGGGGTTAAATAGAGGCTTATGGGGGTCTGTATTGACACCCATGAGATATAGGGTTAATTAAGGCCTTATGGGGGTCTGTATTGACCCCCATGAGTTATAGGCTTAATTATTGGCTTATGGGGGTCTGTATTAACCCCCATTAGTTATAGGGTTAGTTATAACGTACCACCTTAAAGGAAGAGAACAATAGAGCAGATTGTACACATACAGCTCCTTACTTGATAGGTACAACAGTGCAAATTGTATTAATAAACACTTTTATTCAACAAGATTTGCAGTGCTGCTGGTGCTAATGTGCCTGCTTACTGGACCTGAATAACCATGCAGTTTGTGCTATTACACCGTCCTGGATATGCAGGAATAGGATTGTGGCTGTTGCTAATATACCTGCTTAATACATGGGATTAGCAGTATGGTTGGTTCTAATATTGCTCTATATTACATAGGAATATTAGTGTGGCTGTAGGTAGTATACCTATTTACTTGATGACTTTAAGCATGAAGTTGGAGCTAATACATTTTACTGAAACTAGATTTTATACATATCATTCCAGTGTAGGATTGTTGTGCAGCAGCCTAATCATCACATAAACACACTTCTTTGACCTGTTGGGCCAACTTAACTCTCACTGAATGCACTATAGATTTTTTTAGGGTTACTTTGCTCTACTTAGGGCTCTGTACAAGAACCAGGCTCGTGGTATTTCTGTGGTGCAATGTTTATTATTAACATATTTTCTTTGTTTTATCCATGTTTTCTCTATATATTTAAATAAAAGATGTCAAAAGAGAAATACTTTGTTGTTTGTCTGCAAGGATATTGTGTAAATAACATTTTATTATCATTATTATTATTATTATTATTATCGTTTATTTGTAACGCGCCAACATATTCCGTAGCGCTATACATAAGTTAAGTTACAGGCAATGACAAGTTAAAGATTCACACATTGCAAAGAGTGCATGGCCCTGTCTTTGAGCTTGGAATCCGGTGTCCATAGCGCTTTCCCTAAAGCACCGCGCAGGATTGAAACTTGCAGACTTACATTTTAAAGGTTAAAGTTTGTATGTGGTACAGTAGGGAGAGAGTAGTGCTGAGCATGTTAGGGAGGAAGGTTATAGGCTTCTTTAAAGAGATGCGTTTTTATTGATGTTTTGAAGGATTTAAGGCAGGAGGATAGTCTGGTGAAGCGAGGCAAGGAGTTCCAGAGAATAGGGGCAGCGCGAGAAAAGTCCTGGAGGCGGGAGTGAGAGGAGGTGACAAGAGTGGTAGAAAGAAGAAGTTCGTTAGCAGAACGAAGAGGGCGTGTGGGGGAGTATTTGGAGATGAGAGCAGAGATGTATGGGGGTGCGCTGTTGTTGAAGGCTTTATAAGTTAGGGTCAAGATTTTAAACTTTATTCTGGAGGCTAAGGGAAGCCAGTGAAGTGATTGACAAAGAGGAGCTGCCGACACTGAACGATGTGTACTGAAGATGAGTCTGGCGGAGGCATTTATTTTATTCATATAACTCTTTAAAACCTCAGTTTTATCTAACTGCTCAAATATTAAAACAGACTTCATTAGAAAGGGACTACATTTCCCACAATTTTAAGAGTCAGTTCTTATCTACTAAAAGCATCAGGCTGAATACACTTATAAAAGCAGTTTTATAACAGACACATAAAGATATATATTAGTTAATGTGTTCCAGCATTCTGCTCAAGTTGTAGAAAATAAATTACAAAAATACCATGGTTTTGCTGAACTGGTGGATCAATAAAAAAAAAAAAGATATTTATAGCTAATATATTATTGATAATATTGACACATTAAAAAGCAAATAGCCACTGGAATACAAAATAAAATAACCCAAATTTAAGATTTAAGCATATATATTGGGTGTCTGTGTTTTCATATATTGCCGTCAGCATTACAAAACAAATTGGTGCTTTACAAATTAAATTATCTATTAAAATATTCTAATAATAAATTGTGATTCAGAGGAGAGCTGTCAGCCCTAGGAATATTGTATCTAAGATAAGGAGATATATCTCTAAATACACAGTATAATATGGTCATTAGTGTTAAATGTAGCTTCATATGACACATTTCTTAGTTTGCCTAGTGATGTTACACCTCAGGACACATCCAGTAATCTTAAAGTGAATGTGCCTCAAGGTATGAGGACCTGTCCTTTTAATTAAATCTGGCACATCCTTTAGCAGAACAGGAATGAGTGGTCAGCATGGAAGCCCTGAGACCATCAACTGACAGCTGATATTTTACCTATTTGCATTTAATGCACTTCCAAACATTTCTTATATGGTATTATTTAATAGACTCTTTATATTTTGGGAGAATGAAGAAGCATCTCTTAATAAGTTGCCTCAAACCAGGTTACAGGTTTCTCTAAATATAGCAGTGCTGTGAAAGAAGCTCTTCAAACCAACTATATATGTTAAATGTTTGCAGAAGTTATTCCAATATTGCTAAAACTCAGCAGGAAAACTTTGAGAAAACTGTTAGAAACAACATTTTTTAAAGTAAACTCCTTCTAGCAAATCAGTTTTCTTCTCATTTAATGATGCAGATGGTGTAAATTCTCTCCTGCAGATATGGCTTTTGATTATCTCCTTGTCACAAAGAGCAGTGAAATGATAACAAGATGGCAAATTATTTTGTACACAGCACATCAACACCCAGTCTTACAAGTACTGAAATGGTATAGTCTTACAAGTACTGAAATGGTATTCTGCTTGGCATAAATGTATCAGATTCACATAGGCAAGTACAGTAATGATAAAGATGAATTGATCTCTCTCACGCATGGCAGAAAGACAGTTGTGAGCCAGTAAACAATATGCTAAACAAGCATATACCGTATATACTCGAGTATAAGCCGACCCGTGTATAAGCCGAGGCACCTATTTTACCACAAAATACTGGGAAAACGTAGTGACTCGAGTATAAGCCGAGAGGGAAATGTGCTGCCCCTGTGTCCCTCTTGTGTGCCCTCTGTGTCCCCCTCTTGTGTGCCCTCTGTGTCCCTTTCTGGTGTCTCCCCTCTCTCTCCCCTCTCTCCCTCCCCTGTTTCTCTTCCCCCCTCTCCCTCCCCTGTGTCTCTCCCCCTCACCCTCCCCTGTGTCTCTTCTCTTCCACTCCCTCCCCTGTGTCTCTTCCTCCTCCTCTCCCTCTCCTGTGTCTCTTCACGCCTCTCCCTTCCCTGTGTCTCTTTCCCCCCTCTCCCTTGTGTCTCTTTCCCTCCCTCTCCATTATCACCCTCATCAACCCTCCTCCTCAAACCCCTCCTGATTAGCAGCCCTCCTCAACCCCCCTCCCCCTCCTCAACCCCCCTCCTCATCCTCCCTCCTCCTCATCCTCCCTCCTCCTCATTACCTCCCTCCTCCTCATTACCTCCCTCCTCCTCATTACCTCCCTCCTCATTACCTCCATCCTCCTCATCCTCGTTCATCTTCCACCTCCTCATTACCTCCCTCCTCATTACCTCCCTCGTCATCATCCTCTCTCCTCCTCATTACCTCCCTCCTCATTCCCCCCCTCCTCATTACCTCCCTCCTCCTCATCCTCCCTCCTCCTCATTACCTCCCTCCTCCTCATTAGAGACACGGGAGAGGGGGGTGGAGAGACACTGGGTGACTCGAGCATAAGCCGAGGGGGCCCTTTTCAGCCTTAAAAAAGGGCTGAAAAACTTGGCTTATACTCAAGTATATGCGGTACTTAATACCCTCACTAGTATTTATGTATATGTCAGCTAGGCCCAGGCCTAGGGAACCAAATGTGAAGGGAAATCAACGAAACTAGCATGTTGATAATATGCATAAGAGGAATAAAGGAACGAGTTAAAGACAAACAAATGTGACAAAAAAAAAGAAAATAAACAAGCTAGATAAATGACGTGGCACAAAATAAGTAAATAAAAAGGTGAGGATAGCATACCTGAGTAACCTTGGGGCAGCATAAAAAACTAAATTCATCACTGCCTTCATTATGTTGCATTGTTTCTTCACGCCATCCACAGACAGATAAACATTGGCGAGGATAGATAAACATGAATGCATAGATAGATAGTCTAAAGACAAGTCATTTGTGTTAAATACATCCAATAATATGTAATTATGAAATGTAAATATATTTTCTCCATTATATTTTTAAACAACCTGTTTTTTTTTATTTTGTCCTAACACAGCAGTTTGAAGTAAAGAGTTTTCTATAATTACCTTGCAGTCAGCATCTTTGCAAAAATGAAATGTGTAGTTATTAATTTAAGGCTCATTATTTTATCAATGGTCTGTCCAAAATCTAATTACAAACTGCAAACATATTAATCCAGGGCACTGTTTTTTTTCTTTGTGTGATTTATGCAATATAAAAGAGAGGTATGGAGTTCAGAAAAGTGATTTGAAAGAAAACAAAAAGTGATACAGCATGTCACTAACCAGAATCCAGAATGCAATTATGTCAAAGCATGCCTTATTCACTAGTAATCAGTAAACGTAAAAAGACATTTGCCCCTATTAAATTGTCCAAATCGCAATTACTGGAGCCTGTAATAGAGCCCGTAAAAGTTACAGATAATTAATTGGCTACATTTTGCAACTCGCAAACCATAAGTTACAGGCTCAAAATCACTGTTGTGGTAACTCCATCCTATCTCCTTGTTTGATGTTACCAGTGCTAAGCACGCAAAATCCAAATTAAATTGCAACAATTCAACAAGCCCACAATTGCCTTCAAATAGGTAAATGGCATATCTATCCAAAATGTATACCAGAACTAAATAGGACTCGCAATGGGCTTTAAAAGCCTTTGCGTACTGCTGCGGCATTTAATTATTTAAATTTCCTGCAGCGGGTCTTTAAGTGACACGTGGCATCCCTGCCTCTGGGGTACTACAAGTACACCCATTTGGATTGACTGAAATCTGATTGACAGCTATTTCAGCCAATCAAAACCCTCCAATGCATTTTTTATGCTGGAGCATGTGCGAGAACCGCCATTTGCAGCAGTGAGCTACTCTTGGGAGAAGCTACTTCAGTTTAAGGGTTTTTTTTTTTTAGAGTGTCAGTTTTTTTTTGGGGGGAGGGACATTTCCTGAACCAGAAGATGAGGACATGGCCTTCAATCAAGAAAGAAGAGGACTGGACCTTTTACAATCAACATGGATAGCCCAGCTAGTCCAGGGCAGAAGTGTGAGGTCCAAGGACCAGGATCATTTTGGCCAGGTAAATGGCATTATTAACCCTTTCGTTTATACAGGCTATACATTGTTTTTTATTCTAATAGTGTTTTTTTTTATTTTTATGTAAGTTGTTTTTTGTTTTTGTAATGTAGGTTTTTTATTTTTTGTAATGTAGGTTTTATACAAGTATGGAGTGTTTTTATTTTTGTAATTAGTGGGTTAGATAGTTTAATTAGAGGGGGATAGGTATTTAATGAGAGGGGGTTAGTGTAGTTAATTAGAATGGGTTAATAGTTAGTTGGGGTTAATGAGGTAGGGTAGTGATTAATTAGGTAGTGGGGGTTAATAGGGTATGGCAGGGGTTAATTTTTAGGGCAGGAGTTCATTTTTATTGTAGCAGGAACTTTAAATATATAAATGCTGCAGGGGTCTTGATCAGAATCCCCGCAGCAAGGGTTAATGTAGGGACCCGAGGGGAACCCCACAGCGGGGTAAACTGTTTGGATGCCACAGGTCACTTATAGACTGGTGGCTGGAAATTTTAATTTTAATATGCCGCGGTGGTCTCGATGGGCTCTCCCATTACAGGTTACATCTAACCTATACGTTTTACTGACGTCATGATGACTGTCTCATTTACTATTGGCTCTGTCTAAACAGTAAGTACAGGCTTGCTTGAAATGCTCACAATCAAGCCCTGAAATGCTTTCGTACGGGTTCATGGTTAGCATGAGGTGGTTGTTTTAATTACATACATCTATAACTGCACCAAATTTCGAACCCGCATATGGCCTGTATGAAGGTATGGGGGCCATTGATTGGTGATCAAGTTGACATCTAAACTTCTTCATTGTGGTCATTAAATATCTAAAATTATTTATTAATTGTTTTAAGCTGGTTGAGTGGTCTACTGCTTATTAGATAAGAATGTTATGGTAGTTATTGGTGTATCTGGAACCTTCACAAATGGTGGAGACCTGATGTCTCCACTCTGCCCTCTCTGTTAATGTAGAGTCTTTAACATTGGGTAAGGGCAGCTTGTGGAGTTGGCTATGCTTGCTTATTTATCATTGTTTGAAGCAGTGAATAAGCTGGTGTTTTTAGCAATGTTATCTTTGGAAAAGTTTATATGTGAACACAGTTTTGAGTTTTACAGTCAATTATTTTTGGTAAAAAAATCTTCTTTGGTTAAAATCTTTGGTTATCATGTCTTATATAGAGTATTCAGTGTATTGTGCTCCTCTTCTTCTTTGTCCCCTCTCCTCATATATGTCCTTTCTGTTCTCTAGCTTTCTTTGTCACTCTGTTTTATTGGTCCTCCCCTAGCCTTCCAAGTTCATTGAGTAAATATATTAGGTAAAAATCAAGTGTAGTTTTCACTGATAAATAAAGCACAATCAACTTACTTTGAAACTGCATCTTTCATGGGCTTTAATGACTCATATTAGCAGAGAGGTCAGCAAGTCTCTGCTGTGGGACCAAACATGTTTTTAACTGATTACAACATTTTAATTGCAATTACACACACAGTCTAAACTGATTAATTAACATATTAAAACCAGGAAACCATTATTTGTTTCACTCTGAAAAGTTAAATTAAAATAATTTATATGGTTTGCATGATGTTCCAGTTGAGTACATTTAATATAATAGCAGATGTTTTTGTCTGCTATAACTGTAGTTTTAGAGCTCCTGGATCTATAAACCAATCTTGAAATAACCTAGTAAACTGAATTAAAATGGTGTGATGTAATTATTTTCAGTGCAACAAATCAAACATGATTTACGTTAAAACTATTTGCTAGTTCACCATTTATTAACATAAAAAATGCACGTGCAAACAACAGCAAATGAAATCTTTAGACAGTAAATCATGTGTGTGTTTTGGTTTAATGCTTCATTCAGATATGTGCACACTCACCCGGCGCCCCCTTTGCACCTCCTCCATTCCCCATTCTATATCTCAAATCATAACTTTTTTATGTGTTAATGTATATATATGGTCTCTCGGAATGTGTATATATGGTCTCTTACACATACAGACAGACAAATATAAACATTCCTGTGCATATGCAAATAATTTTTTAAGGAATAGCTTCAAATTCAGGCAGCCTGCAGACTGCATGAATAATTACTGCTCTAGGCCTCGGCCTCTTGGGCCTCAGCAGGAACACACCCCGAACATAATTAAAAACACAGTTTTATTTATTAATGGCCACTGCTGTGTTCCTACCCATGTCTCTCATTGCTCTGGACACTACTGCAAGGAAGTGAAAGATGTCAACTGAGATAACATCATTCAAGCCTTAACAACACATCCCAAACAACGTCATCACAGTCTTTTGCTTCCTTACAGTAGTGTTCATGACAAGAAGAGAGATTGGGAGAGGTACAGCAGTGACCCTTAACACGGTAAACTGTGTTTTAAAATAATTTTTTCTAGCTAAAGCTGTGCTTTGCTGCTGTTTGCACATGTATTTTAATGCTTATTAATGGGGAACTAAAAAGTATTTTTAACACAAAACATATGTACACTGGCATTTAACGTATTAGCAGAGGGTAGAGTGGTAGACAATTATGGTGATTTATTGCTCTTTTATTGACCCCCAAGCACCATGCATATATATAAAAATATTTAGCTCAGAACTAGTGTTTTTCCATTTTGTAAAATATAAGTTATGAAATAGTTAAATCTGCATGACCCATGATTTAGTAGTTTCAGCTAAAGCCATAAACAATTATTTTAGTCTAAACAATATGTCCTAGAATCTAGACCCAAGGTTTAATAACACGTTATTGACTGCGCAGAATATAAAATATAGAGGTTGATATGCACACTGATTTAGCTAGGTACGTGTTTTCATTATAATTGGCGAAAATAAGGAAAATAATAATTAATTGGTCTAGCAATAGGATAGACCATGTTGTTATGAGGTGGGGATGGATTATGCTATTGTCTTTATGTAAACATTATAAAAGCTGTTTTTTGTTTATATTTGTGTCCAGTGGTCCAGTGAGCCAGTAGCAGGAGACAGTTGTAACTGGTTTTCTGTTGCTAATTATTTTTTTCCAAATAATACCAAAATCAGAGGCCTCTGTGTTTTGAGTATCATGACTGGGTAAAAACTCGGAGTAAAAAGTGGTTTGTGGGTATGGTTTTTCTCTCCAACACTACTAATACTAAATCCTGGGAGGTTGAGAGGGAAAACGATCCGATGGAAAGCCGCAGAGTGAGAAGGTGGTGCAGATGAGTGTCAAACCGTCCTGTTATGAAGCGCACCACAGCTGGCCAGCCAATCAGCGAGCACCCAGGCTCCACCAGGTCAAAGGACCTGCAGGCAATCCCAGGGAGCCAGGGTTGCCTTCTGAGTCCTCCATGACCCCAGCAGGATCCATACTGCGCAAACATGCATACAATCACTGAAACCTGACACAAGTGTGGAGTAACAAAGGGCCACAGCATTCATTGAAACATTTATGTACAAACATTGTAACCAAATATTATTGTAGGAGCCCGGCCAGTGGCAGTAACCTCCGCCCCTGGGCACGCGCCCATGGGCTCACCTACTCCTTACTGTAACACCCCCATGAGGTAAGGACAAGCCCCTTTTTATTTACCACTGGCACAGGCAACTCCCCTACCCGACACAGAGCATCGATGGGAACCCTCATGGGGCTGCGATCCCGCTCACTAAAACTCTGGCCCGCTGAATTCCCTCCTTTAACTCCAGCATCATTAGTTCCAGCCCGATTTCGGTCAAGTGCACGTCATCGCGCAGGAACCTCTGGCTTATTCTCAAATTCAGAATACTGGAGAATCAGGAACCCCATTTTTTTACAAAACTAGTCATTAGTTTATTAACTTTATGGCATGCGTCGTCCAATAAGACCTGGTCCCTGGCGCTCCACCACAACCTCCTCCTAATAATCTCAGACCAAAGGATAATTTCACCCTGGAACTTAACCTTCCACCCTGAAATATACCTTTTCATGTCCCTGACTAGTTGCTTTAAGGGGACCACCCCAAGGTAATTATCCCCAGTATGTATCAAGACAATAGAAGGTCTACCAAAACACAGGGCATGGGAGTTAATGAGCTTGTCCACCTGTGGCCATCTCAGACCCCGTATACCGGTGCATTGCACCTGCATGTCCTCCTCCAGAATTCCCAGTTGCAGGCCATTTAGCAAAACTGAAGTGTACCTCATATGTGCCCAATACACATATGAGTGGCCGATAACACAGAGCTGCTTCTTGGTGCCGATATAGAACAATTAACACACGGCAGCCATTGGTCTCACATTTCTCTGAAAGCGCCTTGATTCCAATCTCCTAATTCTATTTACTACTTCCTCCGGGAAGCCCAAGCCTGATGCCGCCATGGCTACCCCAATACAAAAGGAATGTGTACCAAAATCTGCCCCATCTAAACTCAGGCAATTTAGGCAAATACTTTCCAGGATTGAAAACGGGAAAGGGCTAAGCTGTCCTCCTGCACCAAAAGCAGTGTGGAACAGTCCAGACACGGCAGCAAGTATTTTTGCACACAACCTACTGGACAACAATCCATACCAACTCTATGCAGGGTAACCTCCTTCCCCCTTTCTTCCTGGACCATCTTGGACCTCCTCAACCATATCACCACACAATCCCTGTGACGGCTGACATCCACCCACTGTATTCCACCTGTACCTTGCCTGCAAGCCGCAACCAGTTCCCCTATCCTGAATGCACCAAAAAATACAAGGGAGTTCAGGGTTATCATGGATAATTAGAGAGACAGTAATGATCCAAATTTTTTACATTTCCCCTTGAGACAATTGCTAGTCTCGCTTGTTTTTTTTAATTTCTATTTGCCTTCCTCTGGACTAATTAATAATAATAAAAAAAAAAAAAAACATTAAATAATTGATTAATAATTAATTAACAACTAATGAATTAATAGTTAATCCGCATATTGCAGATCAGAGGAGATCTTAAAAGGTTGAACTTGATGGACTGAAAGTCTTTTTTCAACCTTAAATACTATGTAACTATGTAAAAATAGACAGTCCGTAAAAACAAAGTTTCATACTGGAAATGACAAACCTCCTCCAGCATTCCTGCTAACCATAGCAGTAATGCAAACGTGATCAGGCACCTCTTGTCATGTATGGACTGACCTTTGAACACGCCACATACCACCCACTTTAACACAAAGACATTGGTCAAATCCTTCTGCACGGCCAGCTTAAACATAAAAGCCAGGGCCGCCACCTGCTGCCCGACCACAGCCTTTGAGCAATCATCAGTATTTCCGTCCTCTTATCCTCTATGTCAGCGCCACAGGCTAACTCCACCAACTTGTCCCACCGCAACCAAACCTTTTTATATGCCGTGGTGTTGTTGATGGCATACACCATTGCCACCTTATGCGACACAAAACGTTCCTGGCGATCCCTAAACATGTCCCCCCATACGTAAACAGCTACGACTACGGTGCACAGCTCCAGTAAAGCCCTGTTCGCAGTCAAGCCAGCTCCTACCCAGTCCACCGGCCACCTGTCGGCGCACCAATTCCTTTTGAAGTAGTCTCCAAAGCTGCATGCCTCAGTAGTGGCAGTATGCAACTGGATAAGGTTCCTGCCATTAAAAGTGTTCAAGAATTCCAACCAGATCCCGACATCATCCCTCATTGGGGCAGTGACACCAATGAAATGATGTGGCCGTCTGAGGCCCGTCGTGGCTAGGGAAAGCCTCCTGCTAAATACCCTGCCCATAGGCATGATACAACAAGCAAAATTAAATTTCCCCAGGATGGATTGAAGCCTCTTAAGTGTCACCCACCTGGCACCATCCAACACCACTAGTTCTAGACGCAAGTCATGAACCTTAGCTAACAGAAGGCTACATTCCATCCATACCAAGTCTACCTGAATTCCCAAAAAGGTTAACCTAGTTGATGGACCTTTTATGTTGTCCTGGGCTAAAGGGACCCTACAAACCAAAAATCATCCAGGTAGTGTGTCACACTAGAAAACCCAGAGACCTGACAAGTGACACATTGCAAGAACGAACAAAATGCTTCGAAGTAAGCCAAGATATGGAGTTGCCCATCGGTAAACCGAGGTCCACATAGTATTTGCCATTGAAGCGACAACCCAGCAAATTGTGACTGATAGGGTTAACCGTCAGAAGGCGAAAGGCCGATTCAACATCGACCTTCGCCATCCATGCACCCCGTCGCATTGAAAGAAGAGATGATAACCCCTTATCAATCCTGTTGCTCACCGAGGTTTCCTTTGGGTAAGAAAGATGTTGAATCAATCGGATCTTACCAGGCTCCTTCTTAGGGACCACCCCCAATGGGGAAACGGTCAAATTCCCGACTGGGGGGGAGGGGGCAAAAAAGGGCCTGCCATCCTACCCAGTTCAATCTCTTTAGCTATTTTGTCTCTTACCACATTGGGATATTCCCTCACAGATTTTAAGTTTTCCAGATGACTGCAGGTATGTCCAGTCTCACACGGGATAACTAAGCCATAAAGAAACCCCCCTGCCAGCCACTCAGTGGCTGCTGCCTTGCCTCTCACCCTACCATAGCATTTTAGCCATGGGAGCATTGCGGCTAGTAAGACCGGCATTCTGCCCTTTGGCAGGCTACTTATCTGGCCTGTTACCATCCTTCTGCTTGCTGCATCTTGTAACTGGGAGCTCACCACCACAGTTGGAACAGGCATGTCGAAAGCATCAGACCATTTGAAAATCCCCTCATTGTAAGCATGGCAGACCCTCCTCCCAGCGCCTGTCGTGGGGGCGGGAGATCTATTCCCGTGGCCCTGCCCCGAAAGGGTGGTGCGGCACGCATCAGGATCATAACATTCAGCCAGTAAGCAATAGCTTTCTCACGCCATGACATGGCCAGCCTAGTAGCCATGCACTGATGGAAATCTTCATCATATTTCCACCATGCAATGCCACCATATGTGCGTTAAGCACTCCTAATCTTTTCCAAATACACCAAGAGAGAGCAGCACTTATTTGGGAACCTTTCCCCGATTAAACAGACCATGGTGGAAAATGCCTGAAGCCAGTTATCGAAGGTACGAGGACTCTACCGGAAGAACCAATGTTTAGGGGAAGGAGTGAGAAAATCTCCACAAACTCCCTTTTCCATATGCGTTCTTTCATTCCCAGTGACAAGTGTGTCCCAAGGCTGTCCAAGGAGCACACTGCCATAGCTCTAAGTTGACCCATCAGATACCCAGACGGGAGTCCCGAAGACCCACTCCTACCAAAGGAGAAGAGCCACTGGGAGATTCTACCACAGTCAGAAGGAGGAGGCAACCCGCTGCACCCAAACTGTCTTGAGGCCAATCTGATGACCCAACATGGGTCCAAGTCTTACTTGCCAAACCTGACACCCAATCACTCAAATCCTTGTCACCACTACCCCTAGTCAATGAGAGTGGTGACCGTGCATCTCATCTTGTTCCTGGGCTGCGGGTGCCATCTGTACATCCCGCACCTGCGTGGCGGTCATTCTTGAAGCCCGCTCTCTCCACACATCCTGATCAGAAATTGAACAAGCACAGGTGCAATTGCAAGATTGGCGGCTCTGGGACCATGACCAATCCCTGGACCTCCTAGAAAGTCAAGAAGAACCATAACAAGCCTGTCTATGCCTGCATGATAAGGTCCTAAACACCTGACTGTTGTCCAGAGATGAGTCACTCTCCTCAACCACTGGACCCATTAAGTTGCCTAAGTCGTCCAGACTCAACCTCCCATGGTCATAGTCCATCAGGGTATGACAACCAGCCAAAGTCACAATTGTCTGTCCAGTGCGTATACCCTGTCTCGTAACACCACCTGAGGGTATCGTGGCACTATCACCTGGGGCAGTTAAGAGCCCAGTTATCACCTTCAGTCTCTTAGTAAACAGAGCGAAAGAAAGGGGACTATACTTGTGGTAGCCTTGTGATTCCTGGCCGGGCGTGCACCCCTTGGAGTATGGACCGCCGTAGATCGGCTCACCACTATACAAATGCCTAGTACACCCTCATTTGGAATACGGAGTACAATTTTGGCCACCATTTCTTAAAAAGGAGTTGGAAAAGGTACAGAGAAGGACTACAAAACTAATAAGGGGAATGTAGTGGCTGAGTTAGGAAGAAAGACTAACCAAATTGATCTTATTTTCTCTAGAATTGGAGATATGATTACATTATATAAATACATCCAGGGTCAGTATAAAGCTTTGTCAAGTGAACTTTTTGTGTCAAGAGGTTTTCAACTGACAAGAGGACATCCCTTGAGGTTAGAAGTAAAAAGATTCCACCTTAAAGAAAGAAAATGTTCTTCACAGTAAGGGTGGTTAATGTGTGGAAATTTCTACCAAAGGAGATGGTGACAGCGGATTTGATAGATAACTTTAAAAGGGGACTGGATATATGTTTAATTAAAAAGGGTAATATGGGTTATTCTGGTTAATTAGAGAGAGAGAGTATTGATCCAGTATCTGAGGACAAGAAGGATTGGCTAAGTTTCACTTGTTTTTTTTTGTTTTTTTCTGTTTGCCTTCCTCTGTATTAATGAACAACTAATCCGCATATTGCAGATCACAGGAGATCTTAAAAGGTTCAACATGATGGACTGAAAGTCTTTTTTCAACCTCAATTACTATGTAACCTCCTTTTCGTCCATCATCATTTCTTTCTTGATGCACATGGGCTTCCTTTGCAGTGTAGAAACGCTGGAACTGGTGGCGCTGCCTCCCTGTTGCAGACATTTGAAGACAGAGACATTACCATAACACACAGCAGAGTCAGGCATGTACACTAAGTCACCATGTGGGAATGATGGGGATTTTGCCATGTTCCTAATCCTAGCTGGACCCTTACCTAACTTTTGGTGAGGATGTGGAATAGCTGGGGTAGGAGTGTCGGAGACTATGTGCTGGTTTAAAGGTGTATTAGAGGGCTTAGGACTGCGCCCGTGACAACTGTACGCCCAGTTCCCTTTTTGCTCTTAGGTGAAGGCTGCTGCGAGGTCAAACCTTCACCTGTATGGCTTGGCAGAAGTCCCCAAAATCACCCAGATCACCAGCCACAAGAGACTGTGCCTGGGGGACTGCCAGGGGAGGGGGTTGAATCTCCTTTAGATTTGCCCAATCTATCCTCAAGCCACCTAACTCAATGGGTGATGGCCGGGGAGCCCACTGTCTAAAGGAGGTTATCAAGTGCTGCTGCATCTATGGCATCCATATTAGTGATGCCTAGACTAAAGAATATCTATACCTAACTAACAGGGAGTGCATTCAGGGAACATGAGGCAGCAGTACTGTGATGAAACTGTGTGCAGTACTGGTTATGGGAGGGAGGGGGCAATAGACCCACTATAAGGGACTGTGATAATAGGGACAAATGTAATATAATGAAGGACCCCACTAAGGGTCAACACTGCACCATGCAACCTACAATACTAATTATAATAAAGGGCCACACTAAGGGCCAACACTGCCACCATGCAAGATACAATGCAATAATAAGGGCCCCACTAAGGGCCAACACTGTCACCACGCAAGAGACAATGCTTAATTATAATAAATGACCCACAATACAGCAGCCTGGCAGACAACCTACTACAGGGAGCACAGAGAGAAAAAAAACACACACACAAAACAAAGACACACACACAGAGGAAGAGACAGACACAGACACAATACAGAAAGTACAAGAATTCAGCCTGGAAACCCCTTCCTGCAGCACAAACTACACAGAGATCCAAACGATCCGATGGCCGGCCGGGGAGAGAAAAGATGGCACCGATGCGCGTCAAACCGCCCTGTTATGTCCCACTCTGCAGCCGGCCAGCCAATCAGTGTGCGTCCACGCTCCGGCAGGTCAAAGGACCCTGCAGGCAATTCCAGGGAGCCTGGGCTTCCTTCCAAGTAATCCATTCTACTAGTAGTATTTTTGTTTTTAACTTGATTTACTAACAATTTGCTTGCTTTATTTCCCAGGTGGTAGTATTTTTGTTGGAAGAGCCAAATCTTCTTGTCTACTTGTTTCTGTGATATTTTTTTTTATCTGGATTTTAGAGATTTCCAGAGACACATTGGAATTAGGAATGTTATTTAAACTTTCTAGCTTATTGAGTTTGATATGCAAATTTCTAAGAGGTAAACCTCTCTGTTTCCTTTTTTGAGTAGCTCGAGAAATCAAGAGACCTCTCATATAGGCCTTTTGAGTGTTCCATAAGGTTGCTTTTTATATTACTGAGTGCTCATTGAGCTTGAAAAAAATCATTAATTTATTTTTCAATTTCCACTCTATCATTAACCAATTTAAAGAGAGTAGCGTCTAGCTTGTTTACCCTAATATTTACAATTTTGGGGATTTTATTTATATTAATTTTAATACAAGTGTAATCTAACCACAATATCTCAGATTTCTCATTATCAGGCAGTGGCTGATTTACTAGGAAGTAATTCATCCTAGTATATACCTTGTAGTATAATCTAATTCACCTGGGTGAAAAACTCTACAGGTATCAAATAGATTGTGACGTTCTTCATCTTCTGAAGGCTTCCTTATCCGGGGATATTTTAATGGTAGATTTCCTGTCTAGACGTGTGTCGAAATACATATTCAGGTCTCTGCATAGTAGTAACTATCCTTTTTTGATCTTAAATATGTTTTATAACATGTTATTTAGGAAACAATTGGGATGCTTATTTGGAGCATATAAATGTACTAAGGAATACAGCTCATTATTTATTAGTCCCAACAAGATAATAAATCTACCTTCCATGTCAGCCTCAACATATTCCTCTTTTTATTGAATAGAATAGCTACTCCTCTTGTTTTGTTCTTGTAACTAGAGTTAATTCTAGTATTATATATATTCTGTCTGGCAGGGTTGGCTCTTTATCTTTCATCCAATGAGTTTCTTTGAGAAATTTTGAGATATAAGCACATGCTTGCTTTATCAAACATCTTTGAGCAAAGCTAGGGTTGGGCAGGGACATGCAAATTTGCCCACAACTGTATTTCTGGGACTTTTAGGCATGAAACATGTTTTTTAATTTGTTTTAGGCATTCAAATGTGAAAACAAATGTACTATTTATTTACTGTACTACTGTACGGTGGTTGGTTTCTATCGCTCTTTTGCCCACCATATATTAAATATACTGTATATATTGGCGTCTTGCCGGTCTAAAATGATGGCAATAAAATTGGAAGGCTGGGTATGCTGTTTGCCAGACAATGCTTGGCTCTCCCCCCTGTAACTTGCGGGCCTTACAATGAGCGCCTTCGGTGCTCATCGCGAGCAGCAAAATGAGCGGCTTTGCCGCTCATTGTGGACCTTGGCCAACCCGTCACTTACTGTACGTCTCCCTCACAATGAGCACCTTCTGCGCTCGTTGTGAGCCTCTCCCCGACTCTAATCTCTAACCCCTGTGTCTGTTTCTCCCCTCTCCCTTTTTATGTTTCTGTTTACCCCTCTCTTCCTGGCCTTTTATTTCTTTTCTCCAAATTTCCCTCTACTATGTCTTCCCCCCCCCTCTTTCACCCTTGTGTCTTTTTCTACCCTCTCCCTCCCCTGTTTTTTTTGTACTGTCTCTCTATGCTAGCGGCATGACCTAGCTTGATAAATTGCGTCTCCCCCTCTCCTATATCTTTCTCCCCTCTCCCTCCCATGTGTCTCTTCCCCCCTTCTCCCTTTCCTGTGTCTCTTCCCCCTCTCCCTCCCCTGTGTTTCTCCCACCCTCCCGTGTCTTTCCCCCCTCTCCCTCCCCTATGTCTTTTCCCCACCTCTCGCTCCCCTTTGTCTCCTTCTCCCCTCCCGTGTGTCTCCTCCCCCCTCTCTCCCATGTGTCTCCATTCCCACTCTCCCTCTCCTGTCCCCCTTTCCCCCTCTCCCTTTGCCCCCTTCCCATCCCCTGTGTCTCCTTTCCACCCTCTCCCTCCCCGTGTCTTCTTTTCCCCCTCTCCCACTCCTGTACCTCCTTTCCCCCACTCTCTTTCCACCCACCCACTCCCCTGTGTCTCCTTTCCCCCATCTCCCTCCCCTGTGTCTCCTTTCTCCCTCTTTTCCTCTCCTGTTCATCCTTTCCCCCTCTCCCTTTCCCCCATGTCTCCTTTTCCCCTCTCCCTCCCTTTTGTCTCCTCCCCCCTCCCGCTCCTGGATCTCCTTTCACCCTCTCTCTTTTCACCCTCTCCCTCTCCTGTGTCTCCTTCCCCTCCCCTGTGTCTCCTTTCCCCTCTTTCCCTCTCCTGTTCCTCCTTCCCCCCTCTCCCTTTCCCCGATGTCTCCTTTTCCCCTCTCCCTTTCCCTCCCCTGTGTCTCCTTTGTCCCCTCTCTCTCCCCTGTGTCTCCTTTTCCCCTCTCCCTCTCCTGTACCTCCTTTCCCCATCTCTCTTTCCACCCTCCCCTACATCTCCTTTCCCCCATCTCCCTCCCCTGTGTCTCCTTTCCCCCTCTTTCCCTCTCCTGTTCCTCCTTTCCCTGCTCCCTTCCCCCATGTCTCCTTTCCCCCTCTCCCTTTCCCCCCTCATGAATCCTTTCTCCCTCTCCCTCCCTTGTGTCTCTGTTCCCCCTCCTCTCCCTCACTTGTCTCCTTTCCTCCCTCCTCTCCCTCCCTTGTCTACTTTCCCCCCTCCTCCCTCTCTTGTCTCCTTTCACCTCTCCTCTCCCTCCCCTGTGTCTCGTACCTGGATGCAACCCTGCCTCCAGCGCCGCACTCACCGGCTTCACCTCTGAGGCTCCTGTCCTCCGGCCGGAACTACTTTCTGGATCAAGCCGCGCATTGTGCATGCGCATCCCACACACGCAATACACGGCTTGATCCAGAAAGTAGTTCCAGCCGGAGGATGGGAGCTGCAGAGGAGAAGACGGTGAGTGCGGCCCTGCTGGCAGGGTTGCATCCAGGTACGTGATTTGCGATGGTGCGGCACTACTGGCAGGGTTGCATACATGTATGTGCATTTATGGTATCCTACAGCTGGGGGGTGATGTGCCTGTGGCACTCATCTCCAGCCCTGCAATGAGCTCTCTCTCTGCGCTCATTGCAGACTCAAAGTCCCACTGGCCTTGCAGCCCCCAACTGCAGCCCTCGCTTTGCAAAGAGTGACAACAACTCGCAGTACGACAACTATATAGGTGATATATTTCAATTAAAACATATATACAATCATACTTTGCAATGTGATGCAGCAGATGGTGACAAATACGCAATACAAAGCTTAAACTTTATGCTTACAACACACATTATGCATCACAGTAAATACATAATTCAGCCTTTATTGGTACAAAGCACAGACACAAACACATCTGGGTATGTAGTGCTAGAGTGGGGGGATCATGGATATGGGGCATTGTGGGCTATAGGGGGCAGGGAAGGTGATATGGCTAGAGTCTAAAGTTGGACCAGGAAAGGTAGGGTTACATTCCTCCTCACGACTGTCAAGAACAGACTCTTAGCAGGCTTAGTCCTGGATGGACACTGTGATCTTCTTTAGTATCATGCAATTACTGTCTAACCAGAGAGCATCCTTAACACAGCACATGAGGAGCCAAGCATCTTGAATGGCCAACACTGCCAGGAAAAAATCCATAAAGTACCAAGTAATAAGATAAATCAAGGACCGAGAGGAAGGTTGGAAGGCTGAAAACAATTGTTATGCATGAAGCAAGTCTATTCCAACAAACCGTCCTGGATTTCCCTGGAATCACAAATTTTCCATTTAATCTTATTATTTTTTATGATATTAGTAAACATAAGGGCCCTCATTCAATTGCGATTTTGCCAATTGAATAGGGCTCTAAATAAGCACATAATATATATTTTTTAAAGAAGTTTTTAGTTAGTGAAAACCTTGCTTTTGGATAGATGCTTAATAACTAAAAACTTCTTTAAAAAATATATGTGATGTGCTTATTTAGACCCCTATTCAATTGGCAAAATTGCAATTGAATGAGGGCCAAGGTATTCATCATAATCAAGGATTAAGGGATATGATATTGATTAGTTCTGACCATGTTGGAACGCTTTCCTTCTTCCAGCATCTCACTAGTAACCATTTGGACACTATCAAAATTTCTATAATGAATGCTCAAATTTCAGGGCTATATTCTGTAGGAACAATATGGAGAATAACATTCTCTACATTAAGGGAGATCTTTACCTTCAAGAGCCTGGACAAATTAATGGAACACATCCTCCGAAAGGTCCTTTTTCTTAGGGAAGAGCCACCACATGTGAAGATGTGTGCCAAGTAGGCCACAGTTTCTCCAACATAGGGGCTGTTTCTCATCACATGTGAAATCACTAATTGTGGACAGAATTATATACCATTTGTTTAGAATTTTTGAGAATACTTCTCTATATGAGGCATTTTTTATGTTTCCCAGTGAATCTGAAAGCTTTATGCCAAGTATCAATTGACCAAGTACTGTCAAGGTCCTTTTCCCAAGAGACCATCTTGGGGGTTTTGTCCTTTTCTATAATTTGTTTCAAGATAGTAAAGCACTTGGATATCAAATGTGACCTGTCCACAGAGATCATTAGGTTTTCCAAAGGTTTAACTACAATATTCATTTTGAGAATAAGTTTATTTTTCAGAACAAGTGTTTTTATCTTAATATAATCTAGTCAACTTCTTTTTGTGAGGTCATATTTTGCAGTTATTTGGTCAAAAGATGCCATAGCACCATCTATGTCTAGGTCTTGTAAACAGTTCAGTCCAAAATTAGACCACAAATTAATAATTTTTTCCTCATTGATATTAAGGTGAAGTGGTAATATTGGGCTAGGCGGAGAAATTAACTCATATTTTTTTATTAATTAAATTCCAAGTACACGACACCTCCCAAACAACTGTTGCGCCTTGCTCAAGATCTTTCTTTTGAGACTCAATGAACATTAATTTCTTGAGATCTTTAGCCTTCACTAATTCTTTTTTAATCTGTCTCCAAGCATAAGTACCACTTGAATCGAGCCATCTGATCATATGTGCCATCATAGTAGATTTATAATAGAGTTTTATGTTTGGGTAGCCAAATCCCCCTCTCTCAAAATGCCTAGACATAGTACTTTTTTTACTCAGACTGGTTTGCCCAGTTTTATATATACTTGTTGAGTAGTGCTTGAAATCTTTTTAACAGATAGTCGGGTAATTTTAGGGTTATACAACGAAACAAAGTTAATTTTTGGGAGCAAGGTAATTTTTTGTTATTGCAATTCTGCCTGCATATGAGGCTTTCTTATCTTTCCAATCATTTATTAGGGCAACTATCTTTTTATAAAGTTTATTGTAGTTTTTAACAATTGTTTCTTTTAGGTTTGAAAAAAATCTATACCTAAATGTGTAATAAATGTATAATTTTATTCGTGTGCCACTTACATGGAGAAGATTGTGACAATTTGTTTTTTTCCTCAAGTGAAATATTAATAGCCAAGGCTTCAGATTTTTGTTCTTAATTACAAGATTTACAGCCTTATTAAATTGTGATTTGGCCAATTAAATAGGGCTCTAAATAAGTAAATAGCATATTTTTTTTTACAGAAGTTTTTAGTTAGTGAAGACCTTGCTTTTGGATAGAATTTCACTAACTAAAAACTTCTGTAAAGAAAATATGGTGTGTGCTTATATAGAGCCCTTTTCAATTGTCCGAATCTCAATTTAATAAGGCTGTTAACCTGGAGGCCAACATTTTTGGCATAGATTTTTACATCTGAATTCAGCAAAGAAATGGTTCTATAATTTCTACATTCCTTAAAAAATTTCTCAAGTTAGGGAATAGTTATAATATTTTTTAATAGTTATAATATTATCATAATAATAATATAGCAGACAACATTTCTGCTGGAGCTGAGACGGTTTCTTTGATTTCGTTAAACATATCTCTCATGTGCTCTGCAATCTCTGTTATACATATTTTGTAAAATTGGTTGCCGAACCATCCAGCCCAAGGCTGTATATAACTTTAGATTTTTAACCACCAAGGCAATCTCATCTCTCATTTTACTAAATGTGGAATTGTAGCTTATAGTATAATTTATATCATGGAACTTAAGGGTTGCATTGTGTTCCCAATGTGTTTCTTGTTAAACAAACTATGTCGGCTTTCTCTTTTTTAAATCTTCTAAAGGCCGACCATTTCTTCCCTGCTGCATTCAAGCCCTGAACATTATGACAAATTATATTCAGCTCCTTCTTATCATACAGAAGTTTATTCTTGTCTTCTCCTTCCACCTCACAGGCCGAGACCCAATAGCACTCCGACCATAGACACAAGCAACATAAAAATATAAATACAAGCACATATTTCTTATATCATTTTAAAGGAAGATTCCAAATCTGTATATCTGATCCGGCCTCACTGAACTGATAGGGTGGCCGGAACACCTTCTACAGGAATGGTAAACTGAATTCAGTTTATTTTATTTCTTGCCAGCTCTTATTCGCTGGAGATCTATGTGTTTATTTATATTCAGGGACAACTTTTTTCCTTTAATACTTACGGACTCAGAGTCCCTAAAGCTATTCATATAAAACCCAGAGGCCCACAAATAGAGTTTCTAATATGGGGGGGGGGGGGGGATATTGTGGTTAACCTTTAATCATAGTGGGAGAAATTCACAAAGGGTGAGGGAAATCTCCCCAAAATTCATAGGCAAGACGATAAAAAGGATAAGTGTAGCAACTATCCCAAATCAAAGAAGAAAAAAAGTTATTGTTAGTTTTTATTATTACCTTAATTCTATTTCTAGTACTTTTAGTGCACTTAAACCTGTGAAGTGTACTTTGTGATTTATGATAAAAAAAATATCAAAACTCAAAAGTGTGTAGAAGAAGAGAAACGCTCTTTTCAACTGTGAATAACATACTCATATATCTGTTCATTATTACCCCAAGTTAACTGTGAACTTTTTCTTTATTATTATATTCAAATATTTTATATAATTAGATTCTTAAAATAACGAAATAAATACTATATTAAATAATCACTCCTCCTCTTCATCTCCCCGCCTCAGCTTCAGTCCCACACTCCCCCTTCCCTAACTCCACTGATGGTTTACATAACATTTTCCTCCACTTCCTTCACTTTCCTATTTCCTATTGTTTCTAAATTGCAACATACCCTTTACTTGCTGTAACCTAATGTTTGCAAATGTGTCTGTTTTCTCTTTATTTCCTTCCCCACTTCCCACCCTTCAGTGGTTTGCTAATACCATTTAAAAAAAAAAGTGTTCTTTATGGGTTTTTTTTCGTAAAGACTGTTCATCTTAGAAGAAGATGGTGATGTTATGAGCTCTTAACCAATAGTCGGCTGTACGATGTCCTTGTACATGAGGCTGACGTAGAACAACTGCCCGAGACCATATTTCTGCAGTACCTTACTCATGAAGAGATGAGACACACGGTCAAAGGCCTTTTCCTGACCTAAACAGATCAGGGCCACATGTACGTAGCGAGCATGGATGTAAAGGAGGGTGTCTTTGATGAGGGCACAGTTGTCTGTGATTCTGCACCGTGGTTTCCCACACGTCTGGTCTGAGTGAATTAACTGCCCAATGACAGCCTTTAGTCTGTTGGTTATCACCTTGGTAAGGATCTTGTAGTCCCCATTCAGAAGAGATATAGGCCATCAGTTCAGCCCTTGTGCTTTTACAGGAATGTCAATACCCCTGTACACCACCATGTACAGCTCTAGCAAGTCCTGACCAATCAGGTCCCACAGTTCAGCATACAATTCAGCTGGTCGGCAGTTACTACCAGGAGTATTACAAACATTAAAGGATCTGGTGGCAGTGTGCAGAACCACAACATTTCCAAAATGTTCACTTGAGAAAGCCCAATATTGACTCTGGATGTATTTACATAAGTTAATCATATCCCTTCTTCGGCACCTTTTCCTCCAGAGAAAATACATTTAATTTGGTTAGCCTTTCTTCATAAATTAGTATGTCCATTATCCTTATTAGTTGTGCTTCCCTTCTCTGTAATTTTTACAGTTCTAAAATGTCCTTTTCATAAAGTGGTGCCCAAAATTGTACACCATATTCCAAATGATTGAGTACTAGGGATTTATATAGTGACTTATATAGCTATACTTGCTTGCCTTGTTATAACCTTCTTAATGCATGCTAATATTGTCATTGTCTTTGCAGATATATGATATAAATTGCATGCTAATGTTTTCCTTCCCAAAATAAGCATGCAGTCATCTGCCATTCCATTGCCAATTTCTCTAATTTATGTAAAACCATTTGAAGGGAAAGTAAATTATTTTCTGATTTAATTACTTTGCACAACTTAGTGTCATTAGCAAAAAAAAGAGACAATACTTTGAAAAAGGATATTACTTAATACTGAACCCTGAGGAATACCACTTACCACATTAGTCCAATCTGAGTATGTTCCATTTACAACAACCCTTTGCTTCCTGCATTTTAACCAGTTCTCAATCCATGATCATATATTTACTGCATCTGCTGTTTCACTTTGTTTGCGCAATAGTCTCCCATGTGGCACTGTTTCACTGTGGGGTGATAGGGTACTCCAGACATGGACCCCTTGCTCACTGTTTAGGGTAATTGCCCTTATATTTTGGGGCTGAATCACTCTTTTCAGTGAGGCCAGACTGATATAATACTACAGGATATTTCTCCCTGTGAAGCGAACAAGGGAACTAAAAGAAGGCTGCTCTCTGAGTGGGTTAACATGCCAATAGGACAAACCTACTTCAGGTGTTGTTCGTTCTCAGATCGAGCTCCTCTGACTTTTTTTTTTCTTACTGTGTTAACAAATAATTTGGCAAGGGTAGTGTAGCTCCACTGGAACCTCTGTTGTGTAAAAAGAAGAAAATAACTCATTCAGCTAATCTGCCATTTCCTCGTAACTATTTATCAGTCACCCTGTTTCACAATGTAAAGTTCCAGATCTGTCAAGTGTCGGGTCTAAGGTCAGGTTAAGGTCCCCCCCAATAATCAATTTCCCCAAATCCTGAGCCTCTAGTTTTTTCAACAGGTCTATGAGAACAGAGTAGGGGGAGTTCGTAGGAGAATACAGAGATAGCAGCGTCATTCTTTCCCCTCTTATAGTCCCAGTTGCCATAACGTAATTGCCATCCCCGTCTACCCGAGTGGATTCTACCTGGAAGGGGAAGGTCCTATGCAGCAAAATTGCACAGCCAGCTCTCTTAGTGGGGAGAGAGGCTAGATAATAGGTAGGGTAATCCTTATGTAGGAATTTAGGTTTGTTGCCAAGGGAAAAATGGGTCTCCTGCATGAAAATGACCGAGGGAGTATATTTTTTGTAGAATGCAAAGGCCTTCCTCCTTTTAAAGGGGGAATTGAAGCCCTTCACATTGTGGGTCACTATGGTGTATTTAGAAGTAGCCATTAAAAAATCGGGAGTGTAGGTGTATGCAACCTTACCTAATAGCTGAGCAAGTGAATGGCGAGGAGTGGAGGAGCCCGGAGAGCAGACAGAAGTCCCAGCGGGTATGCTGTTGGCGGCGGAGAAATCTCACTTTTATCAAGAGGGCTGAGAGCAATGGAAAGGGAGAAAGGCAGGTTAATATCGGAGAGGTAGATAAATCCGGGATAAAGCAAACAAGCCAATAATAGAACAGAAACAAGAAACACAAAAATAAGAAAAAGAAATAAATAAATAAATAAATAAATAAAAAAAACAGAGCAGGAAAACAACAAGTTTACAGTACAACTAAACTTCAAACTGTAATTTCAAGAATATAGCAGAATAAGTATAAAACATTTGACTACACAAGCCCTTCTATCTCTATTTATAGTAAATAAAGTAAAAGACAAATCCACGTAATGTGGGAAACTAGTCTGGCAAACTATATTAATTCTAAATGGCAATAGTGCGAACTATGCTATCAACATTCTATCTGGATTATAAACAAAGAAAAGTGAACATCAAATACTCAGCAAAATATTATCAAAGTCCAGCTAGGTAGGAGGCCTCTCAGGTCGCGGTCCCAACTTTGAAGAGGCCGAGAGTCCAGAGTCCGCTGAGGATACCAAGCGCTTGTCTTGCAGATCGCCTATATAGTCCCGAAAGCCACTGGGCCCCTCCAAGATAGGGACTTGTTTGCCATGAACTTGTGATGGCTTTGAGGTCTGCTGCTTCTTAGGGATAGGCGAAACAAGGTGCTCTTGATTTGCAGCTGTCGTGGGCTCCGGGCATAGCTGTAATCTCTGCAATACATCTAGACAGTCTTCCAAAAAGCGGGTGGTATAAGTCTTGCCATGATAGGTGAAAGTCAGAGCAAACGGAAAGTTCCACCGGTACTGGATCCTGTGCTGAATAAGAATGGTAACAGCCGGTTTCATAAGTCTCCGCTTATGCAGGGTATCCGGGCAGAGGTCCGCATAAAACTGCAGGATTGAGTCATCCGGCCCCTTGATGGTATGCAGCTTTCTGGTGGCCGATAGCAAAAGATCTCTGGTCTGCTGCCTTAAAAATCTAACAATAACATCCTTGGGGGCCTCCAAGCTCCTCATGCCACCCAAGGCTCTATGGGCCCGCTCAATCTCCCACACACTTTCGGGCTGATTAGGGAGGATTATGGGGATTGTATCCCTCAGGTAGCCAGACAGGTCCTGAATCGCTCTCGGTATACCACGGATGCGGACATTGTGTCGGCGGGACCGGTTCTCCAGATCCTCTATCTTATCCGTGAGGTCAGAGATGTGAATGGAGTTTTGAGCAATAGAGGATCGGTCTCTTTCTTGCGCCTCGGCCATCCGATCCGACGAGTCCTCCAATATTTGAGTGCGTTGTCCCAGGTCCTTCAAATCTTGTCTTAGAGGATCAATAGCTTTTGCCAGGAGCCGTTCAATAGTAGCCACTGACCTGGCCGAAAGGTCCATATATCGGCTAGGGGTGTCAGGAGTACCTTCCCTGTCTGAGCCATCCGAATGCTCTGAGGCGGACTCCGCAGGGGGGGAGCATCTGGGAGTTTTAGGTGTAAAGTGCTCCCTTATGCCCTTCACAGAAGCAGTTCTTTTGGGTTTCGGCATGTTGGAGTACGGGCCGCAAAAGTCAGCAAAGAGTCCGTTATGAAAACAGCTCGGTATAGGATAAGGGGAAGCTATGCCCCAAGTGGTCTGAGTGAGAGACCGCTGGCCAAAATTGTAGAGTTTGTCCAGATTATAAAGCTGAGTTGAGGTAGGTGATAGCTGTGCTGCCAGGCCAATTCCCCATTCGTCTCTTTATTCCATAATTAGAGTGTAGTCCCCAGCCGGAGCTCTGGGGAGGCCTTTGGAAATCCGGCCAAACAAAGAGTGATCCTTTGGTAGACGAGTGGCACAAACAATTGTACCCTCTTCAGATAATCTGTCTGCTTTCGTTGACAGGAGCCCCGTTAAGTAGAACTTAGCCGTAGAATAGATCAGTACAGACAGTAAGCAGCAATGGATGGCAGGGAGACTTCCACTCTTACATTATTCGCATAAGGCCAATGATGATCTGCAGTATTGTAAACGTCCACAGGGTGGCAGCATGTGTGCTGATGTTGTAAGAAATTGACACAGACCATGCCACTGACAGTGAAAGCACAGGTTTCAAGTCTAGGTAGGCACAGTATCTTTGTTAGATGCAGAAATGATCCAAAAAAGTGCCTTTAAGAGAGTGTCAGTTTCTGAAGCCAGGTACCCCCACAAGGCTCCAAAATAATATGCAATTCAGTCTCTGGCAATGCTGCGAGGTAAGTCTCTATATCAAAATCTCAGTCCTGCATGGGTAGCTTAAAGAGTTGACTCACACCACCTTAACTCCAGATCCCAGGATTGCGCGGGGATATAACAGTAAGTAGATCCTTGTGTGCCTTGCAAACTGGGAGAGATGCAGGCAACTTCCTCCTCCTGCCCCACTATGCCTCTGATATTAAATGCAGCCACAGTTCTTTGTGGTGAAAGCTAAACACCCACTACTAGCTGTGGGGACACTGCTCCCTCATTTGGGGATGGTAGTAATGCTCCTGGGGCCCCCCTGGGGAGTCACAACCCTCCGGGGAATGTCCCCCCTACCTGCAACGTTCTAAGATGGCGGCCCCGCAAGATGGCGGCCGCATTTCGCGGGCTTTTCTGCCCCGTCTTCGGCGGCCTCACTCTGGCCAGAGAGGTCACTCTGGGATCCCGGCCGGATCCAGCCGCCACCGGGATCCACTCCAGCACCAGCCCAGGAGCTGAAAAGGAGAGCCCCGATGTCTTCTGGGGCCTCAGACGGCGCCCCGCGAACGGAGGTCTCTTGTGCTGCTGGGCCACCCAGATAGCTCCCAGTCTCCCCCCGGGGGATGGGGGCAACCCCCAGTAGTGCCCTTGGAGGTGAGAAGGGCCCAAGAAGCCGCTCCAGGGCAAAATAACAGGCCCTAAACGGAGCTCAGCACGGAGCTCAGGAAAACACGTCTGGCTTCCTCAGACGTCAGCTCCGCCCCCCCAATGTAAAGTTCCTATAGCTTCCTTTCTAGCTTTCTTCCCATTAATATATTCAAATAGTTTTTAGTCTTACTCTCCTTTGCAATTAACTTTTCATTTTCAATTTTAGCAATTCCTTGTCCTCATGTAAAGCAGTCTCCATTCCCTCTATAATTTAAATACCTGCTTTTTTTCCTTATCTTGATCTTTAAATCATTGGTAAGCCCAATGGGAGGTGATTAACTCCTTTTACTTTTATTTCCACAAGGTAGTTGTGGATAAGTATGTATTTTAAGTAAGGCTTTAAATGTTGCCACTTATTTTCAGTATTTTAGCCATTTTTTTGTCCCAGTATATACATTGTATTATGGCCCTTAACCCAATAAATGTTGACCTGTTAAAATTAAGAGTTATTGATGGCCCCTTACATGTATTTTTTTTTACCTCTATCTCAAATGAGACAGTGTTGTTATCACTGTTTCCCAAAGGTTCCCTATTTCCAACACTTGATATTATATACATTTTATTTGTGATCACTAAAGCCATTTCTAGTAGGTTCTTGTATAACTTGGGCCAAATAAGATCTCTGATTATACTCAAGGCCCTGCTCCCCTTAGCTCAATTGCTGGTTTCATTCATCCAGTTTATTTCAGGGTAGATAAAATCTCCCAATATGAGAACTTGACCATGCTTAGCTGCATTTCCAATCTGTACCAATAATTGCAATTTCTCACACTTGGGGGTTTATAGCATATACATACCATATTTTTAGGATTTGTTCCTCCACTATTTAACTTAACTCACAATGTTTCAACATCATCACTAGTTCCACCATCTTCAAATGCTCCCTTGTGGTCTAACATTGCCCTATTCTTCCTAAATAGGTTACAACCATCCAAATTAACAGTCCAATTGTGAGAATCATCCTTCCATGTTTCAGTTATGTCTGTCAAATCCCCTTTCTTATTTACTGCTTATAATTGTAGCTTGCCCATTTTCACTTACAAGCTTTTTGTATTAACAAGCATACACTTTAGGTTGTTATGCCACTGCAGGTGTGAAGTATTTGTCATAGTATTTAGCAAGTCTTAGCAAGACCTCCCTATTGACCATACTAACCCTCCCTCTTCACATGGCTGGATTTGATGATAACCCTGCTGTGCACAGGTGAGTCAATCACTTCTTCAGTCATCCTGATTGACTCCCCTGTGCACAGAAAGGATATATTCAAATCCAGGCCTGGGTGCGGCCCTCCAGGACCGAGTTTGGACACCCCTGATCTAGTCCCTCCTCCCACCTAGTTGTTTAAAAACTCCCCCAGTCTTTCTACGATCCACTCCCCTAGCACACAAGCTCCCTTGTGCTATAGAGGTTGTATCCAAGTGAGAAGTCAGCCCAGTGCTCTAAGAAACCCAAACCCTCACCACTTTTTTAGAAACCCATTAACCTCCATAAGCTAATTCGGTCTGCCTGGGTTAGCATGTGGCACTGGTAGTAGAAAATGCTACCTTGGAGACCCTAAGCTTGTTTCCTAGTTCTATAAAAAAAATTAAATTGGACTCTCTGTCTTTCATTTATTTTGTCATTGTACCAATATGTACCAAGACCGCTGGTTAATTTCCAGCTCCTCCTAATAATTTATTTAACCCATCCACAACATACCGAACCCGAGCACCTGGGGGTCAGCAAACTGTTCGATTGATGGATGCTGGGTGACAAATCACCCTGTCTACCTTCCTCATAACAGTGTCCCATACCTCTCTGCCTATTCTGCCCTCCCTCTCCTCCAATAGAACTGTTCTCCTTGCTGTTAAAGGGAGCAGCTCTATCTGGCATAACTTTCCCCAACCCAATAGTTTCACTCAATCTGGCAAATATGTTGGTGCTTGACAACTCATAACTGGCCTTATTCCTCCTCCTATTCCCTCTGCTTCCCCTTGTTACTGTAACCCAGCTAGCTCCTTGGACATCCACACTAGCCCCAGCTTCATCCTCCATGCTAGGTCCAGCTAGCTAAGATCACAAAGAAACCTCTCTTCAGATCTGTTTCCATCTCTTTGGAAGAGTAGTCCTGAAATCATGTCCTGAAAAAGTTACACTGCTCACCCTTCTCCAGCATTTAAGAGCATGAACTGAGGAAAAGCCGGAGCCCAAGTCTCCCAGGAACTTAATGGCTCTGCTCAGAGAAAAAAAGAGGGAATCATATTATACTGTCTGTGCTTCACTGCCTTGAAAGTGAACAATAGGTCAATCCAAGAATGCACTTAGTAAACTGGGCAGCTCCAAGTAAAATGTACAGTGCCGGCGATCTTGGGTCCCACTGCATCCTGCAAGGATGCCTCTCTAATGATCTACCTTGGCAGCCTGAAGCTAGCATCCTGTTTTCCAGCACTATCTGTGCTCCTACCTGCTTACTCAATTGGTCAGTTGACGTCCCCACCCATCACTACTGCCCTGGTGGTAAAAGCTGTGGTTTCAGGCATTGAAAAATGTTCATGGTCCCATTTTTATCAACTGAAGCGTAAACATTTTAGAGCCTAACCATTTCATCTGTCTACTAACCACCTACGACCAGCAAATTGCCACAATCAAGCTCATGGATGATGTCAACTGTAAAGCGTGCACCCCTGATAACAATGGCTACAAAGATAATTATAATAAACATTGCTATATGATTATTATTACACTTGTGTTGTTTAATTTGTTAAGATTGAATACATACACCACAGGCCATATTAAATTCTCAGCCCGTAGTGGCACTGGTACACCCGCAAAGCCTGCGGGCTTGAAATTCAGTGGACTTACAGAGCTATTAAATTAGCCAAGCCAGCAAAAGACATGGCCGACATCCAAACCCGTAAACCATTCTTGCGCACGTTGCATGTGCTGCCGGGAACATGATCAATTAGCCAAACCCGTAGTTACGGTTTAGACGGAGTCAATAGTAAAAGTGATTGTCATCATTACGTCGATGAAAAATGGAGGTTAGATTTCAATCCCTTACAGGTTTCAATTACGAGTTACGATCGGACCCGCATTCCAGAAACAATGAAATATTAATAAATCAGTAAAGATTGTATTCTAGTCCATTATATGTATTAACACATTGATTGCCAAGATCGATATAACACGGAAATTAAACAGAAAAAAAGGTATTTTATATTGCAGATTTGCGAGCTTGAGAATGTTGTGCTATTCATTTAATACCTAACATTACTTTCCCTTTAATCTAACATACAGTAGTGTGTTGATATTTGCATTTACAGTACTACAGATAGGACTTTAACCTCCTTGCGGTTCCTCTCTAGTACCCGTAGGCTTTTTGCCTCAATTTGGGGGTTACGGGTTTGAACGCCAGTGGATTCCTAGCAATTTAATAGCGATATGCGAACTTAATATTTACAGGCTTGACAGATCAAAGGCTTTGTGGCAACGAGGTTCTGACTTTGACAGCCCATAGGGTTTTTCCACCTGTAACCCGTAGATCGTTTGTAGGTAGCTGTAAGAGGCCAATTTAATAGCCAGGTTTTCACAGGAATTTTGATAGGGCTGTATAAGTCAAAAGGGAATGCAGTAGGTGGGAGTTTTGATAAAATCCTCAGCACAATACTACAGGCAGGTACCTAACTCATGCTATAGATTTTGTGGAAATTAACCACAACATCATTTAACTTATGATGGACTAAAGAGGAATACAGTAATAAAAATAGCACATTTGTGTTCCCTTTCATCTTGAGAGAACAAGTCTCATTTTTTAAACAAACAGCAATTTAGCAATACACCTTATATTAACTCCTATTTTCAATAAGCTTTGCAGGAGCTGCAATGTTATTCCACATAGAAAGTAGCCATTCAATCATACAGCAAAGTGTTTTGTAGCCCCTGCAAAGTTTAGAGAATTTTGAGGATTATTCACCTTGTAACTTTAGAAAGGCAAAAAAATACTATTGGCCAGATTCACTAAAAAGGGGCCACAGAATGCATTTTTTCTTTTGTGTCCCAGGTTCATGCAATAATATTGCAGCAAATTCTGTATATACAACTCTGCAATCGCTCATATTGTATGTGACAAAATAACAGCTCTTTCTTGAAATCCCAGACACTTACTCTCTGTACTGAGCTATTAGCACAAGGATCACTCATATTACTCATTGTGCCTCCAGCTAACATTTTTCAATTACAAGATAATTTGTGTCTCATAACTTAAAAATTGTTGAAGTGACCTTTGAATGGTATTTTTTTTATCCATCAGGTCCTGGGGAAGTGTTTTATAAAAAATCATGACAAAAAAAATATGCAGTGGCGCTACTGACAAATTAGAACGATTTTTGTACCTATTATGTTATAAATTATTTATACTGCATAATTAATCACCAACGGATGGCTGCTGCAACAGTACTTTTGTTTCCCCCATTTCATGTTTGAAATAAACTAGAACAATGCAAAAGCAGTGTTTGTGTAATTTATGTTAATAAACTAACATTTTTCAGAAGTCACTAAAACTTCCTGTGGTAATACATGTTTGTTTGGCTTCTAAAGACACTTGCTTAAAGGTATATATAAGTTTCCTATGTTTCAAATGTTTGGTAATAAACATTCAGTGATTATTAGAAAAATATGTGTTATATAGAAAATTTCAGCATACTTACATAGTTAAATGCAGTTTTGCACACTCACAGGAAGCCTACATATCCGAAGTACACTGAAGAGAGACAGCCAGATAGAGATTTAAACCTTTCTGATAGAGACCACAGGAACTAAAAAGAAAGAACCTCTATCCTCAGCCAATCAAATCACAGCGCTAACATGCATAGGATAGTAATGGTAAATATCTCTTGATGTCCCTGAGGAAAAGTCTCTATGGGGTAATTAAGAATATATCAACCACAATGTGTGACTATATACATTATATATATACAAAAAACTGCAAAACCAAACTGTCAAAATGTTCAAAATACCGGCCGGTATACTATGGGTAAAGCTATACCAGCACAACAGGGTAGGAGCGGCAGTGGAGTGAAGAGGAACTCTTTATTTATAAGTAGCAGCGGGCAGATCATTATTTTTATAGATAGGCAATCACCCTAGGAGTGATATGACCACCTACAGATATTTTTGTCATTTCATTGATCCCTAAAGGATCTTGTCTTGTATAGAGAATTTGCGGGGGGGGGGGGGGGGGGCATTAGGTAGCACAGCCACTGGCAATACAATGTCCAAAACTGACTGTGTTTCAATATTTCCATTTAGTGATTTGGGCTTATAAACTGCCCTGCTTCCATAAAACTACACTGTTAACCCCAAAAGTAGCTGGGAAAAGAAGAGGGGGTAACCCATAACGCCTGTGGGACCCCCTGCACAGCTGCAGATAAAACCCTACACCCAGACAGCACTCCGGAGGGCTGCCTCCCTGCAGGGAACTGCTAGGGGGAGAGGACTGCAGGGGCCCCGAGCCTGCAGCTGGCACACTTGGACCCCGGCCAAACTCTGCAGGAGAATCCAGATAAAGCAACGCCAGAGGTGGTGGATGTTAAAGAGGCCCTAAGATTGGGAGGCGGCCAACTTAGAACACCACGAGGTAGGCACTAGAGTGGGAGCTCTATCAGAACATCACTGTGAGTACTGAGGTGCTAGAAGTAAAGAAAGAGGAGGGTAAACGGTGGCCATCTCCCCAACTAAATCAGGGGGACAGGAAAGCCCTTGCTGATACCCTGAAACAGGAACAAGAGACTGTTACTTGTGTTCATTGTGAGCCTGCTCCCCCCTGCAGCCCTCATACTCCTTACCTGGTTCAGACAGTTCAAGGCCCATAGGCATTAATATATATGCTATCAAAAACCTCTTATCTTTGGAAGAGGATATTTCCCAACAAATTTGTGTAATTGACTCCATCTTGTGGACAAAACTGGTATCTACCAAACTGCTGTAATCTAACTATTTTGCACTGCCACCTAGTGGACTTGTAGGAATATAACATCAGAGACTTTCAAAATACACCAATATTTTTGAGGATGCCTAACCGGCTTATTTCATTGACACAAGAGAATAAGAATATGCTCACTATGTAAACGCACCCCATACTCCGGTGTGGTGGCACAATTCGAAGTGAAGTGACTTTAACAACTACATCTTATGTACGGTTCTTATAAAAAAGGAATGGCTGGCATCTCAACAAGAAGGACAACCAAAACTATACAAGACTTTTGTACAACAAAGACACCAACGCAGTCTGCCCGACAGCCATCCTCAACTCCCGAGCGTTCCCCAACTTCTACCATGGAATCCACGGCGCCTAGTACGAAAGCAGATATACAGGACCTAAAAGATTTAATCTCCTCTTTTAGAACGGAAATCACTGGAGAAATCAAAAAAGTGGCTGCAGAACTCACTGGAGAAATAAAAGCGGTTGATTCTAAAGTGACCGACCTGGAAGTGAGGTACCATGACTTATTAGAAGCACACTCCCAACTGAAAGGAGAAGTGTCAGCCTTAAGAGACGAACAAAGCCTACTCCAGTACGTGCAAGAAGACCTGGAAAACCGCTCTCATCGTCAAAATGTTCGGATCCGTAACCTCCCAGAATCCATTACAGATCTCCCAAATTATATGATGGATCTCTGCAAACTTCTGCTGCCAAACTTAGAAGAGGACGCCTTCAGAATAGACCACATTCACAGAGCATTGTCAGTACGTCCCGTTGCTGGAGAGAGAGCTAGAGATGTTATTGCAAAATTTCATTACTATACGACCAAGGAGCTCTTTATGAAAGCAGCGAGACCTGATATTTCAGAGATTGCGGGTGGCCAGCCCACCATTTTTGCTGACCTTTCTCCGACCACTTTGTACAAGAGGAAATTATTCAAACCTCTTCTGGAGATTGTTTTAGCCCAAGGATGGAGGTATACCTGGGGCTTTCCTTTCAAACTCAACATTGTGAGGGATGGAAGAATTTATCCAGTTTTTGAAATGGAAGAGGGCATGGCGCTGCTCGTGTCTTGGAATATTCAGATACCAGAACCAGGGGAAGCGGCCCAACGCCCAGATGCCAGACCCTACAGACGCCCTAGACTGCAACAAAGACCCTAAGTCTGTAATAATATTTTACACTTGGAAGGGTGGAAAACCCAAGGGAAAAGAAAAAGATTTTTCAATGCATACTACACCCTATAAAATTGTGGAAAGTAGAACAGGGACTCTGCAGCTTTATCTACATAAGGCACAGCCTTCAGGTTAAATTTAGCGACAATGCTGAGATAGTTTAGTACAAATTTTCTGTGTGTATGTGTATAGATGTATGTATGTAGGTATGGGTATATATATATGTGTGCGTATATATATATATATATATATATATATGTACATGTATATGCTTGATCTTATATATTTTCACCTGGTGCCGACCTTAATATTAGCTCAGGGTCATCTACAGAAGCTACCTACCGTTTAGATTTTATCTGTATTGCTATAGTCACTTAATTATTAATGTTTTGTTTCTGAAGCTGTGCCCCACAGGGGGTTAATTTTGTAAACTTTTTCTATTTTTACTTTATTTTTGTTCTTGTTTTGACGAGTCGCCTGGATACCTTACGGAAAGGATTCCAGGTGTCTCACCATAGGTTATAGGAGGACAGCTAGTTGCTCTCCTCATTTCAGTGTAAATTGTATATTGTTCTGGATATATACTTAATATACCCAAACAAATACTATATCCATATCTTTTGTAATTACTTACTTATATATGGTTAGATTGACGTATTGTATTGTACAACGCGGTTATTTTTATACATTGCTTTAATATATATATATATATTTTTTTTTTTTTTTTTTTTATACGCCTCTTTCCTCCCTCTCTCCGGCTTCTCTTCTTTTTCTCTTCCCTCCCCCTCTCTATACTTGATCTATTTACTCTAGCCTGGTGTGGAGCCCTACGAATCAATAGGTCCAAGTGAAGAGTATCCCTCAGGTCACCTGCTTCCAGCGCATAACCTACTCATCAGAAGCTCTATCTCTTGGGTGTCGCTCAGAACAAGTAGTGAGTAATGGCTTTATGCATAGCATCTCATAATGTTCAGGGGCTGAACGAGCCGGTGAAGCGAGGGATTGCCCTAGGGGAGTACAGTCGCATGGGGCTAGATATCGTTACGGTACAGGAGACCCATTTTAAGAAGAATTCTATGCCAAAATATTGGGGGAAATGCTTCACGCAAACGTTTCATTCTACCGCCCCAGAAAAAAAAGGGGAGTGTCCATTTTAATACACAAGAGATTGAATTTCCAACCCATATCCACACGCAGAGACACAGAGGGGAGATTCATCCTCATACAGGGCACTATTAACGAACGTCAGATTTCACTGCTAAACATATACGCCCCGAATACTGGACAGTCTAAATTTTTTCATAAAATCTCAGACATTATGTCTGACTGGCAACAATCAACATGGATTCTTGGGGGAGACATGAACTCGGTCCTAGACCAAGCAAAGGATAGATCGGGTTCTTCATACCCAATGATTATTCCCACCGCAACAAAGTCTCTCAAACTCTTACTTAACAACCACGGTTTGCTTGACGCATGGAGAATGACCCACCTTAATGATAGGGAATACACTCACTACTCGGCTAGAAATGACTCATATTCTCGCATCAACTATATTTTAATACAGCAACAACTAACCTCGAATTTACAGGATGCTGAAATCAGGCCCATTGCATGGTCAGATCATGATGTATGTATTTCCTTAAATGACCTGTTACCTAAAGGGCGCTCCCCCTCGTGGGCACTCAACCCAGCTCTACTTAATGACGTAGTCACAAAAGATAAAATACATAGCGCCATAATAGATTATTTTGATCTAAATGGTGAGGGGGAGGTAGAGAGAGATGGAGTATGGGCTGCACATAAAGCAGTGATAAGGGGTAAATGCATTCAGATTGGTTCATGCTCTAGAAGAACAAAATTAGCCCAAATAAATATGCTAAACAAAAAAATTTCGACCCTTCCAGCAATCCCCCTCTTTAGGAGACCACCTGAGACCCAGGCGGAAATATTTAAACTCAAACAACAGTTGCAGGGGATTCTACGTCAGAAAGTGGTAACAATACTGCAAAGAACCCAATCTCAGTATTTCACACTCTCGAATAAGCCAGATAAAATGCTAGCCAGAAAGCTCAACCAGCAACAAGCAGACTCTTTTATTGCAAAACTAAAGATGGAGAATGATAAAATTATCTATAAGCCACGTGACATTACGGAGGCATTTGAAAAATGTTACGCCAATCTGTATTCTGCACATGCTAGGTCGGGCTCGATTGATCATATGACCCAAATAAATACTTTTTTGTCTTCCATTAAAACTGGATGACGGACAATCAGATTTGCTAGATATACCCATAGATCGAACTGAAGTTAAGAGAGCTATAAAAGAGACCAGATGGGTTTACAAATTTTTACTATAAGCAATTTATAGATACGTTAGCACCACACCTTCAGCGGCTTTTTAATGATTTTTTGTCTGGTAAGCCTATGAGGGCAGAATTCCTGGAAGCTAAAGTGATAGTAATACCTAAGGAGGGTAAGGACCCATCTCAATGTAAGAGTTATAGACCTACCTCTTTAATCAATTGTGATGTCAAACTCTACTCTAAAATCTTGGCGAACAGGCTATCTCAGGTGCTGCCGAGCCTAATACATCCAGACCAGGTTGGGTTTATCCATGGTCGTGAAGCGCCAGACAACACCAGACGGATCATAAATTTGCTTGATGTAGCCTCATTCCAGAATACACCCTTAATGCTACTATCCCTTGACGCGGAAAAGGCCTTTGAAAGGGTCGATTGGGTGTATATGGCTGAGACACTACATAAATTTGGTCTAAGCGAGAAGTTAGTGAAGGGTATTTTAGCATTATATTCGGCCCCGACAGCATATGTTGCATACCAGGGGTTTAAATCTCGTTCATTTAAAATCACAAGAGGAACGTGGCAGGGTTGCCCTCTATCTCCTCTCCTCTTTGCTTTGTGTATTGAACCTCTGGCGGTAACTATCAGGGAGGATCTGAATATAAGGGGAGTTAAAGTGAGAGAGACAGAACATAAATTAAGCTTTTTTGATGTCATGCTTACTGTCTCCGAACCATTAATCAGTTTCCCTAACCTGTTCCATGCTCTTGAACTTTTTGGTAGGATCTCTGGCTTTAAAATTAATTCGAGTAAGAGTGAAGCGCTAAATGTTTCCTTACCAGAACAATTGAAAGCCCAATTATCAGGGAACTTCTCCTTTAGATGGGTCCACAACCACATTAAATATCTAGGGGGTTTTATCCCCAGACAATCTGGCCTAACTTACTCAGCAAATTTCCCGGCGTTTATTAAAAAATTAATCAAGGACATAAATACGTGGTCCTCATACAAAATTTCGTGGTTAGGGAGAATTCACGCTATCAAAATGAATATTTTGCCCAAGCTCCTGTATCTCTTCCGTACCATTCCAACGACTGTTCGCTCCAAGGACATCTTGGCTATTCAGGGGGCAATCTCTCGCTTCATTTGGGACCGTAAAAGACCTAGAATAAATAAGACAGCCATGATGGCTTCAAAGGCCAGAGGAGGGCTGGCCCTCCCTGACCTATTGAAATATTGTAAAGCCACTAGATTGTCCCAAATCACTAAATGGTTTGGTAAAGAACAAGTGCCAGTATTGGTAGAAATAGAAACAAATATATTTGAACAAAGTAGCCTCCACATTAAACAGGTTATTTGGCTTAGCTTACATTCTAAGTTGGGGAATGCCTCCTTTACTAACTGCATGGTCCAGTCTCTGGCAGTTCTGACTCAGACGAACAAGAGAATCCCACTGGTAGAAACAGGCTCATGGATCTCCCCACTGTGGGTATACCAAAGAACGGCACTAATCGTTAGACTTTCGCAATTTAAGTGGTGGATAGACAATAAATTTACGGTGGTGGCTGATCTGTTGAGGGGCAGTAGACAGTGGTCTATTACAACATTCAGGGAAGAACACCATTTACCAGTAAAGGAATGGCTTAATCTGTCCCAGATACATGTCAATATCTCCAAAGTAATCAAATGTAATGCCGCTGCCAAGACTACTCCATTTGAGAAATGTTGCCTTGATAATCCGACTAGCAGACGGAATATTTCTATTATTTATAACTACCTAATAGACCAGACCACACCACCTAAATTACATCATCAACAATCTTGGGAGTCGGAACTTGCCATTGACTTAAACGATGCACAATAGAATAAGATATATAAACAGGCGGCAGGCTCCTCATTGAACATAATATTGAGGGAAAACACACACAAGACTATTTTGAGGTGGTACCTAACACCGGCTAGGTTATTATTATTATTATCTTTATCTATATCGCTCCAGCATATTCCGTAGCGCTGTACAGGGGGTTAGTACATGGCAAAAAACAAACTTAACACCTTAAAGAATGGAGGGCCCTGTTTTTGAGCATATAATCAAATGTACATAGTGCTTGTTTCCAAGACACGGACACACAATTGAAAACTCGCAAACTTACAATCTAAGGGTTTAGGTGTGATACAAGAGGGTGACAAATACAAAATGGCAACGTGAATGCAATTTGTTTAGTCAATTGGAGGGGTCTGTGAGCTGTACTGTAGATTGTGGGTGGGAGTGTTATTAAGCTGTGGAGTGTGCAGTTGTAATTATAAAGGCTGAAGGTGATATGATTTTTTAAATAGGTGTGTTTTTAGTCATTTTTTTAAAGGTTTTGAGGCAGGAAGTTAATCTAATGGAGCGAGGCAAGAAGTTCCAAATAGTAGGGGCTGCACGAGAAAAGTCCTGAAGACGGGAGTGAGAGGAGGTGATGAGAGAGGAGGAAAGAAGAAGGTCGTTAGCAGAATGAAGGGGGCAGTTGGGAGAGTATTTTGAAACAAGAGCAGGGATATAAGGGGGTGCACTGTTTTTTAGGGCTTTATGCGTTAAGGTCATGATTTTAAATGTGATTCGGGAAGCTATGGGAAGCCAGTGGAGTGATTGACAGAGAGGAGCTGCAGACACTGAGCGTTTGGTATTGAAGATGAGTCTAGCGGAGGCGTTCATTATGGATTGGAGGGGAGACAGACGAGAGATGGGGAGGCCAGCAAGAAGGGAATTGCAGTAGTCGAGTTGAGATATGATGAGAGAGTGTATTAGAATTTTAGCTGTGTCATGTGTAAGATAATGACGAATTTTGGAGATGTTTTTTAGGTGAAACTGACAAGATTTAGTTATTGATTGGATGTGAGGAATAAAAGAGAGGGTGGGATCCAGTAGAACCCCAAGACAACAGGCCTGGGAGGTTGAAATGATGATGGTGTTGTCAACAGTGAGAGATATTTAAGTAATGGAAGCTATAGTAGAGGGTGGAAAGATTAGGAGTTCAGTCTTAGACATGTTGAGTTTGAGTTGACGGGTTGACATCCAGGAGGATATGCTAGAGAGGCAGTTGGAAACTTGAGCTAAAAGAGAGGGGGATAGATCGGGTGCAGAGAGGTAGATTTGAGTATCATCTGCATAGAGATGATACTGAAATCCAAAGGATTTTATGAGGGTGCCAAGGGAGGAAGTGTAGATGGGGAAGAGGAGGGGGCCTAGGACAGAACCTGGGGGAACGCCAACAGACAGAGGGAGAGGTGAAGAAGAGGTGCCAGAGAAGGAGACGCTAAATGTACGATCTTTTAGATAGGATGTGAACCATAAAAGAGCTGTGCCCTGGATGCCAAATGAACGGAGAGTTTGGATTAGAAGAGGGTGGTCAACTGTGTCGAAGGCAGCAGAGAGGTCCAGGAGAATTAGAATGGAGAAGTTACCCTTTGATTTGGCAGTTAGCAAGTCATTGGTGACTTTTGTGAGTGAATTGGAAGAAATAAATTGAGTGAGGCGATTGTAAACAAGGCCCTCAAGCAGTTTAGAAGCCAGGGGAAGTAGTGCGATAGGGTGGTAGTTGGAGGCAGAAGCTGGGTCAGATGAGGGCTTCTTGAGAATGGGTGTAATTACGGCATGTTTTAAGGAGGATGGAAACCTGCCAGTGTTTAGGGAGTTTTGAATAGATGTGTGAGAGCTGGGATAAGTGCGGTGGATAGGGGAGGAATTAGCTTTCCAGTCCTTCTTTGGAAGGTAATTGTTTTAGGGGGTGTACCGATTTAGGTACTCTTAAACATGTCCTGTGGGATTGCCCCAAGATTGCTCACATTTGGCTGGGGACATATGATATCTTGGAGAAGCTCTGGGAATGCAGGATTCCCCAATTCCAGCTCTTTTAGGTCTACCTATAGAGGGCCTTAGTAATCAGGCTCAACTTTTATCACACCAAGTGTTTTTAGCAACTCGAGTTACGTTAGCTAAAGACTGGAAATCTGGAATACCTGCATATACTGAAATTTTACATAAGCTTAAGTTCATGTATGATATGAGCGTTATCTCAGCTGACCTGAATCAATCATACAAGAAATGGGCTTCATGCTGGGACACCTGGATCCTTAAGATCGGATGGTAAAGTTACAGAATTTTCTAGCTCTTAGGATAATCAGAGTGTGGATCCTGATTTTCCATGTCCCTCTCTTTTTCTTCTTTTCCTTCCTCCTCTTCCCTTTACCCTAGGCCTGTTTTTTCCTTTGTTTTTAGATTGCAAGTTCGATAACCTGTATTTTTATATGTAAGTAATTTGAATTCATAAAAAAAAAAAAAAAAAAAAGAGAAAAAAAAGACGATAATTGAAGTTAAAAGGTTATTTATTTGTATGTTTACATTTTTCAAGGGCATTGCCTATATTATTTATGTTTTATCGTTGAAACATGTGTATTATTGTATTAACTTGATATTCTTAATAAAAATATATTTAAAAAAAAAATGTTTAAAATACCCTCTCTGTGAACATACACATGAAGTGGTGTATGGGATAATATTGTTAGAATTTGTTAAAGACAGTCTTGTGCCCCAAGAGTGGTATAAGTAAGGTCTTCGCTATAGATATTGTATAACATGAAACTTTTTGTAAGTCCACCACAAAAATTCTCAATGTACATCCAAATAATCCAAATAAGGGTGATCCTCTCAATATATTGTTTTGTATTAGATAAGTCTAGTGGATGTGATGAATCAATACCGTTCTAGGTCTATTCCCACTATATCCAGTTGTCTTTTATATAGAATCCATCATCTGTCGATGTGTGGTATGCCGCACTTTTTGACAGTACTGGTCACGACAGTGTGGATCTAAAACAGAAGAAGGCAGGATAAAAAAAGAAGCGTAAGTGGTCTTGCACTTCTTTTTTCCCCTACCTTCTTCAGAGACCACAGAAAGTAATGCTCCATGGTGGAATCACATGTTTGGATGGGATCTGAGCTAAAAGCAGAATCAGAGCACAAGGATAAAGAAAGAGCTAGAGAGAGCATAGCTCAGAGATCTCCGGAGGAGGGAGGAGAGAGAAGCGGGGTGGGGCGGTGGCGGACCCCGCAGGCATGCAGCGCAAGTGACTGAGTGAGTGCGTGTCTCTGTGTGTGTTTGTGTCTGTCTGTGTTTGTGTATCTGTCTGTGTGTGTGTGTCTGTATGTGTGTGTGTCTGTGTGTGTGGGTGAGTGTGTATGTGTGTCTGTCTGTATGTGTCTGTCTGTGTGTATGTGAGTGTGTATATCTGTGTGTGTGTGAGTGAGTGTGTGTGTCTATGTGAGTGAGTGTCTGTGTGAGCAAGTGAGTGAGTCTGTGTGTGTGAGTAAGTTGTATGAGTGACTGAGTCTGTGTGAGTGAGTGAGTGTCTGTGTGAGCGAGTGAATAAGTGTGTATGTCTGTGTGTGTGAGTGAGTGTGTCTGTGTAAGTGAGTGTGTGTGTCTGTGTGAGTGAGTGTCTGTGTGAGTGAGTGAGTGTGTCTGTGTGAGTGAGTATGTTTGAGTGAGTGAGTGTGTGAATGAGTGAGTGTGTGTGTCTGTATGAGTGTATGAGTGAGTGAGTGAGTGAGTGTGTCTGAGTGAGTGTCTGTGCGAGTGAGTGTGTGTGCCTGAGTGAATGTGTGTGTCTTAGTTAGTGAGTGAGATTGAGTGAGTGAGTGGGTGTGCATAAGTGAATGAGTTTGTGTATATGTGTGAGTGTGTGTGTATGTCTGTGTGAGTGTGAGTGAGTGAGTGAGTGTGTTTGATAACTTTGTACCTTTTATCCACTCTCAACTCTATAATGCATAACATTCAATCCACCATCTTGAAGGCTGATGGAGACAATACTAGACATGTTGTTGGGAAATGATAGATGCAACCTCTCTCAGTCTTTAGAGAAAAGTTAAAGAAACCTTATAGATATGTGTTCATCTTTCATGCAGGAAATAAAGGCAATGACCTCTCAAGAATTAATTCTAACATATTTTTACATATCAAATATTGTTAAAGGTAAGTTGCCACACATTTACCTTTCCACATCAAGATTTAAACAATAATATTCCTTCGCTTTTTTTATGTTATACCTCCTAAAATAGACATAAATCAAATTAGATTAACAATTGTAAACCTACTTTGCATCTGAGACACACTGAATAAAAACATTAAAAAAACATAAAAACACAAGTGTTGAGACTGATATACTTTTGAAAGTAGACATTTGCTGAACCCCAACAACTCAGGACAGAACATTTAAACACATTATTATGCAGGAGTGTGAATAAGAGCATAAGGTTGCACAAACCTGAGTATACCTATTGTGGCATAAACACTGGGTGCAGGATATGGCTAAGCTATTCCTCAAATAACCATTCACAACCATGAAATCCCCCCGTGATTCATGAGAGCCATGTCTCGCAGGTTATTCCTGAGCTTATACTCACAACAATTATATCAGCAGCAGAATAGCACAAGTGGCAAGTCCCAAGTGAATCAAAAGCGCCTATCAAGGTATTTAACATTTATAGTGACTTTTCACTCATGCATTTAATAGTACCGCTGACTGATTCTCCACTGTCACTCAGATCAAAGTTTGCCCAGGTGACCTAACATTAACACTTTAAATGATTATCTTACGCAACCAGTTTGTTATATACTTTTTACTGTTTAAGAAAAGTGAACATAGTAATGATGAGGTGTCTGGTTTTCAGTGTGAAACTTGGTGGCTGGCAGATGTTACAGAATGTTAACTAGGTGCAACTATGTTTGAGGGTGTGCATCATTTTTTATGAAATGTATTTAAAATAGTATATGTACAGTATAAGAAAAAAGGAAATGCTAGACACGGCAGCCGCATAAATATTTGGTGGTGCTAGTGTTATGGATTAGGATCAGTACAAAATGCATAAATGTATTCGTGCACCTACTTATATATCTTATCTTTGCAGTATTATCGTATAACCAAGTTTTACTAATAAATGCTGAATCATAGGGAGACTCTAAAATGGAGGATTTGACACTCCCCTTTCTCACAAGATGGAGGCAGCGCAATTTCCGGTCTGTTAAGGATGACGGGTCTTAACACACACACTGAACACGAGGAGGAGAAACACCATCTTGTCTTTGTCTTAAACTTATTACCAATGAGAGTAAGACCCATCCCCTTGTGGGATGATACTTGGAGACTCCTTAATGTTTTAACCCAATGTCTGACTGGAGCCTCGTAAAAGCAGACATCTCAGAACCAATGAATTACCAAATAAACTTGATGTTTTGCTTAATGTATCTTTTTATCAGATTACTAAAAACTATATAAATGTTGGTTGACGTAATAAAGGTAGTAGAGAGAAAGTTTTATACCAGAACTTTGTGTTGGTGTATTATTTCTCAAAGGTGTGCACACTATATAGAAACTATTAATCTGGCCAGGGACAGATATCTCTGGAAAATACTTTGATATTTACTAAATCACTAGTTCCTCCTCCTTTAGGGCCTCATTCTATTAGCGGCCGCAGCCGTTGCGGGGCCGCAAGGACCGGCCGCAAGCTATTCTGCTATTCTATTCCCTTACGGCCGGGGATTCCGGCAGGCTTGCGGCCGGTGCCTTGCTATCTCTTGCGGCCGCTCGCGCCGGAGGAAAGCCTTTGATCTAAAACGGCCGCAAGAGATTTGCAATTCAATTGCTCCGGGAAACCTCTCTGCAAGGCTAAAAGCGAGCCGCAGCTTACTTGCAGGAAAGAGGTCTCGCTAGCACCAATTAAGCACATAAAATAGCTCAAATAAAGCCATCCTGCACTTTGAGAAGACTATAAAGGGATTTTAGGTGTTAGAAAAAATAGCACATAATTATCCTGTACTCAAATCCGTAAAATATTTTATTTTTAATATCCGTAAAATATACATGTAAAAAGTCCAGAGTGCTTGGAGCACCTCAGACACACCCACGCCGCAGCCGGAAAATAAACAGTTAATTTGAACTCGGGTTTGGGCAGATGTGCAAGCTTGAGAGTGGGTTCCTTTTAATCCTCATGTCCCCCAATATGATCCCTAGCATTTACAGAGCTGTACAGTGCAGGCTTGAATTTATTTTTGAGTTTTTATATTTCACAGCTTACGGCCGGTTCCAAGATATGCGGCCGGCCGTAAGATGAGATCCTTGCGGGGCCGTATAATAGAATCGCGAGTTAACTGAACCCCCGCAAGGAATCGCAGCCTTACGGCCGAATTACGGCCGATAATAGAATGAGGCCCTTAGTGTCCTATAAATTTGTTTAAGTCACTAAAAAAAAAGATATGCAGAGAGCAAAAAGTAAAACATTCTAAAGTAGTATGTGCCTAACACAACCAGTACAGTAAGTACTGCCTATATATTCCTTTCACAGCATTTGTAATCCTATCCTTTTACTCTTGTGACAAACAGTGACCTCCATAGCATGTCATCTGGTAGGAAAGAAAATGGGAGACAATAGAGCATTAAACAATTCTACATTCATTAAAAAATAACAAAAACAGCTTACAAAATGTATTTGAGGAAGATCCCTAATGACAAGGCAAGTCCTTCACTACTGTCGCGGTTCAATAGGAATTTGCTCTGTATCCCTCTCTCATGCTCTACAGAACAGATTATTGGGAAGTTTTCCCTTTAAACACTTGTAGGGCTTCTTCCCTATGTTTGCCTACCTTTGCCAACTAGAAATAAGGTGCCTAGTAATATTAACTTCTAAAAAAACATGCCACAATAAAGAATACACAGCAATAAAACACCATATGTACACACATGTATATAATATACAATTTCCAAGGTGACACTAACATGTACACGATAAACACATGCAATTATCCTACATATTTTCATAAGAGTTTTTTAAAATGGCTGAAGAGTAAATATAGCTCTAGTAATCCTGTAATCAGCTCTACTAAGTCAATGGAGGTTTTCTTTATTTGTACAAATGCTGTAATAAGTACTGATTGTCATATTGTCCTTGGAGGAAAGAAAGTTAGATACAGCTGGTGATTTTGCATCCAGCACACACAGACCTATGATAATGTTGGTAAGCCATGCTATAAATTATACTTAGCTGTTCCCTTGCCTGCAAGTCATCCTCTGCTTTTTATTCAAGCAGCCCTGTCTTGTTCATGTTACAGCATTGTAATGTGCACTGAGATCTGATTATTCCATGAATCCTGCTGCAAGCAGCACTAAATATATTATCAAACACCGGAAACCTTAAACATCACTATTAATTCAAATATTTACTGCAACAAAATATCATTAACGTTTTATTCATACAATTTGAAATTTTAGACCATTTAAACTTTTAACAATATGAACAACATAAAGTCAGGTGAAAGTGCAACTGTGATTTTTCAGTTCTTTTCTGTTTACCTCCTACACAGATCTGACATACTGGGGAATAAATTCACTTCTTTGCAACAGTTGCTTCAAGAGATCACAGAGTATATTAAAAAAAACTCAAAGTTGGTACCTGACGAAACCCTTCATGTTTAAAAGCCAAGTCTAATAAAGATTTAAGATAAATACATGCCAACTTGATAAATGGTATTGGGGAAGATGTGGAGGCAGTGGCAGATTTTATTTTTCTGGGATCCAAGATCTCTTCAGATGGTAACTGTAGACATGAAATTAAAAGACGTTTGCTTCTGGGGAGGAAAGCTATTGCAAGCTTGTACAAGCTAGTAAAAAGTAAAGATATTACATTATCAACAATGGTCGGCATAGTAAAAAGTATGGTATTCCCAGTAGTAACATACAGATGTAAGAGCTGGAGAATAAAGAAGGCTAAGCTCTGTAGAATTGATGCCTTTGAATTGTGGTGTCCCTTGGACTGCAAGATGATCAAATAAATCAGTACTACATCAAATCAAGATAAACTGTTTACTGGAAGGTATGATCATGAGGCTGAAGTTAAAATATTTTGGCCATATGATGAGAAGGCAGGAATCCCCAGAGAAGACTCTGATGCTGAAAAAGATTAAAAGCACTCAAAGAAGGGGGATGCAGAGGCAGAGATAGATAGATGAGATCATTGAAGCAATGAGCATGAGCTTGACGGAGCTCAGAGGGACAGTAGCTCACAGAGAGTCAGACACAACTGAATGACTAAACAACAACAACAAAATGGTATTATACTAAGGCATCATCCAGTTGAGTTTCAGAGTATACAATTTTATAGAGTTATCCACGGTAATAATGGTTAGCTATATGCATCTTTCTCTATGTTACACATTTTCATCAGCTCAGTCTCAGAAGCTGAAGAGGGATGCTCCCATTGTATCTTAATGACAACCAGTAGTGAGGTATCATATATTTAACCTTTCCTTATTCAACATTGTATAACTCTGAGACCCACAGTTTAGGTGAACAAATGTAAGACTCTAAACATGACATGCAGATCAGACATTGACTGTAAAAAATAAAGTGAGGGTCTCACACTTATGTATATTCTGTACCAGATTCCTCAGCGAATACCTGAGAATCCTAGTGTTTCTTACCTGGCTTTAATTAGATGTCAGATAAATAATTTGCTTGTGTCAGTAGTCAACATCAAATTTTGAAAAAGGAAACACTCACATTGTAATCTGATGCATACGGATGTAAAGTATCAAATGTTATTACAGGTTACAATATATATTGGTTTAGGGTTTTTCACAGGAAAATATTCCCAAAGCTTTTCTGTTTTCAAAGCCATCACAAAATATGTTAATTATTAAGTTGTATTATATCAGTTGAAAGCATAAGGAGAGCAAATAATACACAATGATATAGGATTCAATTGGATTCATCTGAAGTAAGATCATCAGGAGTGTCCAATCCAATCACATGAGGTGCCACAATGGAAGTTTTTTCTATTATTTTCCCTCAAAGTACCATTGAATTATGTACATCGAGGTTCATGTCACAGTTTTGTGTATCATCTTTCTTTAATTTGTTTGTCTTGAACCATACGAGACAACCAACAAAAGAGTAAGCTTGGAAATTACATTTTAATTAAAAGCTACTGTTATATTTAACCCTCGCATTTGTAGAATGATTTTCTTATAAATTAGCATTATAGTCTGTGCAATACAATGTAGGAAGGATAACATTGCCACAATACAAGTTTTATAGACATTTGAATGGGTTTTTACTCTTTAAGCCACATTATTTAAAATATGTAATTGATTAAGCTAACAAATAATTTACATTACAGCAGGCTTACACTACAATATGATACCCCAGCTATCTTCTGTCATAGCATCGCCTTCTTTGCCTCTCTAGTCACCTGATATACTCAGTCAATCATGGGGAAATAGTTTCACGTGATTGATAAAGAAAGTGTGATCATGGGGTTGACAAGAAGAATAAATGATTCATATAGAAATATGGAATAGATGAGGATCCATGACACAGTGTAAGACAAGTGTAAAGTAACTTATCAAATTTTTGCCATTCTTTTTTCGTTATGTTATTAGTTATTTTTACATATTTAAATATTATATTTACTGACTGTAAATGAAATACTTTTTCAGTGTCCCTTTTAGATAAACACAAAAAGCAGGAAAAGCTTACAATCAATTATAAGAATTAAACTTATTTCCTTATTTTTAATTAACTATTAATCGTGCTGGCAGGTTTGTGACATGTAAAACCCTTTGCGGCTGGGCAATGTATTGCAGACGTTTCCAGTAGCAAAAGGCTTGTAACAAGTAATAATATCTCTGTCTCCCAGTACTCACTATGATGAATCAATACACTCTCTGTCAGTATTGTGATTTTCTTGGAGGCCATCCCAATGAAACAACACAAAGCATCTCGTTACTTTACTCTGTCAGATCAATTTATAACACGCTGACCAAGAATCCCAAGACAAAGCTTCTCCAACAAATATTGGGATTAAGTGTCAGCATCTGAAAAAAAACAGCCTTCAGGGCCTAATAGTATCCAATCTTATCATTTGTTTGAAATGTCATGTAAATCTTCAAAATAACTCCGGTGTGATTTTAGCAAGCAGTGTTTGGATTGTTGTTTTCTGATACATTTCAAGACGCTAGTAAAAAGTAAATAATGCTTTTTATTTTTTTTATTTTTTAAATAGTAATGTGTATAACAAAATTGTGTATGACTTGAAATCCCTGCAGGGGAGATGATTTGGTTGTCCTTACAGAGGGCAGCTGTTGAAGGGGATATAACATGAAACTCTGAAGACCAGCTTATGTCTCATTAGAGGGCACATGCTTTCACATTGCCATTTCTAGACTGGTTATACAAGACAGAAGAATATTTAGAGCGAGAAAGATAAGATGAAATGGCTTAGATGAGAAAAACACAGCAACCTCCAGACACTCACAAACCTATTAAGAAGTAAGAGAGGTTAAGATGCGAAGGATACACTTAGAGTTAACTGTGGGTATTGTGCATGCAAAAAAAAATAGGTTAGTAGGTCACTTACTGGGGTAAAGCAAGGAGGTTGTAATACAAAAGCATAAAAGATAAACAATTATAAATCCATATACCGTAGTATAAATTGTTAGATATGGCTATGAGCATATACAACTTAGGATCCCTGTCACAGACAATACAATAGGATACAAACACAAAATGTAATAATTAAAAAAATAAAAGATTGTGGAAACTATCACACAGAGGAATGTAGAATAATATTCAGAAATTGATACAGAATGTTTATGGATATTAATGATTATGATAATTGTACAGATGAAAGTGCCCCTAAGCGAATTAAAATTTACATATGTGAGCACGGTTCAGCCAATTTAAGGAGAGTGGGAGCTATAGGTCATAGGCAAAATATAAATTATGGTCTTCTGCTAGATCACTAAGTAGATACTATAGTGACAGGCTATACACCATGTTTAGATTTCATGGACAATTACATCTTCCAGTGTTGGCAAGAATGGCATACCCATTGGTTGTAGAGCTCTTGGAGCAGGTGTGGGAAAGAAACAGTTTTTTGTAGAACAACTTCAAATGGAACTTGATATGATATGATTGAAGGGTAATGAACCTTGTACAGTTAACTATCTTTTAGAATAGACTGGTTAGTGAAATATTTCATGAAGAAAATTTGAGTGATAATAAGTCTAGAATGGGGTTTTATTTATTCCGTACCAACATATTCCGTAGTGGTTTTGAGTACTGTATATACTCGAGTATAAGCTGACCCGAGTATAAGCCGAGGCACCTATTTTACCACAAAATACTGGGTAAAATGAGTGACTCGAGTATAAACCGAGGGTGGGAAATGTGCTGCCCCCTTTGTCCCTCTTGTGCCCTCTGTGTCCCCCTCTTGTGTCCTCCTCTCTCTCCCATGTCTCTTCTCCCCTCTCCCTTCCCTGTGTCTCTTCCCCCCTCTCCCTTCCCTGTGTCTCTTCCCCCCTCCTCATTCTCAACCTCCCTCTTCAACCCCCTCATCCTCAACCCCCTCCTCAACCCCCTCCTCAACCTCAACCCCCCTCCTCATCCTCAACCCCCTCCTAAACCTCCCTCCTCAAACTCAACCCCCTCCTCATCCTCAACCCCCTCCTCAACCTCAACCCCCCATCCTCAACCCCCTCCTCAACCTCCCTCCTCAACCTCAACCCCCTCCTCATCCTCAACCCCCTCCTCAACCTCCCTCCTCATCCTCATCCTCAACCTCCCTCCTCAACCTCAACCTCCTCATCCTCAACCTCCCTCCTCATCACTCCTCATCCTCAACCTCCCTCCTCAACCCCCTCATCCTCAACCCCCTCCTCATCCCCCTCCTCAACCTCAACCCCCCTCCTCATCCTCAACCCCCTCCTCAACCTCCCTCCTCAAACTCAACCCCCTCCTCATCCTCAACCCCCTCCTCAACCTCCCTCCTCAACCTCAACCCCCTCCTCATCCTCAACCCCCTCCTAAACCTCCCTCCTCATCCTCAACCTCCCTTCTCAACCTCAACCTCCTCATCCTCAACCCCCTCCTCTGCCCCCTCCTCAAACTCAACCCCCTCCTCATCCTCAACCCCCTCCTCAATCTCCCTCCTCAAACTCAACCCCCCTCCTCACCCTCAACCCCCTCCTCAACCTCCCTCCTCAACCTCAAACCCCCCATCCTCAACCCCCTCCTCAACCTCCCTCCTCAACCTCAACCCCCTCCTCATCCTCAACCCCCTCCTCAACCTCCCTCCTCATCCTCAACCCCCTCCTCAACCTCAACCCCCCCATCCTCAACCCCCTCATCCTCAACCCCCCATTCTCAACCACCCGCCTCAACCTCAAACCCCTCCATAACCTCAACCTCCCTCCTCATCCTCAACCTCCCTCCTCATCCTCAACCTCCCTCCTCATCCTCAACCCCCTCCTCAACCTCCCTCCTCATCCTCAACCTCCCTCCTCATCCTAAACCTCCCTCCTCATCCTCCTTCCTCAACCCCCCTCAACCTCACTCCTCAACCCCCATCCTCATCCTCCCCCTCAACCCCCATCCTCATCCTCAAACCCCATCCTCATCCTCAACCCCCCATCCTCAACCCCCTCCTCACCCCCCTCAACCTCAACCCCCCTCCTCAACCTCCTTCCTCCTCATCAACCCCATCCTCAACCCCCCATCCTCAACCCCCCTCCTCAACCCCCTCTCAACCTCACTCCTCAACTCCCCCATCAACCCCCCATCCTCATCCTCAACCCCCCATCCTCAACCTCAACCACCCCCCATCCTCAACCCCCTCCTCACCCCCCTCAACCTCAACCCCCCTCCTAAACCTCCATCCTCCTCATCAACCCCCTCCTCCCCCCCTCATCCTCAACCCCCCTCCTCAGCCTCAACCTCCTCCTCCTCATCAACCACCTCCTCAACCCCCCATCCTCAACCCCCCCCATCCTCAACCCCCCTCCTCATTCTAAACCCCCCTAAATACATCGCCATCTACCTTTACCCTCACTTACCTGCTTCTTTTCCGGCCTCTGCTCCTTCCGTCTTGACCCCGGCGCGCATGTGACGTCACATGCGCGCCGGGGTCAAGACGGAAGGAGCAGAGGCTGGAGTAGAAGCAGGTAAGTGAGGGGGAGGTATTTAGAGGGGAGAAAGTGAGGAGGGAGGTTGAGGATGAGGAGGGGGAGGGAAAGAGACACGGGGGTAGGAGAGGCACAGGGGGTGGAGAGACACACGAGGGGGTTAGAGACACACGGGGGGGTTAGAGAGACACGGAGGGGTAGAGAGACACGGGGGGGTTAGAGAGACACGGGGGGAGTGACTCGAGTATAAGCCGAGGGGGCCCTTTTTAGCCTTAAAAAAAGGGCTGAAAAACTCGGCTTATACTCGAGTATATACGGTACATAAGAAAATGCAATTTTAAACAGATGGCAAAAGAATGAAGGGCCTATCTTTGAGCTTAAAATCTTATCTAGAAAGTGCTTTTTCCCAAGGCACCATACAAGACTGAAAACCTGCACATTTACAATCTAAAGGGAATGGGAGAGGCAAAAATATGGGCAAGAATAACAGATAAGGATTAGGATGCATCAAAGTTAGAAAGTTTTTTTTTCATTTAGTAGGAGAGGGAAGGGATCTGAAAGTCATTCTGAGGTGAATGCTCTAGAATGTAGTATGCTATCTAGTGGTCAAATGATATAACCTGCAAATGGGAATGTCCGGTAATTGTAATTTGACTGTTTATAAAGCTACACAAATTGATGGTGGATGTATGTGGGGGAGGTTGGAGGGGCAAGGGGTTGCGTGAATCAGGAGGTGATCTGCCTTCTCCATGGTAATAGAAGTATTGTGTACAAGGGTTTGACTGAGAAAAAAGCAAATATTAAAACTATGTTATTAAGAGTAATAACTTTATGTAGAGATCAGCTAGCTCTACAGACAACAACCTGCATCTCCCTTAGGGAACTTACATATTTACTGATGGATGGGCATTACATTTTGTTATCAATTATCTTCCAGCCATAGGAAAGTTGGAAACCCTAATACATATGATTGAGGGCTAATGGTAGTTGTACTTTATTGTTAAGTGCCCAATAGTTACAGCCTGCTATCGTCTATTGCCCAGACTATCCCTTACTAGGTGGGATAAATAGGGAAGTTTAAGTTCAATTGTAATATAGTGACAACTACTGAGTTAAGAAGGAGTAACTGGTTTTCCATGTTGTTTGGAAACTGTGATTAAGACTATGACTTGAGAGTGGCGCTTTTGTATTTAAGACTATAGTAAGCCTAATTGTAAAGCTCCTTAGTGCTCCTTAGAAACAAACTGATGCTTCTTGTAAGGATATTAGACTGTTTAGTAACTTTCAATAGATATCATGGAAATGAATAGTCAATTGATAATACCTGCCTTTTTTTACTAGTATTGTTATTTAAAGTTTTTAATTTTCATCAAGAATATGTGTAAAGTATTACAGTCCCAGATATAATAATTTGGGTTATAATTACTGTATATACTCGAGTATAAGCTGAGTTTTTCAGGCCCCCTCAGCTTATACTCGAGTCACCCCGTGTCTCTTCCCCCCCCCCGTGTCTCTCCACCCCCGTGTCTCTCCCCCACCTCCTGTGTCTCTTGCCCCCCTCTCCCTTGTGTCTCTTTCCCTCCCCGTCCCTTTTCATCCTCCTCATCCCCCCTCCTCATCCTCAACCACCCTCCTCAACCCCCTCCTCATCCTCAACCCCCCTCCTCATCCTCAACCCCCCCTCCTCATCCTCAACCCCCCTCCTCAACCTAAACCCCCCTCCTCATCCTCCCCTCCTCACTCTACCCCTCTCTAATTACCTCCCCCACTTCCTTTCCCCTCACTTACCTTCCATCAGCAGCTGCTCCTTCGCTCCTCCGCGCATCTTCCAGCTGCGTTGGGACCCGGCATATGCTAATCACAGGTGCCTCACATAATTAGCATTGGCCGTGTCCCGATGCAGCCGGAAGACGCGCAGAGGAGTTGAATGATGTGTTATATAAAAAAAAAAATAACTCTCTGTATTGCTAAGTTCTGTGATAAGAATTTATATCCAATTATCTCAGGCCCCCCTTCAGTGCCATATATAAATATATATATATATATATATATATATATATATATATATATATGTATATATATATATATATATATATATATATATATATATATATATATACATTATTTATATATATATATATATTTAAACTAAATAGTGAAGTGGACCCCTGCAACCCCCCAGCAGCACCACCACCTTTCAGCCCACAACCCCCCAGTAGCACCATTCACTCCCCCTAGCAGCACCATTTATCCCCACATTTCTCCCCAGCAACATCATTCACCCCAAGCAGCCCCAATCAGCCCTCATCAGCAACACCATTCACCCCCAGCAGCCCCATCCCCCCCCCCCCAGCAGCACTCTTCAGCCCCCAGCAGCACCATTCAGCCCCTAACAGCACCATTCACCCACCACCACCACCACCCCCAAGCAACACCATTTACCGCCCAGCAGCAGCCCCAAACCCCTCAGTAGCCCCATTCAGCCCCACTACTTTAGCAGCCGCATTCACCTCCCCCCGAGCAGCTTCATTCCACCCCCAGCAGTCCCATTCAGCCCCACAACCCCAGCAGCCCCATTCAGCTTACACCAGCAGCTCCATTCCACCCCCAGTAGCCCCATTCAGCCCCCCAACAGCCTCATTCAGCCCCAGCAGCCCCACAACCCCCAGCAGCCCCATTCAGCCCCACAACCCCAGCAGCCAAGACGATCCAAGAGTAGGGCTATACAAGCCCAGGGCTACCTGCTATAGACTACAGGTTAATTGCCCACAAGGACCGTTGGGTTCTTTGAAACCACTGCACCAGCACCCTGATATCTGGTTCTGTTTCAGTCAGAGTCTCTCCATCAGGAATCAGCGTTTCCAGTAGTTCCAGTAACCTTCCTGTGGTAGTGACCAGGACAGGTTACTTGTAGGGTGGTGATAAGTTCAGTATCGCAGCCACCAGGAACCAAATAAAGAGACCATACAATTTCTATATGTCTCTCAGTGAACTGATTTATTTTTGAAAATTACAGCAGTATTTATAGGGAATAGATACAGAGGGGGTGTGCAAAATGTAACAAATGAGAGGGGGTGGCACACAATCACAAGAGATAAACTCCCCATGTGTCTAACAGTAGTTTCCTGAGTATAATAGGCTTAATTTCTAATACAAATCCTGCCGTCTCTAGCACATATCAGATGGGATTACCTTAATCTGGCAAACAATGGAACAAAGCAGATTTACAAATACAATAGAGGTGTTTATGCAGATAATCCATTGCTGGAGTCAAGCAATCTAGTGACTCAATGGCCCAACACCCAGGCTGAGAAAAAGGGGTCCATCACAAGCCCCATTCAGCTCCCCAACAGCAGCTCCATTCCACCCCCAGCAGCTCTATTAAGCCCCCAGCAGCCCCATTCAGCTCCCCCCCCCCAGCAGCCCCACAACAGCACAGTATCCCAATTCAACTCCCCTACCCCCCCCCCCCAGCAGCTCCATTCAGCACCCTCCTCTAACTTGTGCACTGAGCTCCGTGGTCCTGTTCCCATTAGTCAGAGACTGCATATCCTTCCCCTGACGGATCTTCATACTGCAGGGGAGGGGAATTCCTAATGATGTCACGTGACCCTGCAGTATGAAGTGCCGGCGTGAGAAGGATCTCCAGCGTCTGACTAATGGGAACCAGACCACGGAGCTCTGTGCACAAGTAAGAGGAGGGGGCTGAAGGGGCTGCTGAGGGGGCCCTGGGGGGAGACAGCCCTGGGCCCCTCACAGAGCGAAGGCCTTGGTTGCACCGGTAATAGATCTGTCCATGTGTGTATGGTATGCCAAAGCAAATACAAGTTATGGTACTGAATGCAAAATACATTTAGTTATATGCTAGAGTATTGTCCCCTGATGAAATATAATACAAGCCCAAATATATAAACAATTGGAGACTGGAAATTATACAGTACACAAGTTATTTTATTTTATTAGCAAGTGTCAATAAAGTTTTTCCATTTTTAAAGTAATTTTGTTACCAATGTGGTGTTAGGCACTGGAAAAAGTTGTCTTGTAAATATATATATTTTCTATTTGGTGCATCACTCCTATGGTTATTGTCACAACCCAGAGTTGGGGCCACACACCAACCCCACCACTTGCCTTTGCTTAGCTTAGGTAGTCAGTCCAATACTCCCCCCAGTAGTTCGGAGCAGAGTTGCAGACAGAGTCCTTCATAACCATTCCCTCTGGTTAGAATTATTATCTCACATCAGAATGAACCACACACCTCAACATTATGCATGTTCACTGACAACATTTATCGATCTCACACTGTATTTATAGCATACAGGAGCCAATCATGAGGGGTTTATTACTATTCCCACCATGTCAATAATATTAATTACCCCTGAGGGCTAATCATACTTTCCTTTCACCAGGAGTCCTATTCACTCCCCTTCCTGCACCAACCAGCATTTGTCCCACCATCACACCACCACCTGGAGAGTTCCTTCCTGCCTTCCTGCTCTGGGGTATCTGGCAGGGGACCGTTTGATGTCTGTTGGTCCAGGAAAAGAAACACTTTGCACTAGTGTTAGGAAAGGTGAGGAAGCCTGCACCACAGGGAGGCCAGCACTGTAAACACTAGCTTGTAGACAAAGCATCTATATACTTACCCCACTAGTTCTCCTGGCTAATTTCTGCTCCTCAAAACAGATAACCCCCATAACTGGACTTCCTTCAACCCAAGTACCCCAGTAGTAAACCATTACACTCCCTGAGAAAAATGTAATATTTCAATACCCAACATGCTTGGGTACAACCTTTGCATCAATACATTTACACCATAATTTCTGTCTATAAAGGCCACACACACACTGCTCTGTATAACACATCAAAGTGAACCCAACATTAATTGAGGACTACCTTACATTACACATAGCAACAACATGTCGTATTCCCTATGCAACTATAAAAATTTCAGTGGGGGGCCCTTCTTAGCATGACAACTTCTTTCCCCCCTATTCTATTGTGGCTTGGGAATTGATCCTGTTGGATGATTTCCCAGCCACACTGATCTCCCTTATGTGAGTGATGGAGTTGTGGGTACCCCACACTCCACACTATCTCCCACTCCCAGCGGGCACACAACTTTGGGAACAGTTTCCACTATGAAATTACCAACCCGCCTCCCCCTGGCCATGCCAAATGCCCCCTCTCTCCCTGTGGATCAGGTCTCAACACCTTTTCTTTGGGGACCACATGGCAACCGTGTCCTGGGGGGCCGTTACTAGTAGTCCAAGCTAATGCCTTCCCAGCAACCCTCCCTAGTTGGAGCAGTGAAATAACCAGCCCTGCTGAATCCAAAGCTGTGTCAGCCCCCCGGGCCCAAAATGTGGGCCACCATTTCCTTCCCAGAGCAACCTTCCCCCTCCAAGCCTGTCCCAAAAGCTGTGCTGTGATATCTAAAATTGTCCATGGGCCTATGAGACCACATGTGGGCAATCTGGTCCCCCTCCCAGATCTGCTCCCTCCCTTAATCAATTTCTGAGTTCAGGGTTGTCCACTGGTAGTTTTTGCTCACTCATTAACAAAATTTACAGGGGGTTATCCAGTCTAGGTGACAGTTCTCAAGGTGCTATGGCTAGCACCACCCCAACCCCCACCGACCCAAAAGCCTCCTCTTCCCATTGTCTTAGGGAAAACACTCCAGTTTGGAAACCAATAAAATAATATATCCAATGAGAAACACACCATTCTGATCCTCAAACCAGCATCCATTATGGTGGCCTGGACTGGAACCTCCACTTCCTGGGATGACAGCTGGATTAACGCCTCACATCCTTCTTTCTTGGCTCCCACCATCTGGGCATAGCGCTCACCTCCATCAGTATTCTTGTGCACTGTTCCAGACTGGCCTGCTATTACTGTCTGGGATTCATACTCCACTGCCTATGGTATGTACCCATCATAATGGTACCATCCTCATCTGTCCCACTCATAACAACATATAACTGGGCTTGACCCATTTATACATCCACTGTGGATAGAGGTTCCATATCCATATGAACTGGGGAGGGCAGTTAAAGGTATACAGAAGTTTCCTGGGTTTCAAATGATTCATAAAAAACAGCCACTGATTAGAAGAAAAATATATGTATTATGTTGAAAAGTTGAGTGAACTTACATATTTATATGCTGGGTACTGCTATCTGGAATTACACACCGCTAGGACGCTTATATAACAGTGAGTTCAGGTCTGTGTACAGGTTGTGACTTCCAGAGGAAGTGCTGCCAGTCACATGGTTGCTGGGGTCACAGCTTATTTCTCTCTGCCTGTCTCCTTGTGGGAAATTTAAACACCAACAGCAGTTGGTGCAGGACCCAGACACGCTGCATGTGTAATCTAGTGTGTAATCAAGTGATTTGCTGTACAGTTTGGCACTTTTTAGAAAATACTATTTACTGTACTTTCATTTGAGTCTGACTACATATGCAAGGCTGCTTTGTTTCTCTGCTTCCTCTTGATTGGCCAAAACAATTTTTCAAATGAATACTAATTTAGCCTGGGTTTGGAGAGGGTGTTAACCCTCATTTGAAACTGTCAGAAATTACAAGAAATCTTGCTAACCTCAAGGTAAGTGTAAGGAGAGTCTCCAACTAATCCGTGTTTAGACCTGGAATAACAGCCCTTCACATCTGAACCATCCTAGACACCTTGTCCGTCTCAGCTGCAGATAACCAGGGACCAGAGACTGGGGTTACAGTGACCTGCACAACATTATCACCTGCCTGCAGTATGTCCCATGACTGGAGCATTAAGCTTTAGCATATCAACCATTTGTTTTCCTGGAGCCATGATGAAGGTTCCATAAAGGGCGCAGGCCACCAGAGCAGAGAGGCTGCAGGGCTGATGTGGGGCTGATGGGAGCCATGGCAGAGGGATTTGTGAAACTGCGAGTTGTCGTCAGTTGCGGCCCTCGCTTTACTCACAGTTTGACAATTATAATATGTGATATATATATATATATATATATATATATATATATATATATATATATATATATCACATATATAGTTGTGAGCGTACGAGTTGTTGCTAACGCTGCGGGCTCGCGTAGCAAAGCTTACCTACACCAAGAGGGAGCACCCAGCACCTCAAAAATACAACTTACACCTCGATTTTACTCCAAATAAAACAGTTTAGAGACTAAAAAAAATTTGAAGCGAGAGAAAAAATGGCCGCCGAACAAAACGAAAACGAGGCTACAGCACTCGAAACTCGCAAAACACCACAAAACACCTACGGATATTCCGATACAAACGTATACCACACATTACTCGCCATTTTACGCCAATGCGGAAGTACACGACAACGGTTTGGTCTCGCGCACGCACAGTGTTACACTGCACACATTCAGCACGCTTACACAGCAGATCCACACCACTAATGCTGCAGCAACATCAAAACACATTCACAGCTCTTCCACACAATGCTTTAAAATAGGTAAAGTATATTCATTTATTAATGTATTATATATTTCATTATTACACACTAAACACCATTAGCTACCTTACAATTTCATTGCCGTCATTTTTTTATGGGCAATATTCTAGTATATATATATATATGTGTGTGTGTGTGTGTAATACAGAATAGCCTCAACAGGGTTTTGTATGTACGATTAAACAAGCCTATGTGAAAATGTGACTGCACTGAAAATAGTAAAGTTACAACATAGTCAAAAACATAATAATGCCATTCTATTCTTCATAAGAAAACAGGCAACTCATCTATTTTTCTTTCAGATCTCATTGCAAATTATTTTCCCAAATCAAACTGAATAAGCACCTCAATGTCATTTTCTTTTTATTTAAGAAAATATGGCATTATCTGATTTTAGATTAATATATTGCTCTGTCTCTTCTAATGCATGCCTACAGTGTTCTGTATGTTATGTTTGAGTAATTATTTTCCTTGCAGTGCAATAAATCACAGCATCTGTGAGGTCCTGAACTCATAAGGATATATATCAAATATATATTAGCTTGTTTCACAACCTGTAAGAAACCCACATGTCTCATGTACTAATATGGCCATTACAATTCTGTTCCATCTTTCGAAATGAAATATAGATGTAGACTTGCATCACTTGCTATTTATGTTGAAATATCCTATTTAAAAAAAATGATCCGGACTAAAGACATAATACAAGACAATACATGAAGTAGGTTGCAGAGGTCACATTTAAAACTCCCGTCAGATTTCCTTTGAGAATCATAAGGTGGTAAAAGGCATGGCTATATCTAATAGCTGTTGCAGCTAATCAACCAATCTTTTGCATATTTAATTCTAGGTCACAATGTCTAACCAGTTACAAATGTAAAATATATGATTGTTTAATTGGTGGCCTGACTATAGTAGCTGTGACTTAATGCAGTCAATTGTGTGAGTCTGCAAAGTTTGTACTTTCCAGATCATTCCAAAGCTCTGCACGTTAGCTTATAGTCAATAGCTGTATTGGACAATTACTGAGTAAGAAGTGCATAATTAATGAACAGTCAATGTGCATGTTTGAAAATCTGTGACCCAGTCACTGAACAGATAGTTTGGGCACTAAAATAAATGGCTTGTTCAACTTATTACCTGATCAGCATTTGTTTAGAAGCTCTCTGGTTCCCTATCAAAATTCTAATCAGTCCCATTTAAATTACTTTTTTTTTCAAGGCTTTGTTACGAATGCTAATGTATGCCTTGCAAGGAGCAGCTTCATTTCTTACCTCCAGGGAAAGGAATAAAAACATACAGTAGCTCCACAGGGCATAAAACATTAACAAAATTTCAATGAGTGCTGGATTTTACATTTTCAGCACACAAATCTTTAGGTAGATGACTGCAAAGAGGATACAGTCTGTATATCGGAAATCCTTAAAGATCAGTGATTTTTGGAGATGCAAATAACAAAAACACCAATTTGTGTAGCAGCATAAGTTTTACTTAAATTAATATTACAGACTCTTCTTCCCATTTATTATTTAATAACTATAATCCCAAATGTTAATTTATTAAAAGCAGCATGGTCAAAAAATATGACTAAATATATTCACCTATGACCTAAATTTTCCATAATGTTTTACTTGAATGTATGTCCCATGGAAGTTGCAGGTTGCATTGTTGTCTGAACATAAGCTGTTCAAGATCATTAATTAGAGAAGCTATGCATTGATTATTAACAGAATTCCCTTTCAGTGATTTTCAAAAGCAATATTCAGTGATAAACTTAAATTTATACATCTCCAGTTGAGCTCTTGGTCTCCGCCCTTACATGGTCAATGGTGAGGGTATCTTTTGTCAGAGACAGGTCGTAAAGGCTTTATGACATTCTGGTTATATAAGTGACCAGAAAGTAATCATAGGTATTGAGCTTGTTGCCAAGGGAAACCACGCCAATGAAGAACATTGTTTTTATGCAATGTTGTGCCTGACAATTTAGCTGTCTTCTGGCCACAGCCACCATACAGTAGGAAGAAACAAGCAACAGCTGAATCTGATCTTTAAAGTAAATTTAATAATGCATATTTCTGATTTTTAAATTGTTGAATCTGTAATTTATTGATGACTAACTAAAACATATAACTCTGGTTGCTATGGCATTATAGTGGTAATTCTTGTCTAACCAGGAAACATGCAAGTGATTCGGTTTCAGTATATCAGTCGAATTGTAAGCTCTTTCGACAGTAGGGCTCTCTACATCTTCTGTACCAGTATGTAACTTTTGTCACCATTTTCTCATATGGTCATTGTATCCTCTGGACTCTGAATATGTTGGCCCTTTTAAATAAAGGGTAAAAATTATAATAATAATGTTGCAGAAGTGGGAAGAGTGCTGAAAGTGGGCTGCACATAGAATGTCATGTCAACAGATCTTTTCATCCTGTAGCTCTACATAACTGAGCAATCATATAGTGCCCATGTGATGAGGTGATTAATTTAAGTGATCAAATGAGATTATTGTTGATGAAAAATGGGGTTTAGGATTAGAGAAGGCTAATTAAATTAGATGATGGAGTAAAAGAGTCAAACGGATAATGAGCTAAAATAATAGTGATGTATCAGACAGGGTAATGTGAATAGGTAATGGAAGAAGGGGAGTGAAATAAGAGTGAATTATGACATAATGGTAAGAATAGGTCAGATATTGGGTGATCAGATGATTTTGGTCATATTAGATTAATGTGATGAGGTGATCCTAAAGGTATAATGTGAAAGATGATCAGAAGTGATACAATAGGCAAGAGTAATGAGAAATGATGATGCATGTTAGCATATGTATCAGACCTATCTAATTAAGGTGCTGGAGGAGATAATGGCATGAAGCGACTGAATTGGGGCTATGTAGGGGATGAAGTATAACAATTGCGGCTAAATGACTCTGGTGCTAATTATTAGTTTAGCCACCATCAGAGTCATTTAGTACCAATACCTGGGACTCACCACAATACACTTATTAGGTGTCAGCTCATAAGAGGTTGACAGTGGAGGAATGATTTCCAAGTCTACGGTAATTTCCAGGGAAGAGAATATTGTTTTTAAAATAAGATTTCCAGCAGCCGTTTTGCTAATTACAAATATGCTTGTTTCTGTGTCCGTTTAAGCTAGACTTCGAGCAAAAATATAATTTTTTGTGAAATGAATAAAATTAAAAACATACAATTCATATGGAAGTACAAGACACAAAAGACCATAATTTTATTTGGCTTACGCCTACTCTGTTGCCCAGGTGAGTTGATTTCAGTGTTCCAGAGCAGTCTTTTTCAGCTTAGCCTTCAGTAAAGCAAGGCATTTTGACTGACACTTTTTTTCCCTTTTAATGGCCCTTGAGATCTTGGGTTCATTATTATTTTAGCTATCACTCTTGCTCTCTTTCTTTGTCTTGCTCTAAGTTGTACTGTACTGCATTGTATCCATCATCAGTTTTACTTCTGCTAAAATATAATGCAATAATGTATACATTGCCATAATATAATATATAATACACAAGGCATTAATTTATTGACATTGAATTAGTGGTTATTTCAATTTAGATGCAAATAAAACATAATAAATAATAAAATATGACCACAGTGGTCTTTTTAGGGTGCAGAAAAGAAACTGGCGAAGAAACAATAAGGAGATGTTAGGAATATATTGGGTAGTTGTTTTAGGTAGTGCAGTAGAGCATAGTTGGGGTTAAAGAATGTATGTACAATGTGCCAGAGATGTGGAATCATGCAACATGAATATACAAAAACAATAGTATAACAAGTATGTTCTGTAAAATATAGGGATGGGAAGAATAGGGTAGTTAGTATTATGATTAAAGTAGGCCAATGTCATAATAATTAGTGATAGACAGTGTTTATGATGTGTAGGGATATAACTATAGTATAGGGGAGGTAGTACAATAGAAGATTTCCTCTCAGTATAAATTACAATTTCATATTTCTAGTTCTATTTTTTGGGGATGGGGAGTTATGATTCTTAAGCACTTATGTGAGGAAAGGCCAGGCATAGTGAAGCAAATATGAGATGGCATCAGAAATTCAGATAGAATATTATTCCCATCTTTGACTCATGCTGTCAATTGGATTTCCACCACAGATTGAAGGTATTTCAAGACTAGACATGTATTACAGAGATAATACTAAGGGTTGGAAGAAAGTAGAGTAACTAATAGAATGTGGGGCAAGAGCGAGTCATAAAAGCCAAAGGCAGTGTAATACCATGTTTCACTGTATGTATGTATAATATGGTTTAGTGACCACATATATGTGTTTAAAATAATATTTAATATTTTATAGATTACTATAGCTTGGTTCTTCTATTGTTTGGCAATGACACAAGATAAACCCAGAATGATTTTGCTGAAGAGGTAAACCAAAATTTGTGCAAACTAGGGAATAATTTTATAAATACATTTAATTCTAATGGGAGGTTTTGCAAATCACATATTTTATCTTTTTTTTCTTTTTCTGGTAAATGCAAAGCTCACAAATATTTAGCTCATCTGTGTTCCTGACAATTACCATTAAAAGGCTTGCACGGCAGTAAAGAACCAAGACAGCCTGTATTCCAGTAACTCTTTAGACAATGAGTTCTGAAGGACAACATCTTTTATGAAATACTGTATATGTTATTGAAGACTAGAATGCACAGTCTTCATTTCTGTGGCATTGAATTAAAGAAGCCTGAATTAACAATACAATATTTTCTTTTTAGCAATATGCTTTTAGAAAGCATATATAAATCTGATTTATACACGTTATAAAATATGTCCCTGAAAAAGGATTAAGTCCCAGTTCAGGAAAATGGTAGCAAATAAAAACTAAATTGTCGACAAAGGCAAGCAATGTGAAGCTTTTTAAATAACTAAATATGTATTATTACTAAAAACCTCTTTCAAATGATTAAACATGTAGGTCTATAGTTTATGCTACTGTAAAATTTTAGTTCTAAAATAAAACTAGTAAAGGAAGAATATTGATGTAGAGATCTCAAGGGCAGTAGTATGTTCATGCCTCCTCAAATTAATCAATATGAGACCTTTTTACACCTTTTGAAAAAAAAGACCTGAGTTTTGTCCATCCATACAATCCTCTAAACATAAAACAAGTAACATCTCAGGACTCTAGTAGAAAGTATAACAGATTTTACAAGGTTATAAAAACTTTTATGTTTCCAAATCATTATTTGGAATAGAAGGAATGCTTGAATTTGTATATGCTACATAAAATGAGAAAAAACTAATATAGCCACTATCAATACTTCACTATAATAAACAGATTTTAAGTAAACCTATTTAGTATAGTTTTGAGAAATAGTATTGTCAATTTCAGAAAATAATAATATGTATTCTGTGAATTACAATTCATAACAACAGAAAACAAATATGACAAGAAAAGCAAATAAGAAATTAACATTATTTGTCTCCTGTTCAAGTAGTTGACCTGGTGGTCTTGGATTAATATCAAACTCATTCCATCACACACATGTCAGGTATTAATAATTATAAATATATGACCATAGTGGTAATTTATTATTATTACAATTCTATATCACTTGACAAACTCATTAAACAATTCCACTGCATTAACCCTTATCATGATCCTCATTAAAATGCTTATTGCCAGATATTTTTAGAGTGGTCTAGCAAATTGAATGGTAAAGAAGAGGTAGAGCATGTTCAAGAGACATATATAAACGTTTAGCGCAATGTTGAAGAGATCATATGTATATTGTATATAGCTGTAGAAGTAGTTATACAATGGAAAAGCTAATTCTTGTGGGCCCTGACCAACAGCTGATACTGATACACAGCTGCATATTAGGCTCCAAACACGTAACAAGGTGAAGAGTTATACGTCAATAGAAAAGAGGCTGCTCTCTGAGAAGGTAAACAGTCCTACAGATAAAACCTACTTAGGTATTGCTCCTACTCAGATGACCGCCTCTACTCTTCTTATATGAAAATAGAGTCTAATGAGCTTGCTAGTTGTCAAAGTTAGAAGGATACTAAACTGGCCTATTAAGTGCCTCATTTGAAATATGGACATGTTCTCAAGGTAAAAAATGTTAAATACTGTACAGTGACACTCCAGTTTTTACTGAAATTTTAACCAAATGTATTGTGCAAGCCAATTCATTAATATTATTATTATTATATTTATTTATATCACGCCAACATATTCCGTAGCGCTGTACAGGGTTTAGTACATGGCAAAAAACAAACTTAACACCTTATTAAGAATGGAGGGCCCTGTTTTTGAGCATATAATATGAGATAGAAATATATATAATATCTCTAATTTGTTATGTTTTATATGTATTTACTAGCGTCTTGCGTTCAAAAATGACGCAATACAATTTGAAGCCTCGCAATGGTGTTTGCCGCACATTGCGAGGATCTCCCCCCCCCCCCCCTCTAACCTACCTGCCTCGCGATGACCACCTTTGGAGCTCATCGTAGGCCTCGCAATGAGCGATGAAGACAATACAATTTGAAGCCTGGCAATGGTGTTTGCCACACATTGCGAGGAACTCCACCCCCCCCCCCCCTAAGCTGCCTGCCTCGCGATGACCGCCTTTGGCGCTCATCGCAGGCCTCGCAATGAGCGCTGAAGGTGCTCCTTGCGAGCCTCTCCCCCTTCTCTTTACTGGCCACGCGATGAGCGCCTTTGGAGCTCATCAAGGTACTCACAATGAACACTTTCAGCACTTATTGCGAGCCTTTCTCCCCCTTTACCTCTCCCCCCTCTACTTGACGGGAGGCGCTAATTGCGTTTATTGCGAGTCTCTCCCCCCCTCTACCTCTTCCCCCCTCCACTTGATGGGAGGCGCTCATGACAAGCCTGTCCACCCCACTACTTTACTGGAGGCGCTCATTGCGATCCTCTCCCCCCACTACTTTACTGGCCTTTCAATGAGCATCTTTGGTGCTCATCACGGGCCTTGCAATGAGTGCCTCCCTCCCCTGTTTCTCTCCCCCACCTCTCCCTCCCCTGTGTCTCTCTGCCCTCTCCCTCCCCCTGTGTCTCTTTCCCCCCTCTGCCTCTCTTGTGACTCCTTCCCCCATCTCCCTCCCATGTGTCTCTTCCCCCTCCCTCCCCTGTGTCTCTTCCCACAATGAGCTCATTTGAGAACGAAAAAATACAGCAGTGGGTTTTTTCAGTAGGCCTGGTTACCTACTCAGGGAGCAACCTCTTTTAGCTCACTTGTGCCCTTCACAGGAAGAAATATCCTGTAGTATATCAGTCTGGTCTCACTCAGGAGAGGTATCCAGTCCCAAAATACCAGGCAATTCTCCCTGAACAGGAGAAACAGCAAGCCACAGACGCGTTTCAGCCTCTCTGGGTCTCGTCAGTGAGGTGCAGCTGTACTCCCTAAGGCACAGTGAGCAAGGTGTCCATGTCTGGCCCCCCCTATCACCCATAAGGTAAGGAAAATGTTTGCAGATAGAGAAGAGGTGCTCATTTGAGAACGAAAAATACCTTCCCTCAACTCTGACCAGTTTCCCAGTCCCGGCTGCTGAAAAACATCCCCACAGCATGATGCTGCCAACCATGTTTCACTGTGGGGATGGTATTCTTTGGGTGATGTCATGTGTTGGGTTTGCCCAGACATAGCATTTTCTTTGATGGCCGAAAAGTTCAATTTTAGTCTCATCAGACCAGAGCACCTTCCTCCATACATTTTGAGAGTCTCCCACAACGTGCCATTTTGTTTTTTTGCTGACAGTAATGGCTTTCCTCTAGCCACTCTGCCACAAAGCCCAACTCTATGGAGCTTTTGGCTTATTGTCGTCCTATGTACAGATACTTCAGTCTCTGCTGTGGAACTCTGCAGCTCCTCCGGGGTTGCCTTAGGTCTCTGTGCTGCCTCTCTGATTAATGCCCTCCTTGCTCGGTCCGTGAGTTTTGGTGGGCTGCCGTCTGTTGGCAGGTTTGCTGTTGTGCCATGTTCTTTCCATTTGGTTATGATAGATTTGATGGTGCTCCTGGGTATCATCAAAGATTTTGATATTTTTTTATAACCTAACCCTGACTTGTACTTCTCAACAACATTGTCCCTTACTTGTTTGAGGAGTTCCTTGGTCTTCATGGCAGTGTTTGGTTAGTGGTGCCTCTTGCTTAGGTGTTGCAGCCTCTGGGGCCTTTCAAAAAAGTGTGTATATGTAATGACAGATCACGTGACACTTAGATTGCACACAGGGGGACATAATTTCACTAATTATGTGACTTCTGAAGGTAATTGGTTGCACCAAAGCTTTTTATGGGCTTTATAATAAAAGGGGTGAATACATATGCACATGCCAATTTTCTGTTTTCTATTTCTAAAAAATAGTTTTATGTATATATTTTTTTCTCATTTCACTTAACCAACTTAGACTATTGTGTTCTGATTCATCACATAAAATTCAGATTAACCAAACATTGAACTTAAGGCACTGTAGATACCATAAATAGAACTATTACATCTTAAAGTAATATGAATAATACCATAATAAAATGATAATACGTGGTATTTTTCACATGAAGCGGGCTCATCCATTGTTAGTCTTGAGGGGCCACATGTTCAAGATATCTTATTTGAGTGCAGATAGTTGAACTAGGATCTCAATTATTTTGATTTGGTTTCCTGGGCTGTTGTGCTAATATGAAGGTGTCACAATACAGGTAAACCTCGCTTACAGCTATCCTAATGAGCGCTAATTCGCTATAGCGCTCTTTACCCCTCTATTTCCCTGCTCAGCACTAAATCTTGCAATATCGCGTTTTTTGAGCTAAGCTTTTCCCCCAATGCATATGAAGTCTCACATTACTGAAGGATTTCTTTGAAAAACAGCTGACCCTATTCTCTCACCACCGCACAAAAGCTAAGGTAACACAGCAGAGGTTACAAATATGGCATAATTTACAGCTATTATAATATAAAGCTATTTCATCAATTGATTTGTATTAAATAATTGTATAGAAGTTTGCCATTTTAAGTTGTCAGTCTGCTTTTCTGATCCACCCACAAACCAAGTTTCATATATACAGTATATATATATATATAGATATATATATATATATATATATATATATAGTTACAGATATGTCCCCCTTAGGCATTGAGTCCATTGTTTTGACTGCAATTGCCTGCACATTGAACATGCCATGTCTCTCTCTGTGCAGGGACTGAAGTCAAGACTCAACGTGCTATCAATAATTAATGCCAATAATCTCTCATCAACAAAATATATGAATCTTGTTTTGGGAATTGATTAGCATTGTTGATTAATAGCTGAAAATGTTGTGTTAGTGTAGGACACTATTTTTTAATGACATTCAATTGATAAATATATATATATATATATATATATTTTAATCATATCATATCTGGACCCTCCTCTGTGTGACTTTAAGTACATTGAGTCCAGATTGTTTGTGTATCAAGCAGACCAGAGTTGTGAACATCTGCTCAATGTGCAGAGACATAGGTCATTTTGACCCTTTGTAAGTAATAAATAGTAAACTCAAAGCAAACCCTAGAATTAATGTTTATGCCATAAATGTAGTATCTCAGTAGAGCTTTCAGTAGCCTGCTCGTTTGGCACAGAATTAGTTAAACATTTCTATGAGCTTTTATTAATGCAAAAAACAAACAACTAACAAAAAAACAAATAAAGAACAGAAAGCACACAAGAGTCTGTGATGTCAACAACAATGTTTTCAAATACTATCTAATTATAAAAATGCCTTCTGGAAGACATATCAGCGCTGCAGCTTTGAGTATGGAGCTAGCTTGATGGAAGTGTTATTGAAATAATGTGTGTTGCACCCCAGGTTAACAAATGTAATTGTTTAACTGAGTGTTTTAATCATCACAATGCAGTGATTTTGTACAAAAAGGAAAAATGTGCACAACCTGCTCCATGTGCAGGTCAAAAATATGCATATCAATATAAAAACAGGATAAAAGAGCTCAGATTTCCCAACCCCAAACATGTGAGCTCATCAGACTGGAAGTGGGATTCCTCAGGTTCAGTGTGGGGTGCTGGATGTATCGTAATCCCCGCAGGAAAGTATAGTTGTTGTTAATACCCTTAGATGTATTGCAGTTTCCGCTCCTTATTGATCCTATTTAAGATCTACTTGCTCCAAATTATAATCTTAATGGTACTTAATCAACCATAGAGTGGTTTGGGTACAGCAAGTTAAACAACCAAGAATTTTATGTAGTAAGGTATTTTATTATTATCCAATACAATGAAATAAACTCTACAGAATGACTACAAGTAAATATAAAAAATACTAAAATTAAGAATATAAGTAATAAAATATACTAGTCTGAACAGTGCTCCAGTAAGAAGCTGAACACAATATATATATCATGACCCAGTGTAAGAGGACGGATGACAACCACCGGTATCAACTAACTACACCTCTAAACCAATACCCCTCTGAACTGAGAAAGCAGTAGAGAGGACTATTATTAACAAGGTTGAAGAGTATTTAACACATGGACCTATATATAAGACTGTGGGTTTCTTGGTGGAGTTTGGATTGTCCAAAAGAAAGCTGTAAAATCTGGGTGACTACCTCACAAACTAGCTACGATTCTGTACATTAATGTTTTTCAGTAGTATTATCTAGAGCGACAGTATATCTATTGTCTTAAGCTTTATCTTGTACAGTCTACTTACCATTGTATTCAGAACCTCCATATTTACAGAAGTATACAAAGCAAAAGGAAAGAGATCCATTTGTGATAGTATCATGATATGTTAAATGAGAGTCTGTTAAAAAATATACATTACCCTGTGAGAGCAACTAAAATTAAGGCTTCAAATGTATAATTTCATGAGTAGACTAACTGAATATATTAATCAAAATCATTGTTTAGCTAACAAGACATAAATAAGTCAACTTTCAATGATCTTCCCTATTAATCAAACAATTTTACAGTATATCAGACCTTTCCATAAACAAGCTGCTTTGAATGATTTAGGAAAGTATTTGAAGTACTTCTTGAGAGGCAACATTTATAGGAATTATTAATATTATACCAGCCTCTTCTAAGTATGTTTTTAATTTTTTTTTATTTAAAAAATAAGATTATATGGATTACCATATTTTCTCACAAGCATAGCTGCAATGATGCTGCTCCCTGCAGAAGGCATTCGCAGTTTTCTCCAGTCTCTGTCTGCTTTTGACGCAACTTTCCTTTCTACACTTGTGCCTCTTCTATCTATTTAAACACCCTAGTTGCCACCAGTCTCTGTTTGTTTTAGGATTCCTAGGGCCATATTAAATTTGAAGCCCATAGCAGCACCAGTACACCAGAGTTACAGAGCTATTACATTCAACTATGCCGCGACCAACGGGCCAGAGACACAAACCCGTAAACCATTCTTGCGCATGTTGCATGTGCGGTAGTGAACATAATCACCAGTAGTTACATGTTTAGACCGAGCTAATGGTAAAAGAGATGAAAATGGAGGTTAGATTTCAAACCCTTACGGGTTTCAATCACGAGTTACGATCGGACTCGCAATCCAGAAATAATGCAATATTAATAAATCAGTAAATATGATATTCTAGTCAATGCAAGTTCTATTATGTAGGTGTTAATACTATGTATTAACACACTGATTGCAGGGATCGATATAACATGGAAATTAAACATTAAAAAAAGTATTTTATATTGCATATTTGCGAGCTTGAGAATGTTATTCTATTAATTTGAATACCTGACATCACTTTTCCTTTAATTTAAAGTACAGTAGTGTGTTGTCAGGGGTTTTACCTATTAAATATATAAATGAGTATACTCCTATATATATATACCATTTCATTATATATTTCTGGTTAAATATATCCTCTTAATATTTTAATTAATACACATATGGAAACTCTTCAAACATAACAGTGTTTGATATCATCGGATAGGAAATATCTTAAACTTTTCATATCTATGTGTTATGTTGTACCTATATTGCACATCATCATTTTATTTTGAGTTTTTAATTTTATACACATATTCCATTTTTCCTGAGCTTCACTAAGTGTCTACATTGTAATGAGAATGTAAACAGTGGAACCACCAAAAGGCTAGTCATTAGTATTCATACTAGATTCTTTTGATCCTCAAATGTCATGAAATAGTCACACCTCAAATTGGAGACGAGAGATCCACCATTTGGTTCTGATAATGACAATACTTGTTTGACTGTGCATTTGATATTCATGTATTGCCACTTAACACAATAGTGAGAAATAATTCCAGGATGTGATTAAAGTAATATTTAGATAAGAATGGCTATTTAAAATAGGCTAGAAAAAGGAAAGAAAAAAAAGGCTGAAAGGGAGACGAAGAGGAGTGAGGCTGACACACAGAGGCAAGACATTGAGAGAGAGAGGACCTATTTTTGATTCCTAATATATTTAATTTTTCATATAATAATCGATTTGGGATTATCCAGGCTGACTCTACGTGATATTGGGTTGATTCTGGTATCTGGTAATGTATAGATTTAATTTCAAACTTCTGTGATATAAAAGATAAATTGATCTTATTTATACCACTAAATCAATTATATCACAGAAGCCACCAATAATATATCTACAGTAGGTTTTATTCAAATTGTGACATATTTTCCTTTGTTCCCATAGTATTTTTGTTATTCAATATATGGTATATTATATATTCTGCCAATAATATTATTGTGACTTACTATATTAATAAGATTGATTCTCGTGTTTATCATAAATAGCTAAAATAAGGAATATTGATTATAGTAATTTATTGTTATTTTCTATTACCCTAGAAGATTTTGTTGATAAAGAAGTTACAAGGTTTTTCTTGTTTTATTAACATTTTATCGTATTATATTGTAATAGACTTAATTGGGTTATTGTCATCTGAAAATCATATAGTACTGTTTAGAACTTTTTATTTACTTTAGAATTCGATTGTGTATTGATTATAATAAACGCTGTTTTGTTTAAAAGCTATACTTTCCTATAAATTGACGTTATAATCGGACAATAAGTTAAATTGACTATTTCATATATAATTTTACTATAAATACCACGACATAATTTGGAGGCACTGCTTGAGATAACGTCTTTATAGATAAGTGAATTGATATTTATTAATTTAAAACTTTTTAATACAACAGCGTTTATTAAAATAAAAACAAAATGGCAGAAGGCCGATCCAGTTCAGAAAGGACAGGGGTGTTGTCATCAGATGAGATATTGAGACTAGATGCAATGGGATGTGAAACATTGATCAAAAGTTTAATAAGCAATGTGTATCCTCTGTGTGAATACCCATCAAGATTGTCAGAATACTTTAGTAACATTATACCGATAATTGATGGAAATGCCATAGACGATTGGAGTCAGGAGACAGAATTATTACCAAATATTAATGGTGTCATAAATGCAGTTCAGGATAACTTTGAACGTAAAAAGAATCTTGCCCGTGTAGCGATTAGCTGGATGGAAGTCGCCAGACACTGGAAAGGCCAGACTATTGAAAAGGAGGTGGTCATAACTGGTTTAAAAAAGACAATTAATGAGATATCTGAGGCATGCAACCATTTGAGAGACTTACACGAAGATAGGATAAAGATGTCAGAACATCAAGTAGTTAAACTGGATGAGTTAGAAAAGGAATTAGAAGATGCTAGGGAAAGATTACGAGGATATGAAGGATTAACAGCAATGTGTGATAAATTAATGAGGAAATTAGGGGATTTTCAAATAAGATGGGATGAGTTATCTGAAGACAGAGATAGAAAAACTGACCAAATTGAAGAGTTGTCTGGGCAATGTGATCATTTAGCTCAAAAAGTATATCAGGCTGAGGGACTGTCTCAAAAATACTTACAAGACTGTGAGGAGTTAAAAAGAGAAAAATCAAGTTTAGAAGATAAACTTACCACCCTTACTAGTGAAATAAATAAAAGAACAATAAGAGAAGCTGAAAATTACCAGGAAGCTAGAAAGATTCAAAATTTACTTGATAATGCCCAAAAGGAGATTAAAAATTACCAGCAGGATATTGGCAGGTTAAAAGTAGATCTAGATAAGGCCCAAAATCATGTACCAGACATAACGATTGCCAGGCATCCTAGAGATTTTGATGAGGAGCTTGATTCATCCCCTTCCAGGGATACTCATAATAAGAAATTATCTTTCCATGAGACAGCGCAGGCTATCAGAAAATTGGTAAAGCCCTACACTAAAGGATCTAAATTATCCATTGAGGATCACCTAGATACTGTGGAGAGAATCATGCTTGAATTAAATGTACGGGGATCTCATGCAAAGATATCATATCTCCCTTGGTCATTTGATAATTCATATACATCATTCTTTACTTCCCTTCAAGATAGCGATATAACTGATTGGGATCAATACAGAGCAGAGGTAAGGAGGTACTTTTCTGAATTTCGTAACCCCCAAGCAGCTTTAAGGGCCTTGCACAATCTCAAATGCCAGCCTGACGAAAGTCCAAAAGAATTTTTAGTCACATTAAAACATGCATATCGGCAGACAGATAAAAGAGCAGATATAGAATCGGCAGAGTTCAAGAGGATATATTTTCATGCCTTACCATCATTTATGAAAAGAAATATAATCAGGGATTATGATGACTCTAAACCACTTAGCTGGTTGGTAAACGAATGTTCCAAGATATATGAGATTCAACAGGATGAGGAAAATAGTTTTAAACGTAAAGAAAAGGGCCAAATCCATAAAATAGCTGAAATCTCTATCCAACCAGAACTACCTTTCGAAACAAATACCAAATCCTATGCTGATGTGGTTAAAAGTCCAAATAAGCCAAAATACATACCACCCAAACCTAGACCTATAAAAGTTACCCCTGAAAGGCCCCAAAATAGGAATAATACATCTTTTTATGTAAGCCCAAATTACAAAGGAAATAATCCTATTAGAGGTTATTGGTGGCAACCTAAAAACCCCAATGTAGAAAGAAGATTGAGCTCTCCAAGGCCCAGTACTTCAGAAAATACAGAAAGCCAAAGAGTTACGAATAGGTACAACCGGAACCAAAATGTAGAACAAAACTCTAACCTAGAGGAGCAAGTTAAATTACTGACCCAGCAAATGACTGCCCTCATGGCAGGAATGAATATGCCGGGAAATCAAACACTGAGAGCTCAGCCAGTCCAAAGGGGACAAAATTCTGAAAACCAAAACCAGTGACTGAATGGCTTTTGCAAAAATGTGATGGATAATCCTGAAACAAATGATAATAAGATGTTTCTTCCTACTGTCCCTAAGTTTTCTTTGTACACAGGAACTCCCACAGAGCAAGAAGGAAGTATCAATGAAGTCAGAGGGAGCGGTATGAACAATACACAGGTTAAACCTTTTTGTTTACAGGATACATCACTGACCAAGCCACAAATCATTGAAACAGGGTTAATAATTAGTCAAGATAATAAGCAATATAATACAGGTAAAATTGAAGATATACCTGACCTGACCAATAACCCCCCCGAAATTACCATAAATTGGTTAAATAATAACCCCCAGCCTGACTCTCTAAATAAGAACGAACAATGGAAGAAGTCAGATATGTTAAAACATTCCCATTTCCTATGTGAGATGGAGGAATGTCAGGGGAGATACTATATCCCTGTCAGCTTACAAGATGTAGACTCCATGGACATTAAAGGGTTAATAGACACAGGCTCCCAAGTAACTGTTCTTTCCCAAGATATGTATCAAGAAATAGAACGTAGATCTAATAAGAAAACTATTCTAAAATCATTCATCGGAATTGTAAAGAATTTCGATGGAATTACCATAAAGACCAAAGGTAGTGTATGGTTGAGTATTAAAATAGGAAATAAACAGGTAAAACATCCAGTGATAGTGGTAGATGTTCCTGAGTCTCAATTTTTAATTGGGACAGATCTGCTGAGGCGATTAAGTCCAATAATAGACTGTATAGATGGAGTAATATGGTCACAGGTTAGCTTTCCAATAAACTATGATAAGGTTAAACAATCCAATATGCCGAGAAATTGTCATGTAATAGAAACAAAAGAAAATTCAGTGGAAATTCATTTTCAAAATAATCAAACACCTGAAATGACGATAATACAATGCCATGACATTTCTGAAGAACAAATAAATGATGAAAATGTGATCCAAATTAATCAGGCCCACATAGATAACACTCATGTAGATGGAAATGTCCTAACTATTTCACTAAATAGGAAAACCTCTATACCTTTTGAAATAACTAGACATTCCAAAATTATGGCTAACATAGAAATAAGAGATAAGGACTTAGTTATCCCCATAAATATTATAGGTATGAGATATCCTAAACAAGCCAAAATAGCCTTAACCCATGAACATAGTTATATTAATGAAAGTCTATTAAAACTAATAAAGAATCCAAGATTAATTCGTAATTCCCAACCATATGACCAATACATATATAAAATAGATCATGAAACCTCAACCCATCCTATTATAGCAAGATGTTTAATACCCCTTTCGATAGGAGATAAAAAGGTTGTGCACTTGTTCCAGGTAATAGAGGATTCCCAATATCCAATATATATTGGTAATGATTTGTTACATCGGTTTGCTTTTCAAATTGATTTAATCCATAACGTTCTATGGTCCCGGTTGAATGAGTCACCATTAGACTTCAGTAATGACGCAGAAGCCTTGAAATATGCCCAACAGATGCCTTATGCAATAACCATACAGATGGAACGAACTGTCCTTATACCAGAAGGAGTAGCCCAATTCCCTCTACCCTTGCAAGTAAAAAGAGGGCAGATGATCCAAGGCAAAGATGCTTATGTTAATCTTAGCTATCAAACCCAACAAAAAGGCCTTAACACCACCCACACTCCTTTAATTGCTGTGACGCAATTACCTTTTGTCATCCTAGTAAATAACATAGCTTCCCATCCAATACATATGGAGAAGGGATCCATAGTAGGAATGGCCATTGATGCAGAATATTTCACCTCTGAATTTACCAATTCAGTTATTGGTTTGATACCAGAGGAATATATGAGTGATGATAAAATGATTGACCAATGTTTCGATACTCAACCAGAAGGATTATTTACTGTTCAATCTATTTATCCCTTCAGTTCCATGGAAGGAGAGTGTGAAATAACAGATGACGAGCTAATTTTTAATCAAAATATAGATGAACAAGAGTATGAAGAGAATTTGGTCGATAAGATACAGATAAACTCCATTACCACTGACCTATCTACACAACTAGAGGAAGCCTATGAAATTAGTCAACCTGAGGTATTCCCTGGGTTTAAAGAAAGAGTTGAAGAACAGATAATTTTAGCAGATGGGTGCTCTAATGATACTGAACGCCAAAAATTAAGACAAGTGCTTATGAATTACCAAGGTGTATTTTCTAAAGACTCATATGATTGTGGCCTGACGGAACTACATGTCACTAAAATTAAAACTGATCCCAATATGCCACCTATATTTGTTAAGCAATATAGACTACCCCTGGCCTCTTATGAATCATTAGCCGATATTATAAAGAATCTAGAATCAAGGGGAATTATTCGTCCTGTACATAGTTCTTATAATAATCCTGTTCTAGGTATTTTGAAGCCAAATGGGACATGGCGCTTATGCGCTGATTTGAGGCAATTAAATAAGAGAGTCCATATGTCGGCTTGGCCTGTCCCATATATAGACCAGTGTTTAGCACAAGTCCAAGGGTCTAAATTATTTACAACACTTGATTGTGCCCAAGGTTATTGGACTATTAAAGTCGATGAAGAGGACCAACATAAACTAGCGTTTACATTTGGTAATCAACAATTTACATGGACTAGAACTCCATTTGGATTTATAAATTCAGGGAATGAGTTTGCTATCTTCTTGCACAAGGCAATGCCTGATGCTCAAGAGCGAGGGACATTAACCTATGTAGATGACATCTTGATTAAAAGTTGCGAATTTGATAAACATATCGCAGAAATTGAACATGTTTTGGACCAATTAAAGCACGCAGGAGTTAAAATATCTCTCCAAAAGGCTCAGTGGTGCCGCACTAAAGTTAACTTTTTAGGTCATGAGATAACTCCTGAAGGTGTAAATCCACAGAAAAAGAAGGTAGAGGCCCTACTTAAAACTAAAATGCCTACAACTACAAAAGAATTGAGATCATTCCTGGGTATCACCAATTATTCTCGTAAATTTATTGAGAATTATGCCGAAATAACAAGACCCCTCATACAATTGTTAAAGAAAGGTGAGCCATGGAAATGGGGTGAGATTCAGAACAAAGCTGTAAATGAGTTAAAACAGAAACTAAGTCAGGCCCCTTGCCTAGCGTATCCAGAACAAGGTAAGCCCTTCTTCTTAGAAACCGGTTATACTGATAATTGTTTAAGTGCTGTGTTATATCAGAAATATGACCAACATAACAAGATTATCTCTTGTGCGAGTAAAACACTATCACCTGTAGAGGTAAAATTTAATGATTGTGAGAAGGCTCTATTTGCTACAGTATGGGCACTACAACATTTTCGAAATTTCATACAAGGTGAGAAAATAATAGTGGAAACGGCACACCAACCATTACAGTATATTCAGAGCAATAAAATCAGGTCTGGTAATCTATCAAATAGCCGCATAACTGCTTGGACCTTATCCTTACAAGGATGGCCTTTAGAGATAAGATATGCCCAAAATAAAAAGAATCTAGTTGCCCAAGGATTAGCGGATTTACATGATTGTACTGCCGCAGACCCCTTTAAGGATGATGATCCTCATATAGACCTTCTGGAGGAATATAAATTGTCACCTCATAAAATATATGAAGAGGTATTTTGTAAATCCTTACCCACAGTTTATGTAGATGGATGTGCCTATCACGTAAAAGTAGATACAGATAATAAACTAGTTGCGGGAATTGGTAATGTATGGATAGATAATTTTCCTGCTCCTCCAAAAGGGTGTAAAATAGGACCCAAGAGTAGTCAGATGGCGGAATTGATGGCTATATATTATGCTGTTTACACCGCAATAGAGCATAACATTAAGAACTTTGTAATCATTACTGATTCAGAATATGCCCGAAATAGTTTTGTTGAATATTTACCAGTATGGAAACGAAATAATATGACTAATGTCCGAAAGAAACCGATAAAACATGGTAAGTTAATACATGCCATTGATGAAATGGTAAATTCTCATGAACTGACTATATACTGGAAGAAAACAAAAGGACATTCCAAAGTAAAGGGTCAGGATAAAGACGGAAATGATCTTGCTGATAAACTAGCAAAGCAAGGTGCCCTAGAGGGGGAATCAATTGAAATGGACCACCTTATGGGTCCATTGCAAATTCAGGCTATCACTAGACAGCAATCCCAGAAAGATACAGAACTCTCCACAGTACAGTGGTCCCATGATACTCCTAATTTGGACTTGATCAATAGTCAAAAAGAAGATCCTATCATAGGTCCATTTTATAACCATATACAGGATCCAATACAGTATCCTCTGGACAAAATAGATGTGTCAGATAAGGAAGATTTCAGGATTCTAATTAAGTCAAAATCCCAGTTTAACATCTTAGATGGTTTACTTATCCGCACATCTAAGAATGGTATACATCAATGGGTAGTTCCTACTGCTTATCGAGGTCTAATGCTTCAACATGCTCACGATGCACCAACATCCGGCCACAGAGGTGAAAAGATTACATATGAGATACTTCGTGATTTTGCATATTGGCCACACATGTTGATGGATGTAAAAATTTACTGTCAAGGATGTTTAGTATGTCCCCAGTTTCAACCCCATTCACCTACCCATAGGGCTCCTCTTCAGAAAAGGGGGATGTCCATGCCATGGTCAGACATACAGATTGACTTTATTGGCCCAGTAACTACCTCTTCCAGGGGTAATAAGTATATGTTAACCGTAACATGTCTATTCACCAAATGGGTAGAATGCCTTCCGGCGACAAACTGTAAAGCGGAGACTGCTGCAATTTTGTTGATTAACCATGTGTTTTCTCGTTTTGGCCTACCGCAACGAATTGAGTCAGATAGAGGAAGTCACTTCACCAGTGAGGTGATGAGCCGTATGTGGAGAATCCTAGGTGTTAAACGTAAATTACATATTGCTTACCGCGCCGCTTCTAGTGGTGGGGTAGAACGGTACAACCAATCTATTGTAAGTATCCTAAAGAAATATGTCAAGGAATCAGGTAAGGACTGGGACATAAAATTACCCTTAGTTTTAATGGCGATTAGATCTACCCCTAGTACTGCTACTAAAATGTCCCCTTTTGAATTAATGACTGGGAGACGTATGGTACTCCCACAACACCTTATCTATAGAACCCGAGACCATAACTTGGTAAATGCCGCCACGACCCATCAGTATATTGAGAACTTGAGGAAACATTTACAACAGGCTTTTGCATTTGCCCAGAAAAATCTAGAGAAATCTGCAGAGAGCACTAAAACATATTACGATCTGAAAACATCTAAGAAAGAATATGAGATCACAGATCAAGTTTATTTATATAACTTCCTACGTAATCAGGCAAAAGAGAAAAAGTTTTTACCCTCATGGAAAGGACCTTATACCATTATAGATAAAATTTCACCCGTCGTGTATAAGATTCAGATCCCAAAAGATGGTGAAATGGTAGAGAAATGGGTCCATATTAACCAAATGAGAACCTGTCATCCTAGATCTCAGTTAAGAATCATTGAAAATACTTGCCCAGATGAACCGTGATTTGTGAAATGTTTTTCGCGAAAAAAAAAAAATCTTCTGTCTCTTCATCTATCTACCTAATCCATCATGTTAGGAATGTATTATTAAAACCACTTGTATTTCGGTTAAACTTAGAAACCAAAAAGAGAGAGTATCCAAATTGATAAAAGAAAAGGCCGCTCGTATCAGGGTAATGATGATCCTAACGCCAACAAGTTCAGACGGCAGCTATCGTGGGACGGTCCTTCCTCTGGCGTCTTTATCCAAGAGGCTCCAAGATGCATCCTAACCCGGGAGGAGAATAACGTCGCTGAAAATCTTCATCAGTGTCGATCCACAGAGGATGATTAAAAGACAATTCAGAATACTCCACATCAGGGTGGAAAAGACTCAAACGTGGTATCGTGACCACATTGCCTGTTCATAGGCCATTGAGAAGAAGACGTAAAAACAACTAAGGAAAACTGTATAAACTCACATAACTCCCGTTATCAACGGTCAGAACATTTGCCGAATCATAACCATTGAAGTGATTATCAGGAAGATAATAATAGATGATGGATCAGGACTGCATCTCTTTTAACTAAAAGGACATTCAGGGTCATCCTGCTTAATCATGGAGGGAGTATTGATCCAGGGAGGAATCCGATCGCCAATATTTGGGGTCAGGAAGGAATTAATTTTTCCCAATTAAGACAATTGGGTTTTATGTTTGCCTTCCTCTGGATCATCCATATTATTGGTACATGTAAGCAATGAGGTCAGAAAATATACCCCAATAGAAATGTTGCATAGGTAAGGAAATATGTTTAGACAACCGAATACTTATCTATTTAATTACACATATTGCTACTGTAATAATGTCACCTACCTAATGGAGAGACATTATTCCAGAAAGGGGGATTTGTCAGGGGTTTTACCTATTAAATATATAAATGAGTATACTCCTATATATATATACCATTTCATTATATATTTCTGGTTAAATATATCCTCTTAATATTTTAATTAATACACATATGGAAACTCTTCAAACATAACAGTGTTTGATATCATCGGATAGGAAATATCTTAAACTTTTCATATCTATGTGTTATGTTGTACCTATATTGCACATCATCATTTTATTTTGAGTTTTTAATTTTATACACATATTCCATTTTTCCTGAGCTTCACTAAGTGTCTACATTGTAATGAGAATGTAAACAGTGGAACCACCAAAAGGCTAGTCATTAGTATTCATACTAGATTCTTTTGATCCTCAAATGTCATGAAATAGTCACACCTCAAATTGGAGACGAGAGATCCACCATTTGGTTCTGATAATGACAATACTTGTTTGACTGTGCATTTGATATTCATGTATTGCCACTTAACACAATAGTGAGAAATAATTCCAGGATGTGATTAAAGTAATATTTAGATAAGAATGGCTATTTAAAATAGGCTAGAAAAAGGAAAGAAAAAAAAGGCTGAAAGGGAGACGAAGAGGAGTGAGGCTGACACACAGAGGCAAGACATTGAGAGAGAGAGGACCTATTTTTGATTCCTAATATATTTAATTTTTCATATAATAATCGATTTGGGATTATCCAGGCTGACTCTACGTGATATTGGGTTGATTCTGGTATCTGGTAATGTATAGATTTAATTTCAAACTTCTGTGATATAAAAGATAAATTGATCTTATTTATACCACTAAATCAATTATATCACAGAAGCCACCAATAATATATCTACAGTAGGTTTTATTCAAATTGTGACATATTTTCCTTTGTTCCCATAGTATTTTTGTTATTCAATATATGGTATATTATATATTCTGCCAATAATATTATTGTGACTTACTATATTAATAAGATTGATTCTCGTGTTTATCATAAATAGCTAAAATAAGGAATATTGATTATAGTAATTTATTGTTATTTTCTATTACCCTAGAAGATTTTGTTGATAAAGAAGTTACAAGGTTTTTCTTGTTTTATTAACATTTTATCGTATTATATTGTAATAGACTTAATTGGGTTATTGTCATCTGAAAATCATATAGTACTGTTTAGAACTTTTTATTTACTTTAGAATTCGATTGTGTATTGATTATAATAAACGCTGTTTTGTTTAAAAGCTATACTTTCCTATAAATTGACGTTATAATCGGACAATAAGTTAAATTGACTATTTCATATATAATTTTACTATAAATACCACGACAGTGTTGATATTTACATTTACAGTGCTACGGATAGGATTTCAACTACATTTGCATGTTATGGGTTTGAATGCCAGTGGATTTGTAGCAATTTAATAGCAATTTGCAAACGTAACAGTTACGGGCTTGACACATTAGCTGTAGACATTAGCTGTACATATAAAATGTTCTTTATCTTCAAGTGCATGTAAGATCAGATACGTGCAAATGATCCCAATATAAATCGTGATCAATATCATTTTTTTCTGGAAATGTTATCCAATCCTGTCTATTCTTTATCAATAGACTTGTATTTTACTGCAGCATCTTATACTTGAGATCAGCATTACTCATATTAATAGATGGTAAGTGTATTTCGCTTGGGGACAGATAAATAGCACATTGTCCTTGGTAGTGAATTATTTTAGCTAATATTTCCAAAGGAATAAACATTTTACCTAGGAAGCAGCTATGACTTCTTCACCTTTGCACTAAACGCCTTTGCTTGAGTCTTTTCTTTTCAATCAATGAGAATATGTAAACTCCCCAATGTAAAGCAAATATGCAGCTTGAGCTACTTTCATCTCCCCACACGTCACCCAGCATATTGACATCTCTAATCAGCCATTCTCTTTCTATGCCTTGACCTTTAAACTGCTGGGATTGCTATATCTGAATGTAAAGTCTGATCAAGCCTCTACTAGGCAGTAAATAAATATTCACTGAGTACCTGAGCAAAGAGCCCTCCTCCCCTTCTTGTGAGCACTTCTATATTTATATATAATGATCTCATTATCAGGCACATGTTCTCATTTCATTCAGAGTTTAATACTTTGTGAAGAAAGAAATCTTTCCTTGGGTGTGCAGCGCCAACTCAATCAGACTTAATATTGATAAGGAATTACTCAATTGCAAAGCAGCGCGAGCTGAGATAAACCGTAGGCTATTTTATTATACAGGGGATGGGTCCTGTAATATGAAAGTGTCATCTTTATGGAGTGCTGTTGCTTGAGTGATAGTTATGTATTTGCCTGGAAATGGGCTGTGAAGTTTAAAAAATTGCATGTTGTTTGACTCTAACAAAAAGGGATATGCAAGCAGATATAATTTAGACCCCTCAATGATGGAAAGATTTGAAAAGGATATAAAGCAGACTTTTACTCTCATGTCACTGCAAAATACGGCAGCAAGAAACAATGGCTTCTGGGCACTGTTGCTACATATGGATTCATTTTAAACTGTTATTACTGAGGGGGTTAAATCATAGGCAATGGTGCTCTCAATAAGTCATTTATAAAATAAAGCATTTACCCATTCATACCACAAGTATGTGACAGCACGATCAACTAGAGAACATACTCACAATATCACTAATTTTTTTCTCTATCTCTCTTCCTTGTTCTCCATTGTATTTGCTCGCTACTTCCATTCCCCTCACTCTTTTATCCTCAATTTAGCTTGTTTTGCATTCTCTTCTATGTTCATTCCTTCCTCTCATTTCATTCATCATTCTCTTCTTTCCCATCTCATGTTCCTTATCTCTGTTTGTTATTCGATTCATTTCTCTCTTTTTTTCTCTCTTTCTCCTCTGTTTCCAAGTCTCTCTCCAAATCTCTCCATCATGACCCAGAGATGAAGGGCCCACATAACCCTTATTCTCCTGCTTTAGCTTACAGGAACAATCTCCAAGTTGAGCCTTTATGTTCCTCTCAGCACAGAGCAACACAGATTAGAACATCATTCATGGAGAAGCAGGAAAATGATCATCAGCAATATCTGATAGAACAAACAGGGAGTAATACATTTTTTCCTGTGGGCAATCTTTTGATCTATTTGGGGGCCATATATACATTTAAATTCTTGCAGAAACTTTTGGGTTAACCGTTTGTTGTCACACTAACAAACATGGCAGAAAGTGATATAGCATAGTAACTCCAACATTAATTATTGTTGCCCACATCAACATTACTTAACAATCACATTTCCACTGTCACAAATTGACCTGCTGGTATGAATACTTAGTATTAAGTTTAAAATATATGTTTTAATATATCATCAAAGTTTTGCTACATCACTCTTCAGTTTTGTTATATAATTAATATATATGAGCACTGATTTTGGAGATAAAGAATAAAAGGGAAATCTATGTGATTTGGATATATGTTTAACTTAACATGAGGCGCAGTTTGTTGAATCTGTCTCAAAGTTGCAAGTAAAAAATGAATTGTCAAAAAATACCTGTCTAGTTGTTAAAACAGCTCATGTTTGTGTCACGGACCTGGCCAGTTTACTAACAACTAAGAAGTACAATATTTCTTGTTTCACGATTCAGGCACAACTAAGATAAGCATAAAAGTGACAGTTTGTTTAATTAAGGCAAGTGTTGTGTCAGTGACAGATAAGGTACAAACAAGTTAGAAAGGTTAGGTGTTAAAGCTATATTTATTACTTAAGGGAAAATGCACAGATTATGGCCATTACATCCAAATAGTCAGGAGATACTGTAGGGAATGGAAACAGGAGTAGGGATTCTCTGGTTTATTAAAGTAAAAGTGCAATAAGCATCTGTAATATTAGCAGTTGAAGAAAAAAAAAGCTTGATAGCATTTGAAAAGTGAACTACTCATGTGAATTGAATCTTCAGCTTGATGCCTAAAATGTAATCATCCATCTAAAATGATCACACAAGTCGATATTTCCCCCCACCCTTCCTTCTGAAATAAAAAGAATGAGAATCAGAAATTAATTTGCTGAACTGAGATTCAGCAGGTGGGCATAGAGACAGATTAAAATTAAAATAACTTTATCAAAACCAAGATTGACAATGCAGTTGATTACCTCTCATCTTAAATAAAAGTGGCCTTTCCCAGTCAATATGAATACAGTGGGCTAGCACTCAGGCCTTTACATCCTGAACTAGGATTGGTTGACAAGTACTGTAACTATTAAATTCAATTTGATCTATTGATTTGTACCAAGTTAAAACCCCTTGTATTACATTCTAACTAAATCACTTTTATAAGAGCTCCTGGAAGGCAATAGCAATCAAAGTCAGCGACACATAAATTGAGTAATTCAAGGATGAGTCTTGTCCCACAGTGCTTACATCTGCAGTGAGTATATGAGCAAAGCTGTGCATTACTTATCATTTGGAGACTGAAGGACATCATGTCTTAGCATTTTACATTCCCATCATGATTCAACCCTACTTAAGTAAATCATGACTGATCATTAATGAGCCACATTAATGTAAAGTTGGACTCATTTATCTTTTTAAGGAAATTGTTTTTAACAACTGCAATTACTAGAAACCCATAAAACAAACCACCATGCATAAATAATAAAAAAATGTGGTTTACCTAAAAAAGAACAGTTTTTTGTTTGCTTGTACTTGTGTGGGCTTTAATTGAGTATTCACATGCCAGTACAAACTAATAGACTCTGCAATTATTATCTGTTAGAGCAGGGACAGTCAATAGGAAAAGCCTGGGTCAGAATTAGGAACACTGAATTTTTTTTCCTGACTTACACTGCATTATTCATTTTGCTGTATATCCCTGAAGGGGATAAATCATTAAATAAGGCAACAGTTATGTTTTTTAGTGCCATTGTATTTGTGTAACTGTAAAACAGACCTTGATGTCAATAAGACTAAGACATTATTTGCAAAGTTTATAAAAATTAATTAACTACCCATGCAGACCCCCACTTCAGGATCGCTACCTTGTAGTGGTGAAAGGGTCTGTGTACCATAATGAAACTGTGAGCTATATCATGTGAGGTCACCCAAGATGGGCAGGTCATAGCAGAGAGGTCAGATAAATTGCAGTCTACTGAAGAAGGAACTGGCACTCCACTCTTTGCCAAGAAAGCCTCAAGGGTCATAGAGAGTCAGACACTACTGAATGACTTTACAGACAGTAGAGATGGTCAGAGTAGCCCACCTCAATGACCCAGTTACCCCTCCTCCTTTCCTCTTGCTATATCCCAAACATAAGTTTACTACACACTTATATAGAAAATCATAAGTGTATATGTGTCTATGTAAGTGTAAGTTGTGACTCCTCTCCTGTCTGCTAGCTTATCTGAGCTGTCGATGATGTCAAAACTAGCATTACCAATTGCTCCAGTCAGGATCTATGGATCTTTATTACCTACAATGTATACACGATTAGAAGAGTAAAATGTTGTGGGTATAGATGTCTGAGCTGTGAACACATATTTATCTATATTTATTCTATATTTTACTTAATGTATTTTTTTATATCACTGGCCCATAACAATAGATACATCTGATTTAGTTGTACTTAGGAAACCTTATTGAAGTATGCTATCAGCACAAGTAGCAATGTTCTGCAGATAGTGTGAAGAGTTGCAAACTACTTGTTTTTATAGAAACTTCAAGATCAGGTGCCTGTATCAATTGGAGGTTCTTGTTACAGAGTTACACATGGAAAGGGAGGAAGATTCCAGACTGGCAGAAGGTGATAGCATTAAGTTTATTTTATACTCTTTAAATGTTTGCTTTTAACTAAACTGAAGTTATTATGATGGTTAGTTTTTTAATGGATGACAGATTGAAGGATTTTTTATGATTGTTGTACATTGCCTAATGTTTAAAACTTTATAATGACTCCTCTATGGAGAGCTGATATAAGACTGTAGCTAGAATGGACGATTAAAGGCATATCTAAGTTTTCTGGATTATGAATGCATCTGATATAGGAGAATCAGTAGTGATTTTTTTTGCATGTAAAAATACCATTAACAAATTCACCCTGATGTTTGCTAAATCTATTTAGTTTGCAAGCAGTTGCTTTTGTGAGTTAACACTGGATATCTCTGCTAAAATTTGCAGAAAAAATCATAATTCGATATGGCCAATCACAGGCAGCCTCAGTGGGGGGGGGGGGGGGGGAGTATTTGATCCCCTGTTGATTTTGAACGTTTGTCCACTGACAAAGAAATGATAAGTCTATAATTTAATGGTATGTATATTTTAACAGTGAGAGACAGAATAACAAAAAAAAAACAAGAAAAACGCATGTCAAAACAGTTATATGTTGATTTGCAGGTCAGTGAGGGAAATAAGTAGTTGATCTACAAATCAGCAAGATTTCTGGCTCCCGGGTGTCTTTTATACAAGTAAAGAGTTAAGAGTGTGCTCCTAATCTCTGCTTGTTACCTGTATAAACGACACCTGTCCACAGAAGCAATCCATCATTCAGATTCCAAACTCTCCATCACGGCCAAGACCAAAGTGCTGTCCATATGTAGTGTTTGCCAATAAACATCTAAATGATTCAGAGGAGAACTGGGTGAATGTGTTGTGGTCAGATGAGACCAAAATCAAGCTCTTTGGCATCAACTCAACTCGCCGTGTGAGGAGGAGGAATAATGCCTATAACCCCAAGCACACCATCCCCACCGTCAAACATGGAGGTGGAAACATTATGCTTTGGGGGTGTTTTTCTGCTAAGGGGACAGGACAACTGAGCTGCATCAAAGGGACGATGGACAGGGCCATGTACCATCAAATCTTGGGTAAGAACCTTCTTTCTTGAGCCAGGGCATGGAAAATGGGTCGTGGATGGGTATTCCAGCATGAAAATGACCCAAAACACACAGCCAAGGCAACAAAGGAGTGGCTCAAGAAGAAGCACATTAAGGTCCTGAAGTGGCCTAGCCAGTCTCCAGACCTTAATCCCATAGAAAATCTGTGGAGGGAGCGGAAGGTTCGAGTTGCCAAACATCAGCCTTGAAACCTTAATGACTTGGAGAGGATCTACAATAAGGAGTGGGACAAAATCCCTCCTGAGATGTGTGCAAACTTGGTGGCCAACTACAAGAAACATGTGACCTCTGTGATTGCCAACAGGGGTTTTGCCACCAAGTACTAAGACAAAGGGGTCAAATGCTTATTTCCCTCATTGACCTGCAAATCAGTTTATTACTTTTTTGACATGCGTTTTTTTTTTTTTTTTTTTGTTATTCTGTCTCTCACTGTTAAAATACACCTACCATTAAAATTATAGACTGATCATTACTTTGTCAGTCAAATCAATACTTTCTCCCCCCACTGTAATACATTTTAATACATTGTAACAATCAGTGATGGTAGTTTGTGCAGAAAGGAATCATGGGATGTGTAGTCCCCATGTAGAAGAAAGTGGGAGGAGCCAGATACTGCTCTGGCTTAAAGGTTAGTAAAGTGTTAAAATCCGTACCCAAATACAGTGTTTTTATTGGGATGTACACTGAGCCTGTCCCTTTGTAGACTGTGCATGTCATTGATTAACATCTTAAATTGTCTTGTGGATGAATGAATATCCAGACTAAAATGAGTGGTTCACGGCCAGTATTTGTTAAGCAATACATTTTTACAGGGATCTGCAGCTCAATCACAAATGTCTACCTGGTCCTGGTTATGTTCCTGCAGCCTTACTCCAGGAAATGGATGATCTGTTATTCCTACCTGAAGGAAATTAGGTACATTTGGAATATTTACGTTTGTTTTTTGAGTCCTTACAGAAGATCAGATTGAAACTGAATTAATTTAAGGTGTAATTTAGCATTGTTATTTTGCACAGGAACATCACAAATAAACACTCATAATAATATCATATAATGATAACATGCTTATAAACATAGAAATAAAGGATTACATAAGTTTCCAAGGTTAATATTTCAAACCTATTACAAAAGGGTCCATGGCATGAAAATTGTGAAAGTTCATATAAGATTATAGAGAAAATTTGGTTTTACAGTACAAATAATTTTATCCCCCAGGGAAAAAGAAAGTTACATAAAGTCACGACCCAGAGGGGAGGGGACCGCGTTCAGACCAAAACCTCCTGCCTGCTGCTACAAGAATCCCCCCCAGTTTGTGTGAGATTGGGTTATATCAGTGCCCAGCTCATACTCAGGGCTGACCATCACTCAGAAAATCAAGATATTATGGGTTATAGGCAGATCCCAAAAATGTGAAGCTTAAAATAATAATAACCCTTGTACATAGGATCAAGAAGGAGATCACACCATTGGATTAGTGTACAGAAAAAATTACTTTATTCTTCTTACACATATATTTAACAATACCAAAACCATCCTACAGTATAGCCCAACCCTCTAGGGCAAGCAAGTCTCTGTCCAATTGCTAATAACTTGTTTGATCTCAGCCCACCTAGTTTTGATTGACAGGATTCTTTATAGTTGTAATATTACCCCGGTTTCCAGATGTCTAGGGAGAACAGGGGAGGTTAACTGTAAGGCAAGGCTGGTCCAATTTTATGATCCCTCTGAGAGAACTGAAATATTGCAGGAGGGTCCTGGTTACAATCTCTTGTTTATCTGAAGTAAACAGTTATGAGAGAAGGAATTTAATCACCGATAGCAAGCCACAGAGGGGAAAGGGATAATTAATATTTTCAGTGGGTAATAAAATTCCTGTGATGAGCTCCTGATAGGAACACTTAGTTTTGGAAATTTATACATCATCAGCAAGGCAAACATTCAAGAGAATGGGCCAGATTTTGTCTTTGCTTCATCTATGAGATTGAGACAAGATAGGTTCTAAAAACCTTTTAATCATCTCTTACTCAGATTTTTGATTAATTGTATATGCTATAAAAGGTGAAAAGCTAAATCAAACTTACAGAGTGATAAAAAAACCTTCCTTGTTAATGATGTTAAAAAAAGTCTACTAGTTCTTTTACTGTGTAGGCACATGCAGATAGGATAAAATAACTACAATAGAAAATCTTGCACTCTGCATATCGGAGCTCTGCGTATACCAATTGGAGTAGCTTGGCTTGAGTTGTCTTTCTAATCAGATCAACCTTTCAGAGTCTTTGTTAAGATCCTTGAATACTGATTGCCTTGCAAAGACAGGATAAATCATGTCAGTTGTTTGATGTATTCTTTTGAGGTTGAGCAATACTTTTCTTCCAGATCATAGCTAGATCTGCCTGTCGCCTCTATGAAGTCCTTAACGCTTTCCGTCCAGCATATAATCTGTCATTTGGATTTACTACGTAAATAGGACTAATTGTTAGTCGAGCACAGTACACATCATTATAAAACCATCTAATCAATAAAGGTCATAAGAAAAGTAGCTTGCTTCAGTGGTTGAACTTCTGCAAAGCGAGAAGCCTGGAGAAGCTGAATAAATTGTGTATGTAAGGAAAAAACAGAGATAGAGCAAGTTATAAAATGCAGAAATAAGTTCAGGAGAGGAAAATCTGCTACAAAGTGAAGCTGCTTTAAGCAGTCTCACAGCAAAGTGCTAAATATTACTGTGCTGTATAAATTATTTAGCTTCAAAGACGGAAGATGGTACACGCTTCAGTCTAAAACATTAGTTGATTTTAAGCCAGTGTTCTACTGAATATGATTTTAAAGTCAAAATCATATGTACTCAGAGATATTTATATGTATTAGGGACAATGGCAGCTGCATTTTTTTTTTCAAATAATGTTTCATTGCAGTTTCAGGAAATGTATGAATTTTTTTGTGGATGTAGTTTAATTCAGAAAATAATGCACAGTGTTTCCTATTGACACAGTATATTCAAATGAACAGTCGTGATTGTGCTTTATCACTGATCTGATAGATTATGAATAGGGAATGTGTTTTCTGAATGTCAGAAAATATGAATGCAAAATGAGTTTCCTGAATGCCATCTGTTTTCAGAGAGTGTTTATGTTCAGTCAGGCTGCGGTGTGCAGAATACAGGAGATAGCATTGTTTTGTCTAGTTTTAGTCATAATGATTTATTTGTGGAGAAATTCGGCTATGTTTTTATAACCCCAATAGGTAAGTGTACAGCGAATTTGCCCCAGTTCAAATGAAGTGAGAGTGAAAGGAATTGAACCATGAACCTTATGGATTGACTGCAAGCACTTTGCTGCTAAACAAGGTAATTCAAGTGAGTAAGGGCCTTGTGCCATGTACATTTATCACTTGTGTTTACATTTCTGATCCTTTTTTTCTCTCTGTGTAAACTGCAAATGTAATATAGTTCTAGTTAAACATTGTTTTTACAGCAATAAAATATACAATACAGAAAAGGTTCTCAAACTATAGTCTGTGTGCTTCACGGCACAACATACGAATTTCAAAGAACAAAAAACAGTGAACCGATGTAAATACAGTAGACTTTTAGTTAACCGGCACCTATGGGGATAGATAGATGCCGGATAAATGTAGGTTCTGGTTGCTTGAGAGTTACATATAAAAGAGGCCTAGATAAGCTGCACATAGGATGCTCTGCTAAGTATATTTGTCAGTGAGGACTGTTGTAGCAGCAGCAGCTTTCACTCCTCACTTACACACAGGTACATTAAGCCGGAGGGTGCTGTGCTGAACTTTAGGGATTGTAAAAACAACACTGCACTGGCTCAGTCACTCATGCCCATCTGCTTCCAGGTAAAACTGAATTGCAGAGACATACAGTGGATGAAATCTAGGTGCATGTAAGCATTGTGTCACATGACAACCTCGCTCCTGGCATTTGTAGAGCACTGTAAAAATAAAAATTTTATTTAAAGTACAGTATTATGTTTTTTTCTGGTTGCTTGTGAGTTCTGGTTGCTTGAGTTCTGGATTACTGAGAGTCTACTGTACATTCATAGTATATCATACAGAACAGCCTGACTGCTAGATTTTATTGTGTGTAAGTTCATAGGCAAAAAAAAAAATCAGATGCTCCACAAAGACCCTAAGCAATATTCCCAATGTTCACCAAGAACATAAATATCTTAAAATGCATAATTTATCTTTTGAAAATTTTGATTTGATAATGGGCAAGGTGTTTCCAAACGGATAAGATATATGGCTGAGAGTTAGGACCTCTTTTAAATTCTATTAAACGTTCAAAAGAACCCTCCTAGGTAATATTTAATGAAAGAAAATAAAGAATTGCACACAGTAAAGAATAATTGTATTTGGCTATAAAAAAAAACAAATTTAGCTTATCATCAAGTCAAGTTTTTCAAAAGACCCTGCTATAAACATATGTCGGCGCCCCTTTAATTGTTTTTTTGGAACAAAAATGGACACTTAGTCTTCAGCTGTTCAAATACAGTGCTCCTAGTGTGGTCAGAGAAGGCTGAGCACAGAATAAATCAGATTATATTTACAGTACCGAAGTGTAAAAAGTAATTATCACTCATTAATAGGCAAATAAGTGAATGTTGTTAATGAACCATATTATCTACACCAGCTTGGAGATCATAGGCTATAATGTAGTTTTTAGCAATAACACATTGCATGGTGCAAGACTTGAATGTGAGAGGAAATATTGTTTAAATTAGGTAGTTAAAAGCTAATGAATTTATGTGTTACTGGACAAGGGCATACAATAAACTATTTCCTGAGGGGATAGCAGCCTGGCTAATAGGGATATATTGCCTATTAGCCAATGTGTTCCTTGGGATAGCAGGGAATTAACTATGGCAACCAATACAATTGTATTAGAAGGAAAATTCCCAGAATTAGGCAGTTAAGCTAATTGAAGAACATTTGATTATTTCATAATAAAAGTGTGAGGTCATAGGTTGCAAGGTTATTATTAGTACGTTTAGAAGTCACACCATGTCTACCGGAAAAATCAGCAGTTATGGTGTTTGGTGTTTGTTTTTCTTCAATTGCCTTTTTTCTCCTTTCTTTTTACAAGATACACAAAAACAATATAAACAATCAAAGCATTGCATAAAACACATTAATTATTAAAATAACACAAGATACAATAGATGTGATGAATATATTTGGAGTTATTTTTATACCATTATAATTATGTTTACAAAGATGGAAAATAAAAGAAAAAGGAGGATTTTTTAGACATTATGAGAACATGCAACAGATAATTATATAATCAAGGCTATCTAAACAAAGAAGCAATAAAGGAACCGTATTACTGGGTATCAAGATGGTGTCAGTTTGAGTACTATTTGGTGGGAAGAGATCCAAACATAAATCACAATATTCGGATACTGTAATCTAGTGAGTCATTGAGTGGGGTTAACTGAGTATTGCCTTATTTTGTTATTATTTTAGAAATAAATATATTTTTTAGACTTCAAGGACACTAAAGAGATTGGAAATTGTTTGTCTATGAAAGACCCACTTGTAAACACAATAACAATGATTTTGGGATGGTATGTAATACATGCCTGTAAGTAACTGTCAAGGGAGTGTCAATCAAAAGTATTGTAGACGTTGTACATAATAGCCCCAAATTGAGGCAATTGTAGAAAACGGTGCTTTATAATTTTTTAATCATGCAGTTTTTCTACATTCCTCACCTTTCACAGTGCATGTAGAAAAGCTAGACCCATACTTTCAGGGATATTTGCTCTTCAAGCCATATCTCAATGTCTTCATATTACCTGGCCTGGTCTGGTCAGAGTCACGGACGTCATCGATTTACTGGTTAGAGTATCCAATGTTCATCAGAGATGGAAGCATGTTGTTTTGGCTTTTCTGGGACTGTATAGAGGAGTTGGAATAGTTGATTTAACAATACAAGTATAAAATATGGCATGACAATATGGTACACTATATCGAGCCTAGTAAGGTAACTTCCTATTAGGTTTTTTTTCTGTATAGTTTGTACTTCTGCCTTGACATAGCGAATTTACAGGCAAACAGGATAAAAATACTAAACAAAAAACTCCCTAATAATAAAATATGGATTTTTTTAGTCCTGGTGTTACTTTTTATATATTAAATGTCAATTAATTGAGAAACTATGTTGTGATGATGTTCAAACCTCAAAGTTACTTTCCTCTTCAAGTTTTGTAAATTAAAATTACTGAAACTCTTCATTGAACCCTTAATCTCTAGCAGAGTTATTCTTAAGACTGGCTTCTTAAGGGCATTTGAGAACTTAACTTTGACACCCATGTCACCCATTTCAGACATTGCATATATAAACAGTTTCGTCCTTTGCCTCTTCGCATTCGCGAAAGATTCACCAGCCGTGGAAGTAGAAGTGCCGCCCACCAACCGCTTGATGGCGCTGACGGATTTCTTACTAGTGCTGCACAATGCATATAAGGCGCATCGACAGAAGAGGCCTTGAGCTATGAGAGGCGCGCCCAAGGCCCTCGAGGGCCGAGTGCCCGCACCAAACATAGCGATGGTCTCGATGTCGATTCAGCACCGTTGAGTTACGCCACATCGGAGGAAGTTATAATTAGGGCCTTCCCTGAAACCATCTAGCGGCTACTGTCAGTGCTGGCGAATTTACAACGGGATAGATTCATTATGCAATTCCTTCCGCACAAACAACAGTTGCACATGAGACTGGTGGAAGCCTGGAAATTAATACTGTAAGTTCTCAGCAATTACTTAGATGAAATATGAATGTAATGTCATTTTTAATTCATAATAAATAATAATATGGAGCACTTAGGATTCAGATGAATGTTTACAGCTACGTGGGGGAATCTAATGACTGAACATTTGTGGCACAGTATTTAAGACATCACAAAGAATACTGAAGACAAAAAAATAATTGTATTATTACTACCAATCAGAAGTAAATAAGCTGAGACATGGAAGACTATTTCTTAAAGGGACACTGCTGTATCTACACTAGATATTGATATACATTTACTGCGCATCGTTCTTTTTGGAATAATTTATTTCAGTACATTATTACTTCTACCTGCTGAAATGTTGTGTAAATATAACTTCTTGTGCTGCATTATGACTTCAGTACTTATTCCGAATGTATCTTATACATTGCGTGCTAGATAATCCATTAGGCATTATAGGCCCTAGCCTTCAGACGGGCCTCTGAAAGGGGCGTCTCATTTTCACTTCCTAGGACACAGCACTGTCTGCAGAAAGCGACTACAGGACATTTTACACAGAGCACCGAAGACTGCATCAGCAAGATGCCGGGAGCTGGCTCCTCCCCCGGACCTTCCATTTCCTCCAGCAGCGCTGCTTCTGCCCATGAGGAGAAGGCGCTTCAGGAGCATGATCCTGGGAGTCCATGACACAGGTAGACTTTATATTCTGCCTAGCTGCCCTCTAGTAAACAAAATAAATGTAACTGGCGTGTGTGTGGCGTGTGGCGTGTGTGTGATGTATGTGTGTATGTATATGGTGTGTGTATGTATGTGATGTGTGTGTATGTAAGTTTGTGTGTGCATGTATGAGGTGTGTATGTATATGTATGAGGTGTGTGTATGTATGTGGTGTGTGTGTATATGAACGTGGTGCGTATGTATGTGTGTGTGTATGTGGTGTGTGTATGTATGTGGTGTGTGTGTATGATGTTTGTGTGTATGATGTGTGTGTGTATATGAAAGTGGTGCGTATGTATGTGTGTATGTATGAGGTGTGTGTATATGAATGTGGTGTGTGGGATGTGTGTGCATGTATCTATATGTTTGTGTATGTGGTGTATATGATGTTTGTGTGTATGATGTGAGTGTGTGTGTCTGTGTATGATGTGTGTGTGTGTATGTAGGAGGTGTGTGTGTGTATGTGGTGTGTGGGATGTGTGTGCATGTATATGTTTGTGTAAGTGGTTTGTATATGTGTCTATATGATGCTTATGTGTGTATGTATGAGGTGTGTGTGTGTGTGTGTGTATGTGGTGTGTGTCTGTATATGATGTGTGTGTGTATGCGTCTGTGTATAATGTGTGTGTGTCTGTTTATGTATGTGATGTGTGTATCATGTGTAATATGTGATGTATATGTATGTATGTGATGTGTGTATGTATGTGATGGATGTGTGTCTGTGGTGTGTGTGAGTGTCTGATGTGTGTGTGTCTGTGATATGTGTGATGTGTATGTGTGTGCTGTGTATGTTTGTGATGTATGATGTGCTGAGTATATGTGTGCGATGTGTGATGTGCTATGTGGATGTGTGTGATGTATATGTGCTTGTATGATTATGGCTTCTACCTGCCTGTCATTAGCCTGTTTCATATCACAGATATAGTTGTGAGCATGCGAGCTGTTGCAAAGGCGCTCCTTGCCAGCAACTGCAGACCTCGCCGAAAAATACGAAACACGTTACGACCAATTACGAACTCGCAAAAATCGTCCGCAACCTGCGCACATGAAAAAATGAAAAACACAATAAATACACACAACACATACATAAAAAGCTTACCTACAGCAAGAGGGGGCATCCAGGACCTCAAAAACTGAAGTTACCCCTCAATTTAACTCAAAATAAACGAGTTTAGACACTGCAAAATTCTCTAAGCGAGAGAAAAAATGTCCGCCGGAAAAAACAAAAACGAGGCTACAGCAGTCTAATGACGCAAAACACCACCAAACACCTACGGAATTTCCGAAAAAGACATACGAGATTTGAAAACAAGGACGCAACCCGCGCAACCCCAAACACATATATATACACAATAAATACACACAACAAACATATAAAATGCTTACCCACAGCAAGGTGGTGCACCCAGGACCTCTGCAAGTAAAGTTACACCTCGATTTAAGTACAAATTTAGGAGTTTAGACACCCGAAAATCACCTAAGTGAGAGAAAAAATGGCCACCGAACAAAACGAAAACGAGGCTACAGGACTCTAAAAACGCAAACACCACAAAACAGCTACGGATATTCCGCCACAGCCGCATACCACACATTAGCCGCCATTTTAGAACAATAACTTAGACAATGCGGAAGTACACAGCTACGCTAACGGATTTGTCTCGCGCACGCACACTATTACACTCCACACATTCATTACGCTTACACAGCAGCTCCACACCACTAATGCTGCAGCAACATCAAAACAGATTGCCAGCTCTTCAACAAAATGCTTCCTCCATATATTACTTGAAAATAGGTAAAGTATATTACTTTATTAATATATTATTTATTTTATTATTATACACCAAACAGCATTAGCTCATTTACAATTTCAATGACGGGCAATTTGCTAGTTTATGTATAGTTCTTACAAAACTTTACTTTTTCTTAAGCAAACATTTACTTTACATATTGATTATCTTTATTACTAAGCTTGCTGTTTTCCTGTTCTGTCTCATGCTGGATTTTAAGCTGATCTTTAACCAGTAATCAGAACATGACTGTGTCGAAATCAACATTTTTACAATCTCATTCCCTTTACTCCTATCAGTAAAGTCAAATAGTATTACAAGGAGCATGTCATAGCACAGAACCAACAACGCTGGCCAAAGAAAAAGGTCATTTAATGAAAACAAAAACATTAATTATAGTACTAAGTTATATAAGTATCCCAGTTATCTCAATACCAGCCAGTTGAAGAGATAAGATTATTGATAGGTCATTCTGATGAAATGTATGCAGCAAATGCCCAGTTATATTACAGACATGCAGCCTTATTAAATTGTGATTTGGCCAATTGAATGGGACTCTATATAAGCACAGAGCATTTTTTTTTTTTTACAGAAGTTTATAGTTAGTAAAGACCTTGCTGTTGGATAGAAGTTCACTGACTAAAAACTTCTGTAAAAAAATATGCCATGTGCTTATATAGAGCCCTATTCAATTGGCCAAATCACAATTTAATAAGGCTGATGTTCTTTATACTACATTTTATACTATTTCCTGTTTACAATGATATGTTTTTTTTTCCATTTCTTGGAAGAGAAAAAAGGACCCCCACTTTTTTAAAGAACGAGGTGCTCAATCTGAGAACAAACAATACCTCAGTAGGTTTGTTCTCTAGGTCTGGTTACCTACTCAGAGAGCAACCTCTTTTAGCTCACAGGAAGGAATATCCTGTAGTATATCAGTCTAGTCCCACTCAAAAGAGTGACCCATACCCGAAATACCAGGCAATGCTACCCTGAACAGGGGAAACAGCAAACCACAGACGCGTTTCGGCCTCTGTGGGCCTCATCAGTGAGGTGCAGCTGTACTCCCTAAGGCACAGTGAGCAAGGGGTCCACGTCTGGTTCCCCCTGTCACCCTTAGGGTGAGAAAAATCCCCCAAGGGTCATTTGCATTCACACAAAAAAAAATTTGAGGCGCTCAATCTAAGTAGGTTTGTTATCCAAGTCTGGTTACCTACTCAGAGAGCAATTATGGCTTATATAGTGCAATCCAGCACATACAAGGATGAGCTGGGGTGGATAATAACCACTCTGCGATACTGACAGCATAAATGCCTCAGGACTAATATACACATTGGAATACTAAGAAAAGTATGCTAATCAGCATTTCTACATACCAAAATCAGCTATGAAGTGAGTGGCTGATGGGAAAATGTTGCCTTTATGCACTTTATGATCTTGAAAAAATGTTTGAAAAATACAATATTCAATAGAGCTGTTCTATTGTATTCTATATTAATAAATGAAACAATCAGGAGAATCAGGGGTGGATCTACCAGTGGTGCAGGTGGTGCAATGCACCAGGGCCTTCCTCTGGAGGAGGGGGGCACTGCTGTACATTTTTTTTTTTACATATTGTTGCATCTGAAATTAGTGTCTACCTGTTTAAATAAGAGCATGTACTGTATACTAAAGCTCCAAGAGGTAGCAGTGTGGAATAGTTCAGCACCCTGGGGTGTGTATATCAGGGAAGAAGGAAAAAAAAGAAGGGCTACAAAATGGCAGCAAAGTATAGGGGGAAAAGTTCTGTGAGGGGGAAAGAAAGGAGATAGGGATGAGTACTATGTCAGGTGGGTACTGAGAGAGGATGCTGTTGACGAGGACTGTGTGAAGATGGATGCTAAGAGGTATGGGTGCTGTGTGGGGGTGATGTTTATATATGTGTGTATTGCAGTCCACTGGAGATGGTACTGGCAACCCACTTCAATATATTTGCCAAGAAAAGCTCATGGATAGGCACAACCAGATACATGAGGTGCCTGGTGTGCCACGGTCCATAAGGTCCCGGAGTCTCAGACGTGACTGAATGACTAAACAGCAACAAAGATGTTGTATTAATCACATCTGTAAGAATATTGCCTCTTTTTGTACACCGGCAGATGGTACTTGTTGAGAGCTGCAGTTAAGACATTGATCAGCCATCTTGTCTGGGCGTTATCTTCAACTCTTGCAATATAATTATTCTATACAACAAAAAATTCTTATCAAACGTCCTAACACATGGTTGAGCATCACCTGAAGTGCTATAGTAATGTTGTGTAACTAGTTCCAAAGTTACAATTCATAGCAATATGAGAAAACATGTTTGCTGAAGCAAGCATGCTGTGTGTATGTTTGTTTCTATGTGACGAAAACGTGCCAGGTAGGAGCAATACAGTGAATTCTACATGAAAAATGCAGGAAAGCACAGATACTTTCAAAAAGAAATAATGAAAATAATGAAAATAAGTAAAAATTAAGTAATAGAAACACAAGTGTAATCAGACGGATAAGCTAATAAATGTTAAAATACAAGGATACAGAGAGCTAGCTACTTGCCCATCAAAAAATGACGGTCAATAAAATTGACCAAGGCAATGCTGTTTGCCACACAATGTGAAGGTTTTTGTACTGTGAGGACCTTCGGCGCTCATTGCGAGCCTCGCCTCTGGTGTACTTTTGCTCCTCTTAGCAGCCTCTGCGCTCATCACAAAGACAGATACATATGTCTATATTTTTGTAAATAATAATCAATTAATTATTTACTTAATGAATTAATATACTTTACCTATTTGTAATTAATATATCCATCAATCAATAGGCTGAAGAGCTAACAATCTTTTTTCATTTTCCGGCAGCATATAATGTCCAGCAACTGTGGAGATAGTGTTATGAATGTGCCAACTGCGCATTAGAAGTAGGCTGCGTGCGCGAGGGCAAACCGTTGGTTTATTTGTGTAAAGCGCTACTGTAGATGCATAATGTTGTGATGTGCAAGTTCGGAGCATAAAGTAGCATCTTTGTGTATATGCTAGGCGGTTCGCTAGTATTTGGCTTCCTTTGTAGTAGTGTATTTTGTACCTTGTACGTTCCTGTGTGAAAGTGGTACACGGTTGGTGGTGTTTTGCGCGGTTCAGGGTCGTGTAGCCTCGTTTTCATTTTTTTTGTTCTCCATTTTTTTTCTCGCTTAGCCAATTTTCGAGTGCCAAAACTCTTGAAAATCGACTTAACTTCGCGTTCCACCTCACTTCCAGATGTCCTGGCTGTTCCACCATGCTGTGTGTGATGTTTTTTGGGGGGTTTTATTGTGCTTTTTTTGTGTTTTTCATGTATTTTGTTTTTCGCGGTTCGGTCGTTAACTTCGTATTTTTCCTACCTCGTATTTTTTTTTCTAAGTCCCACGTCTCGTAAGTTCGGCAACTGCTTGCAGCCTAACAGCCTTATTAAATTGTGAATCGGGCAATTGAATATGGCTCTCTATAAACACATAGCATATTTTTTTTACAGAAGTGTTTAGTTAGTGAACTTCCTTGCAAAAGCAAGGTCTTGAGTAACTAAAAACTTATTTAAAAAAAAGATGCTATGTGCTTAAATAGAGCCCTATTCAATTGGGCGAATGGCAATTTAATGTCTGTAAGGCGATACTGCATTTCATAGGCTAAGTACTGCGTGTTTCATTGCCTCCACTGCTCGCCTCGCTTCGTGAGGCTTGCAGGCAATGAGCACCTTTGGCGCTCATCGGCCAAGTGCTGGCAGTTGTAGTGCCTTAACGGCTCGCCTCGCTATGTGAGGCTCGCGGGCGATGAGCGCCTTCGACGCTCATCATCCAAGTACTGTGCGTGTTAGTGCCTCAACGGCTCGCCTTGCTACTAGTGGCTCGCAGGTGATGAGCGCCTTTGGCGCTCATCGCCTAAGTGCTGTGAGTTTTAGTTCCTTAACGGCTCTCCTCGCTACGCGCTCCGAGTTAACGGCTCACAAGCGATGAGCGCCACCTCAGTCATGCGAACCACGCAAAGTGTGGCGATGTCTCATAGTTCGACAATTATAATATGTGATAACAGGATCAGCTCACATGCCTTTAATATATATTAGAGTGATAAGTAATATTATATTTTAAGAAGATAGGATATATACATGTATGTAAATATTTAGTAATATAAAATGTTCCAATTGCATGGACCAGTTAAGAAATTCAATATAGAAAAGCAATATTTATAACAATGTAAAGCTGCATTAGGAATTTGTAATAGGAAAAGAACATATAATTACAAAGTGCCTAGACATACATTTAGCTCGCTGCTCTGAACATAAAATGGCAGGTCATTTATTCTGAGCAGTGTCTGGCATATTTAATTAAAGGCTATACCATACAAAGAAGCACCATGATAAGTACATTTTAGCTACCAAATGTCAGGATATTGGTTAATAAATGGTGCTTATGACATAGCAGAAGGGAAGACGTTCATATGTGATGGGCAATTTTGTAAAGACATGATCACAGACATAAGGACTGCAAGTGTTGACTCAAGAAAGTGATCTGAAGGACACATGTTCAAACAGGGTCAGAACAATTTATGATGCACTCTGCAAATGAAAATGAAGCATTTTAATACACTCTATCTAATCTAGGTCCTGAACACTGCAATCACTAACTAATAGCTTTCAAGAAGAATAAACATGAATGGTACAATGCAAACATACCCAATGACTACAACCAGAGGTATAAAGAATAGGAACAGTTATTTTCAGCACAATCATTTTAATTAATCCTTCTCTATTAAGCACCAAGAGAAAAATGCTCCAAGGTCAAAAGGCCCTTCAGTGTCAAAAGCACAGATTCCTCACTGGAGAGAACATAATTTACCAGTTCAGGGTCAAACTAAGTACCATCTATAAACAACATGGAAAATAACAAGAAAATAAAAGCAAAGATACGATTAAGTGGCAGAAATATGTCCAGACACAATAAAATATTTACATTAAAACACAATTCATAAAAAATCCACAGTGTGTAACCTGATACATCCCTTGGCTAACTGGCTGTAAAGTAATGATTTGCATGCTTCCAGGTATTTAGAGGTTTAGGGATTATGAATGCGTTTGATAGAAAAGAATCTGTAAATTAAGAAAACATGTGTTTGCATGAAAAAAATCCAAAAGTAAACATTAATAAACTTTCCCTTGCATTTACAAATTTTTTCAGTTTTTTGGCAGTTGATTTTGAGAAGGAACGTCCCTGAAAAGCATAGCTAAACTAGCATAAAATTCATAGTTCGTTTTGGCCAATCAGATGCAGCTACAGCATTGTTGCAATGTCTGTGGATCAGTCTGGCAAAGCATCATGTGTAGTGTTTGTTGCCACAACAATGAAGCAGCTTCAGGTTTTGCTGATTGGGATCTCTGCACTGTGCTGCTGTTGGCTTGATTGCAGTGTTTCTATTGGCTAGTACCAGGTCCCTATGTAGATACCTCTGCGAGTGTGGATACCAATTTTTATAACATAAATTAATCTTGACCTCTGCATGTGTGACTTGATCCGCCTAAACTAAAATCCCAGAACCCAATAAACACACAACACCAGATGTATGGGTAAAATACAGGCCACAGCTTTTATTAACATAACCTGCAGGTACCATAACCTGCCCAAAACCTGGGGCTGCATACCTTCCCCAGGACAGAGCTCATACCCAGCCAGAGGCTCTATGGAACCCCATGCCCAAGAGACCTCTGGCATTGGCCCATACCGGATACCTTCCCAGCTAATGAGCTCCGCCCTAAGGTGACGCAGCACCCCCGCCAAGCTGTGACAATATAACATTACACATATGTAAACATATACATAAACCATATAAATATATAGGGAGGGAGGGAGGGAAGCTCTGCTCTGATTATCAGTTAAGTGCTCCCAGGCGGGAAATTACCCCCCTATATAAACTGACAAACCCCTCCCCCAAATTTAACCTAACCAATGGCTACCCAGCACCCAGCCCGGTCAAAATGCTCCTGTAACTAGGCAGTTACAGGGTGCTGACTTGACCTCTGCATGTGTGACTTGATCCGCCTAAACTAAAATCCCAGAACCCAATAAACACACAACACCAGATGTATGGGTAAAATACAGGCCACAGCTTTTATTAACATAACCTGCAGGTACCATAACCTGCCCAAAACCTGGGGCTGCATACCTTCCCCAGGACAGAGCTCATACCCAGCCAGAGGCTCTATGGAACCCCATGCCCAAGAGACCTCTGGCATTGGCCCATACCGGATACCTTCCCAGCTAATGAGCTCCGCCCTAAGGTGACGCAGCACCCCCGCCACCCGCAAGCCCTACGGGCTAAGCACCGCCAAACGAAACCATGGCCTGTATAATACCCTCCTTCAAAGTGTAATTAAATAACTGAAGGCCAATTTCATTTAGGTGAACCCCATCTTTCCCAAAAAACGTGTGAGCCTCCGGGGTCTCTAGGTCCTTGTGTCTAATGGAAAAACCCCCCAAACGCCTGACAAAAGATGCCATGATCTTATTTATTCTTTTCCTGGCCTTGTCCAACCTGGCATAATCAAATGCCCCCCGCCAGCGTAACCTTGGAGTTATATGGGACCAAATAACCAATAAATCTGGGAACAATTCCCGAAGCCTGAGGACATCCCTCTTCATTATCCGAATAAGCTCCCGCATGGGCATGGAACCTAAATCATTACCCCCTGCATGGATCAGCAGTATCTCCGGCGGAGGAGATGACCTAGCTAGACTAGATACCGTTAATAACACCTGTTCCCATCTCAACCCCCTAACCCCAAACCACTTAATTACTACTGCTTCCTCTGGGAAACCCAGCTGACGGCCCTGATCAGTTATTCCTGCTGCCCTTCTGGCCCAATAAATGAATGAATGGCCTACGATCCATAACTGTATGGGGTTTCCTGCAATAAAACACATAATATACATATCACAAACTTTGATTTTCACAATAACCAACATGTTAGGGACACTGAAGCAGTTCCTACTCCGTGCCCCTACTTTAAATATAATTCTAACTTTGTTTGCCGGCAGATCTCTTCAACTTATCCACAATACTCATACCACTCACCGCCATAGGGGCAGTCCTCTATACCCACTACAGCTTTTCGTTGACATCTGGGCAGTCCTATTACCCAGTGCCCCCAGCACTGTAACTTTCCTGCTCGGGCAGCTGACCCGTACCCCTTTCTGTGCCAGGTCCTGCTCATAGGATCAAATTCCACCACTCCATTTGAAATGGTGTTTGCTCCACCTTAGCTAACGGTGCTTCTTTCCTAAACCGCTGCCATTCAAACCTTGATAAGGAATCTGCAATCACATTTTTAACCCCTGGTATGTGCGATGCTCTAACTAATATATTTAACTGAAGACACTTCAATACCAATTGCCTCAGTAGCCTCACTACTGGAGGCGAAGAGGCAGTAATAGAATTAATTGCCTGTACCACGCTCATGTTATCACAATTAAAGATAACATGATGATTTTTTAACTCATCACCCCACAACAATATTGATACCAGAATAGGAAACAACTCCAGTAACGTCAAATTCCTTGTCAAACCACTCTCCCTCCAACTAGCGGGCCACGCCTGCGCACACCAACAACCCCTAAAGTAAGCCCCAAAACCCAGAGATCCTGACGCGTCGGTAAACAACTTCAACACTTCATTGGCAACTGGTTCCTTCATAATCATATTACGCCCATTAAAATGCTCCAAAAACTCGAGCCAAATGCGTAGGTCTGCTTTATGATCTGCTGAAATCCTAATGTGATGATGTGACTTATTTACACCCGCCGTAGCCAATGATAATCTCCTGGAAAATATCCTCCCTATTGGAATAATCCTACAGGCAAAATTAAGTTTCCCGAGCAGGGACTGCAAAGACTTCAACGTAACTTTCTTAGCTCCCAACACCACTGACACACTTAACTTTAAGTCTGCGATTTTATCTCCCGGAAGACTACACTCTAGTTTGACAGTGTCCAGCTGGATACCAAGGAAACACAAAATGTGAGACGGACCTACAGACTTATCCTCTGCCAATGGAATGCCAAAGTCCCCCGCCAACTCTTGAAAACCTTGCATTAACCGGATGCAATCCCGGGACTCAGCAGAACCGATAAAAAGAAAATCGTCCAAATAATGCACGACAGAAGACAAACCCGTCTTAACGCAGATGACCCAATGTAAGAACGAACTAAATTTCTCAAAATATGAGCAGGATATACAACAGCCCATCGGAAGGCACTGGTCCACAAAAATCTTACCCCCAATCTGGCATCCCAACAAATGAAAGGAATCCGGGTTGACCGGGAGTAACCGAAAAGCCGACTTTATGTCAACCTTTGCTAACCAAGCCCCTCTACCAGCCCTCCTAATTAACTGAACCGCCTGTTTAACTGAAGCGTACGAAACCGAGGCTAACTCCCTGTCAATCCCATCGTTAACTGATAGGCCCCTGGGGTATGATAAATGATGAATAAGCCGGAATGAACCCGGCTCCTTTTTAGGAACCAGGCCCAACGGTGATATCCTCAAATCTTTTATCGGAACCTCATCAAAAGGACCTGCCATTCTACCTTTTTCAACTTCACTGATTAACTTGCTCCAAACCAACGAAGGATTCTCCCTAGCAGATCTTAAATTCCTAGGCCACCCCAACGGGGCTGAAAACAACGATGGGATAGAAAAACCTACCGAAAAACCCCTAAGCAACAACCTAGCGTCCTCTGATGAAGCAACCCTACTGGCGTAGCGCCTTAACCACCACTCCATCCTTTCTAACCGGACCGGGCTCTCCCCCTTTTTGTCCAAACTCACCCGCCTTTTGACCTTTTGATCTCTTAAAGCAGCGAAAAAGAGGATGACCCGTGCCACATTCAGAACACTCATGTCTAAACTTACAAGAACCACCCCAACTGCAAGATCCTTCATTATAAGCGAAACAATACCCTTTTTTACCACTAGCAGCTACCGCCGGTTTTGGGGCCGCCCCAACCGCCGGCCGCAAAGGTGTTACTATTTTTAACCAACTACCCATATCCCTATCATCCCACTGCATGGATGGCCTAACAGCCAACTTCTGACGGAATTTTTCATCGTACGCCCACCAAGCTAAGCCGCCGTAAGTCCTATGGATGCCTTCAATTTCATCCAGGTAACAAAACAATGCTGAACAACATTCCGGATTACGCTCCCCCACTATACTGGCAAATATAACATAGGCCTGCAACCAGTTACTAAAAGTCTTGGGAATCTTCCTGTATCTGCGCTTACGCTCATCCTCCTCTTTCTTTCCCTCATCCTTCTTATCATCTGCCTTGACTTCTATGAAATTATCCAGCGGGAGAAGCGAGAATATCTCTATGAACTCCCGCTTCCAAATCCTTTCCTTCAATTCTTTCGCTACGTGTTCTCCGATAGGACCAATTGAACACAGTGCTGATTTATTCATGACTGTGTCGGCTACCCTAATAGCTGCTGGAGAAACCTCTTTTTCCTGCACTTCCCCACCTCCAGTAACCTCTGCCTCCATGCCTGTACCCCTTTCAGTAATATCTAATAATGGAAGCGCCCCTAACCCTGGATTGATAGCCCTCTCATGCCCCACCCATGCTAAAGCGGGTCCCAAGCTTTTTCCCTTTTCCATCTGTGACAATAAATTTTTTAATTGAGCTACCGCCTTGACTAAACTAACTTGTGTGTTGTCAGGATGTGTATGTAGTGTGTCTAGAAATTCACCTGTGGTATGACTCCAGGCATTTGCTGGCGCGAAAGCTGTCGGGGCCGCTGGGATGGTCGCCTCATTCCGTTCTCCTGCTTGTCCGGAGAAGGGAAGTTGCTTTCTCCTGTCTGGCGTCGCCTCCTTTCTTGTTCTCTGTTTTACCCTCCGGTCTTCCCCGGAAGGCAGTCTCTGGTCCTTTCGTTCTCTTGTGTCCTTATTGCACCTGGAACGAGGATAAACAGATCGCCTCCCTCTTTCATCCCTTTCATGCTCACCTCCACTTCGAACATGCAGTGGCGACCGCTGCCTGGACCTTGACCTCCACCTGGGGGAGGGCGTTCTTCTGCTCCTGCGGCTCGGTGAATTATACCCTCTGCTCTGCCGATATGCACCCGCCGGCGACCTCCTCTCTCTGCATTCGGATGGTCTACTTGCACTCCTTTCTTTTTCCACTCTGTCTCCTGTTGCTTCAACTCGCCTCCTTGAGCCGGACGATCGGGACTGTTCATGCGCCGGTGAAGACCTTACAAAATCCTGCAGCCGTCTGTTCTGCACACCCGGTTGTGACTTGCTCCTGGCAGATGTCCCTTCATCCGGATCAGCATATGTGGAAACAGGACACAACAAAGCAGGAACAGCAGCCGTAGACACAAACCTAACTTCACGCTGAAACTCCTCTTCCTCTTCACTCACACTTGACACTTCCTCCATGTTATATCCTAAATCTAAGCTACCTGGAAAACTGCTGACTTCCACCCCTTCCTTGCTGTAATCCCACAATTCTACTCCTCCTACTTCCTCCATAAAATCCACCACTGCAAGATCTTTTGAGGCTGACAGCCCATCTCTGCACAAGCTGCCCTGCACATTTTTCTGCACCCTCCCTTGCTGAACTGTCTGTCTACTGTCTGTGCTTCCCTTTCCTAGAACCCTGCACCCTGCTGTCCTCCTCCCATTCACTGTCCCCTGTCTGCTACTACTAGCTTGCCTCTCCTCCTCACCTGTTTGGTACCCCCTTGGGCTTATTAATCGCCCTGCAGACCTCAGCGACGCCGACCTTGTGCCTGTGCCTGCTCCTTGCTCAGACCTCCCGTCAGACAGCTGCGCCAGCTCCCTACCGGCTGGCCGCCTCCTCCCGATGACGTCACGCCGGCTCCTCGTCGGCGCGTTGATCTCCGCTGCCTCTTCACCTCCTGTGGCGTGTTCTTCCGCCTCCTCCGCCGACGCCGGTCCTTCGGACGCCTCCTGCTGCTGCAGCTGCTCACCAGGTCCCGTTGACGCGCCGGCAGGACTCCGGTGAGTAGCTCTTCCTTTTCTCTTCTTCCCTGGGCTCTTCACAGAAAGCTGCGCCCCTCTTGTCACTGCAACCGTCCTTTTTGTGGGTCCAGTTCTTCCTTTCTTCTTGGGGGTAATTATTTCAGGGCTAAGCCTATTGGGAGGCTTTGCTGACCTTGCTGGACGCCCTTCTCTTCCAGCATGAGTCCTGGTGTCCATTGCTGCATTACTTTCTGGGCCACTGGCGGGGCCACTCTCTGTTAGCCTAGCCATCAGCTCCTGTAGCCATTCATGGCCATATTCCTCTGCTTGGCTCCTGAGTTGGGCTATGAAGGACTCCACGCTTGGTGTAGACATTGCTTAATCAGATGCAAGCTCTGCTCTGATTATCAGTTAAGTGCTCCCAGGCGGGAAATTACCCCCCTATATAAACTGACAAACCCCTCCCCCAAATTTAACCTAACCAATGGCTACCCAGCACCCAGCCCGGTCAAAATGCTCCTGTAACTAGGCAGTTACAGGGTGCTGACTGTATGTGTACAGAATGACTCAATGCAATACATGTTTCCGATATAAGCTGTATGTGTTAGATTAGAAAAAGTAAAAAAAAAAAGGAACTTCCATATACCTTTCAGTTGAATTAAATGTACCATCGCAAGCTAAAGGGGAGGTGTCTGGGAGCAAGAACTATTTTTGCAGATTTGACTACAGGCTCTGTTTGGTGTGATTTCTACTTAAGATGCTGCCTTAGTACGTGACATTTCCCCAAAGTGTGTTGTGTTTCTTGGAAACAAAACTATCATGCACAAACTGCTACTGTTCATATACTTATACTTGATGTCCAGTTTTTGAACAAACATTAATTTATCCACAGTAATGCCAATTCTAAAACATGGATAAATTATATTATTACAAGATTAACAGCTTCAACAACGTTAGCTGTAGTAAAACCTATCCTTATATTTGATATGGTTGCAGATTATTGCAAGGCTTGAATCCTTTGTATTGATTGATATTGATAGGGCAATTGTTTTCCTTTACTTTTATATGTACAGTAGACCCTTGGTACTTGACTACCTCAGAACTCACCTTTTTCGGTACTTGACATGACTGACTGAGAAAAAAATGCCTTGGAGCTTGACGCTTGACGTATTCATCACTTTCACCACCCTGCTTCCTGCCTCACCAAGAAGTAAGAGAGTACTGTGGTGCAGTGTAGTGTGCCTACAAGAGCTCAACAGCAGCCTGTGCCAACAAGAATCAAAGTGCAGCCTAAGCTTATAAGAATCAAACTTCGGCCTGTGCCTACTAGAATCAAAGTGCATCCTGTGCTTATAAGAACCAAAGAGCCTACAAGAATCAAAGTGCAGCCTGTGCCAGTTGGAATCAAGTGCAGCCTGTGCTTTTAGGAACCGAAGTGCAGCCTATGCATACAAGAATCAAAGTGTAGCCTGTGCCTATAAGAAACAAAATGTAGCCTGAGCCTATAAGAATCAAAATGTAGCCTGTGCCTATAAGAATCAAAGTGCAGCCTATACTTATAAGAATCAAAGTGTAGCCTGTGCATACCAGAATCAAAATGTAGCTTGTGCTTACAAGAACCAAAGTGTAGCCTGTGCCTATAAGAACTAAAGTTCTAAGCAATAACCTTTCGCCCTCAAGTCCTCTCAGTACAATTAAAGTGAAGAAAAATTCTATTTTATTTGATCTAATTATTGTTTTATTTTATTTATGTATGTTTAGTTTTAAGGTTTTGTATCAAGAAACAACACCATAATTTCAAAATGTAACAAATGTAAAATGTAGCATTTCTGGGGTCTGGAATGGATTATTTAAGTTTACATTGATCCCTATGGGAAATGCTATTGAACCTTTTTGGTACTCAACCTACCGTCCGGTTTGGATTAAGGTTGAGTACCAAGGTAACTGTATTTGTATGTGACTGGTGAGTTTTGTGTTGTATTATTGGTATACTTAGTAACCAGATAAGTATTTATAGTTATTCTAAAATGCTCACCTGTAATATGTTTTGCGCCAGTGAATGGGATACAGGAAAATAAGTCATATTTATGCACCTGGGCACACATACACTATCAGGCCCAAAGTATCCTGACCATGCATGTTTAATTCTATGTTATATTTTAAATATTTAATTTCACCTTTTGTTGTCATTAAAATATGTTTCATGAAAAAAAAATAAACCTAATTTTCAGACTGAAATCTGTGCTTCTTATCATCATGCAGTTTATTCCTCTTCTTTTCTTGAAATATGCTGTCCAGTATGCCTTTGGTCAAAATATACTCGTGCACCACATTTCAGAAAAACTTCTACAAAATGTTACAGCTGTGTACTGTTACCAATATGGAGGGGAAAAGGCCAGCAAATGATGGATAAATCAATCAGCTGTATGAGTATCACACTGTCATAGTAATGAGGCAGCTCTACTGATCAGATTACATTTTGTAGTGGGGAATGCAGACACTTGACATGCAGTAGAATTGAATTGATTGCCAGGCCTAGTTTATGCTGCCGGGTAACAGAAAAATGACCTACTTTCTGGCTGCATGAAGCTTTCATCCATGCCTTCAAATTTGTAATGAATAATGATCATCGCCAGCCATATGATCTAAATCACTTTTATCAAACAGAAGAAAAACGGGAACATCCCACCTATGACCTGGAATGCAACAGTATCATAAAAGTTTCCTTGGCTACCATCTTCATCTCAGAAGTAGACATGTTGTTTTTTTAGGTCTTAGTGTCATACTGGCTTAAGAGCACGGGCTTCATTGTTAAATCATTAAAGTACTGACCTTTCTAGCCTTTTTAGTTTGTTTTCTTATTGATTTGTTTCCTTTTTTTTTTATTGCAAGATCCAAACAGGTGAATCCACTGCTGTGATATTTTTGGCTTCACAGAACAATAAGTTCATGAGATAATATTATTTCTAGTTGCCAATGTTACAGCTCCAAACTGGGAAATCAAAATGGCTGTCAGAACACGAAACAATTGGATAGCTGCAGGCGCTGTCTTTTATAACTACAGAAAAAGTACCAGCAGCATAACACTGAAAATATCATGGGAATATGGATCCCCAGAGTTGCGCATTGTGTCTAAGGAGGCCTCCAATTTGAAAGCTCAGGTTTGCTGCTTCAAGTACAATAGCAAGCTTCTGAACCTTGATTGCAATAGATGAATGGCTCTTTCATTTTTCAAATTTAGCTCTTTATTACAATGCAGTTGCTAGATGAAAAGATGAATGGAGGCCGACGTAAGAACGGAGAGAGAGAGAGGAGAGGATCACTAAGAAAGAGCAAGGAATCAAAAATTGGAGAAAAAAAAAATGTCACTTGTAAAGCCAGGGTCGAAACGGAGAACATGTAGCAGGGAATATACCAGAAAAAGGTGACAACTTCAGCTATGCGACTCATTTATATTTTATAATAGCATCAATTTTACAATTGCTTTGTTGCAAACATATTCAAATATAACATATTGCAGAGCTAAATCATGGTCAACCTAACAAGATTGAATAAATTGAAAAGCAATGATTTTCATGCCTTTCCAAGAGATGTTAACTACAAATAAAACTTCCAGCACAAGTAAAAATTTAATTGAATTTATTGCAAAGCAAGTGTTTATAAAATATTTATCTAGCCTTTGTTTCATTTCTCCTCAAGCTTTGCTCTTTTCTCTCTATATCCCTGTCTGTATGTTATTACCGGTGTTCGCTGTGTCTTTCACTCCTCGCTTCTCTCAGGTGCTCTGAGACTGCCAAGAGATCTAGGATTTTACTTGTTCAGCCTCTTCTTGACATTTTGTGCTTGGAGCCTGCATATGCTGAAACACAGCGCTCCGTCTGCGAATCCTGCAGCTTATTTCTTCTATTTTTTTTTTCTCCATGCATACAGTGACCTAAAAGACGCCAGAAAATATATTATCTCCATAATAGAAACTGAAATAAACAAAAAAATACATTGATGAGAATAATTCCAGAAACCGTACAGAGCAATAAGTGAATTAAATAGCATTGTAAAAATGCCAGCAACATTTAGTTTAATTTCCTTCAAGGTAAGACTGGGAACAACAATACGAGTAAATTGTATTTCAATCTTAAAATCCAAAGTAGAAGTACATGATGTTTGCCAAGGATTTCTTCAATGGCATAATGAGTGCATTGCATTAGTTATTAGAGAGGAATTTAATATGTCAAGAGAAACAAGCTTAGCCTAGGAAAATGAGCAAGGCTGAGAAAAACATTACAGGCAAACCGGTGTCTGGATTTCTATGTTTACTCACCTATAACCCTCAGTAATAACCAGCCATGAAATCCTTTCTGTTTGGATCATTGGAGAATATTAGGTGTTGTTGCAAGGCATAGCAGATGTACTCAGAGTCAGAAGATGCCAATGTTTTAATAATGAAGGCTTGTGGGCAGTCATGCTCAGTGCTGCTTTGTACCTTAGCGTGTCATTTTCAAGAGAGGGGATACTTCCTTACCTGATCCACAGCTTTAGTGATATTTTTAGCTTTTGATATTAAGAATTGCAAACGTGGAATAAGTTCACTATCAGATAAGAGCCAAATATGAAATGTCAATTTCAATGAGGTGGAAATGTGAGAAAATAGCTCGTATCTCTGTGATCATGAATGTGACTGAATTGTGTGCTACTGATCCAAGACACAAGATGGTTATAAATGCTCTCAGATACTCACGTATCTATATAGGTATTGTGTCAAGCAATATGCAAAGCCTGCACACTACAACAAGCAGCTATTTGGCTAAATCACACATGTCAATGCTAGGTACATACATACAGCCTTATTAAATTGCGATTCTGCCAATTGAATAGGGCTCTATATAAGCACAGAGCATTTTTTTTTACAGAAGTTTATAGTTAGTGAACTTCTATCCTAAAGCAAGGTCTTCACTAACTAAAAACTTCTGTAAAAAAAATATGCTCTGTGCTTACAGAGCCCTATTCAATTGGCTGAATCACAATTTAATAAGGCTGATATTGTTTAAATATGAACCAGGGAACTAATATGCTTTCTGGATCTGCATGCACACACACATATATATATATATATATATATATATATATATATATATATATATATATATATATATATATATATATATATATATATATATATATATATATATAAATTGCACTTAATCCCTATTAAGAGAAAAATTCATTGTGAGTTAATGACAGGTTCAGTATATTGTTTATGCCCATTGTGTAGTATGAGACTGAAGCTTCTCTCAACATTAGTCTTCTTTATTGCAGCACACAGACTAGCATTGTGAGCACTGAACAAGGCAGACAGGAAAAGAATGAACATAATTAAAAAGTGGTGCTACATAATATAAGATTACCAAGAATATCATGGACAGAGAGAAAAGGCGACTCACATTTAGATGGCCGTGGAACTTAAAGAAAATCTGATCTTCAATCTAATCTTATATGTGATAAGTTTATCTTTTGCTTTGAATAAAAATGTATATCTATTTTCATTTGAAATAGTCTTAGTAATTATTTAAATAAAAATAAAGCTTATCTGTGTATTAAAAGATTGCTGTCTCACATGGTTTATATTTCTCTGTGTCCTGCAGTAGTGCTCTGCTTTATTGCTCACTGTAGTAATGGCAACCAATTGGATAAAGGGTCTTTGTAACACATACATGTTTTTTTTTAAAGTTATTATTAAAGAGCAAGAAAAACTGTTTATAAATGAAATAATTCGTGAGGTATTCAGAGTTAATGTTGTATTATTATGAAAATGAACAACTCTTGATTACTAGTTAGCTGCTTTAATGTCACAGTCTAAGTAGGGTGAATAAAACTTTGAGGTGAGGATTATTTTTAATAGTATCCTTACTGCAGGAAATTGGAGAAAGCAAAAAAAAGACTTATCCTACTCCTAGCAAGCACATACATATACATATTTGCATTTGGAGTTGCAGATTAGCATAAGTGGGCCTAACAAAGAATGATGAATATCTTGTTATTTGCTGTAGAGAAAAACTTCTAGTACAATGTATAAACAGGTTTAATGCCCTTTGAAAAAAAAAAAAAAATTTTTGGCTAGACAAAGTGCCTTTAAGTGAAATAAGTTAAAGACTAACCTAGGATGGTCCATCAATGATGATGTAATCATGCACACAACTATATCTAGAATGGACTCAGTGACATCAGAATCTTGTAGTTATGCGCTGCTGCACCGCAGTAAATACAGAGCTAAAGTAAGTCTGATGACACTTTGCCCAGTTTATACACACTTAAAATTAATCTTAATATTGCTACATATTTGGCAAATATTACTTATTGGCACTAATACATTCTTAAGTCAATAGAATGCATATAAACATTTATTAAAAAAAGCACCCAAAGCCAAATGTATGAGTTCGAAGCATTTGCAAGTAGCTAACAATATAATATGGCCCACAGTGAGTAAAGTGGTACTTGTCACAAAATATTTCTATTAGGTATGCTTGAGAATTTGTTCTTGCTGTATCTAAACTCATTATAATGTTTCAAAATGTTCGCATTTTTAATTAGTAGGCCAGTAGTCCTACAAGTTATCGTTTGGCATTATTGGTAGCTACAATGGTTAAAAGTAGTTACATTTTTGGAATTAATATTTTATTTATTATAAAAAAAATTAATTAATTTTGCAAAAGAATTGATTTATCAACAAATATTTAATATCAAAATGTTAATAATTAAATTATTATGACTGAGCCAATTTATTCACTAGCATTCTGCACTTTTCTATTTAAGTGCAGTGCATTAAGTATATATATATATATATATATATATATATATATATATATATATATATACATAAACCAATATTCTGTTGCTGCTCTTCAGGAAAGTCAAGACTCTACAGAAGAGTATATCTTATATCCATCAAAAGTCACATTTCAACAAAGGAAGATCATCAAGTGGCTACAGAAAAATACAACATGTTGCAAACCTTAAATGTTGCATGACTCTCTCCCCTTCATCAATCTCTTTCTATTCTCCTCCTCAACATAAAAGGGAACTTTTGAATCTTAGATCAGCCTTATGTAATAACTGTATTTTCCCTTTTCTATATGTCATGCATAGTCCCTTGCTATGGTGATTAGCCATTGGACTTGATGCAGTCCCACCTTTTCTGCATGCTTTGGTGAAGATATGCTGCATCTATGGGCAAAAACATGCTCAGGTTAGCGTGTAATGGGACTGAGGACCACCAGTTCCAGAATCCTGCAATATAGTATGTCAGTACTTAATTAGCACATGCAAATGCCTTCTGGTAACTCAGTACCTCCCCTACTATCCCATAGAGGAATGCATAACCTGTCTCTCATTAGTGCTTTGATTAAAAATTGGGCAATTTACCTAGTTATCATATTTCTAGTAGCTGCCAAAATGATGTTACATTTCAACATTATTTGGCTTAACACTTAAATTACTAGATTATTAGGTGCTGTTTTTTCTCTCTGCTTGTGTTACAGTTTGTGGACTGAAGTTTTCAAGACACACACATTAATTAACCACTGTGAATGCAGTGGCGCATAATACATAAGTATATTTGGTAATTCAGCATGCCCAGGTGAGTAACAGCAGGAAACAATGCAGACCAATGTGCTAAGAGATATGGTGCAGTGAGGGGATTTTCTATCTTTTAACTATGCACTAAATTTACCAAGGTGGTCCTTCCTTTCATATATAAGATGCTATTTTTCTGTTTTCCACAATGTCTTGCTAGTAAGGCTATTACTGAAAATAATCCTTATCTCAAATGTCTATTCACGCCTACTCAGGCTGTGTTATGACTTTCCATGCACTAGGGTCAAAGTAGTTAATGTAAGATACTCAGCTTAGTTTTATAGTTGTTCTAAACAACAAACTACTGAAGCAACTTATGTCTTTATGTCTCTCTTTGTCCTACTGGTCAAATAAAAATTGATTTTAGCAATGGGACTTTGTGACTTTTTTATTTCATTTCCAGCATCCATTTTATTTCAATAAAAAAAGAATAAAACAGTCTAAGATTTTGTTACTGTATTACAGAAAGGATACCGTGGGTTTCCTGCAATTATGAATTGTTCTAAATGCTAGCAAGTGTTCCATCTCCTGTGCCTGTTTCTGCATTTTGTGCTACCGTGTGTGTGTTTTCTTTTTCTATTCATAGTTATGTGCTCTGATTTGGTGCAATGTAGTGCTGTTGTCTGTGTTTGTGTACTGATTTGTGCTCTGCAGTACTGTTGCCTAATTATTTTTTTTATATGTTGTGCTACCATCTGTGCTTGTGTATTGTTTAGTATTCTGCTGTATTTTTGAATGACTTGCATGTTTGTTTAATGTAATGTGCAGTGAAAGTGCCCATCCCTCTTAGCACCCATCCCCACCCTGTCCTTGTCAGCAGCATCCTCTCTCACATTTAACTCATCCTTATCTCCTTTCTTCCTCCCTCACAGAACCCAGCCCCCTATACTTTGCTGCCACTTTGTAGCCCTTGCTCTATTTCCTTCTTCCCTGATACACCCCCCCAGCATGCTGAACTGCTCTACACTGCCACCTCGCTTCAGTAGAAATGTTCTTATTTAAACAGTCACACCGATTTCAGATGCACAAAAATGTTTTTAAAAAACCACCACTTGTAGATCCGCCCCTGGTAAAGTATTTGTGGGTTTATGACGGCATGTGTGTGCAATTGTCAGCATGATTTTGTACTTGGAAGTTACATGTTTACTGCTATGTTCATGTTTTAGTTTGGTCCTTTTATATTTTTCGTTTGTATGTTTCCTATGTTATGGTGGTCTTGCTGGTGCTGTTTTTATCTTTGTATGTGTAACACTGCTGCTGTTGTCTGTATGTAATCTTTGTGTGCTTTGCTATGTGCATATGCTATGTTTTCTGCTGTATGTGCAGCTCCTTCTGTTTACAGGTATTGCAGGTATCTGTACAGATAGTATGTGTTTATCTGTGTACGGCTGAGCTCCGTGAGCATTTTGTCTCTGTATTTTATTAATCTACTTGTCTATGTGCCTCTATTTGTATATTGCTATGTCTGGCAATTTTGGGTGTGTTTTTGTATACTCATGATTTTTTAAACTACTAATCCATATGTGTGGATGAATTGATGGTATGTGTCTATGTGTAACAGTGCTGATTGAGTTAGACCCACAGGGCATAGGAAGTTTAGGACCTTGGATCAGTGTCAATAACATCCATGCTTAATCTACAGAACTTTCCAGGTCAGAGTAATCTAGGATGAGCTCCCATGGTCATGGATGGCAGAATTATATCATAGTCAGGGCCAAAGGAAGGAACAGCTGCCACAATCAGCACAAATCATTCTTGGTTCAGGATCTCATATTTAAGGTGGATACTATAGTTTACACTTAGAGTTTATTACAAGAGATGTAAAATACAATTATCGTGCTAGCTCTTGATGCACTGAATGTGTCATGAACTGGTCATTTCCTTATAGTAAATATATGTATTGTTGATCTGTGAGTTATGTACTCTTGGTCTATGTATTTTATGTCTACTTTACTGTATGTGTGTATTGTCCATTGCATTTTGCCTGTACATATGTTATTGTGTTGCTGTTTGGGTGTGTTACCTTTTGATGCACTTTGCATTTTTCTATGTTTGAATGTTATTTGTTGTTGTCTGTATGTATCTGGGTGGCAGTCAGCGTCGGAGCTACCCTGGGGTGGGCGAGTGCTGTGTAATTTTTTTTGTATTTATTTTGTATTTTTTCTGTAGAATAGGGGCCCCACCCTAGCCTATATGTATATATTTATAGTGTAGTGTAGGGCCCCACCCTGCCGCCCTGGCCCCCTTAGCCGCACCAGCACCATTGACCCAATCCCCCCTCAATGTTGTCTGTAAATGCATTATCAGTATTTTTCTGCGTTGTCTTTGTATATTCCTGTACAATCTGTTTGTTTCTATAGAGTTTCTACAGAGTTTTGACTTTCAACTTCTGTTTGTATGCTGCACTTGTATGTGTTTGATGTTGTTTGTATGTCTGTGTATACATGCATGCTTACTTGTGCCCTGTATCTGATCATATTAATGTATTGCCTGTGTTTCTGTGTCCTGTCTATGTATATCTTGCTATAAATTATCATATTAATACAACCTGCAGCAAATAAAATCTACAGAAAATACTAAAACCATTTCACTGTAGCAACATATCTCCAGCTCAGATTTCTTTATATAGATAATAGATACACAGCCTTTCTCTACACAATGGGCAGTTTACTGTTATATTTCCTCTGGGAACTGATTTTTCAGATGCAGGATGTTTGGTGTGTTAAATTTGTGACCTAAAACAAGGTTAGAAAAAAAAAACAATCTACAGGGGATATTTTGCAGCACCTATCTTATTTCTATGGATGCAGCTACTCTGGATCAATCACCATATAAAGCAGTTATCTCTCAGAATTGTGTCACCTACAGCTGTATAAGTCTACGCTAAAGGATTTCCCATGAGAAAACAATGCATGCTGGGAATTTAGTGGGCTTCGGATGCAAAGTAAAAATATTTTTTGCATCATTTGCAGTCTTTAATTACATGTTCTGATAATAAACATATCAGTGCATGTGTGATCGTTACAATAGGCTGAATGTGCAATTCCAGTTTCTTATTATTGGGTGGGATGCTAATGACATTAAATGCTATTGTATGAATAGGGCACTGCATCAATCAAATCATATAAATATGGGTTACCAGTCGTTAACAAAATGACAAAAAGCACGGTTATAAATAATTGTGTATTTGTGTGTGAACAGTTCTATTTGCATATTTATAACTTGTAGTACTGTGCAGCTTAAAAACCGCATGTCTTTTTTTAATTGTTATTATAATACATCATACTAAACAATGAGAATTATAAGAGTGTTACAGATTATAAACATGGAAGATAAGAAGGGAATCATTCATGTTGCTGATATTTATAAGTATAAGGGAGGTTGGTAACCAAAATGGTAAGTGGTCCAAAAGACGAATCTCATACATAATTTATGACCATTATATGTATGGATTGGAGGTGAGAAGGGAGAGGGGTTATATGATAGAAGGCTAGTGTATTTCAGATAAAGAATAATGCAAGAATAAGTGGTCATGTTTTGAAGTTGAAGGTTGGAAGCTTTAGATGTAATTTGCAAAAGTACTACTATACAGAAAGCAAAGTATTTCAGATAAGTATAATTGCCTCCCAGCCTAAGTGGTATGGAAAATTGAGTCAATTAATTCAAGCTTGCCTGGGATATGGATAAGGCCATCCTGTGGATTTATTAACTGAAAAGCTTTTTTAGTTAGACGAAATGGACACAATAAATGAGACTACTGGTTCTTACCTGTAAAAATATATTGGCCCTATTCAATTGCAACAGTTACAGAGCGATTCAATTGTACCTGGCCAAAAGCTTAAACTGTAAACCATGCACCTGTATGTAGCATTTCAGAGCATGATCATGATCAATTAAGCAAGGCCCTAACTACTCATTCCGAAACAGCAAAAATATGGAGGTTAAACGTCAATCAATTAGCGTTTAGAAGTCGATACGCGATCAGACTCACAACCCGGCAATGTACAAAATAATAAAAATGAATGAAGGAAATGTTCTGGTTCATGTGGGTGGCCTGATATGTATTAACTCAGAGATTGATATAACACGGAAATGAAACGTAAAAAAAAAAATTTTGATTGCAGATTTGCGAGCTTGAGACTGCTGTGCAATTAATTATAATGTCTTTCATCACTTTCCCTGTCTTTTAAAGTGCAGTATTGATTTTTTATTTGCTTTTACAGTGCTACAATCAGGTGTTTAACCCCCTTGCGAGTCCTATCTGGTACTCGTAGGATTTTCTTCTATATTTGTCATGTTCGGGTGTGAAAACATTTGCTGGATTGAGGAATTGATTGATTTAAGATTGTAACATTTACGGGCTTGAAAGATCAAATCTTAGATGGGTTGGAGTTACGATCTTGACAACCACTGGGATTTTCAGCCTCTAACCCGCAGATCGTTTGCGGGTAGCTAAAAGACTCTGATTGGATAGCAAATTAGTTTACGGGCTCTAGTAAACAACAATTGATCAATTGAAAAATGCCCTATGTCTCTCGTTGGGGTTGTTTACTTGTTCGTGTTCGACTCTCTGTGTCCCTATGGACCGCAGCATGCCAAGCACATCTTGTGTCTGGTTGTGCTTATTCATAAGGCTTTCTCGCAAAGATACTGGAGTTTGTTACCAGTTGACTGACCTTTTGGCTATGACCTGCCCATTTTGGATGACCCTACATGCTTAGTTGAGCAACACAAGCCCCTTCATCACAACAAGAAGGCGATATCTCTCATACATTTGTGCTAAACAGTACTCTGTTTCTGCACTGTCTGACTAAACTTCTTCAACTCCTTTTCGTTCAAACCATAAAGCACATCTGTTCATTTTAATTGATTTAACCAAATCAACCAGTTGCTTCAGTTAAGCAGGTCGACTTTGATAAACAGCCTCTAAAGAATGGATAATATGTTAACAAATCAAAAAAGATTGATCCATTTAAATAAAATGTCATGTTCATGGGGATTTCCTTTCATGTCTACACAAAAAGACCCTACTGAGATCATACAATCCAGCTGCATAGACTGGGATGATACGTGTGTCAGTATAAACCTCTCATGTTACCTCTGTAATCAGTTATTCTTTTATGTCACTTTTTTAGGCACTGAACAAAGTGACACATAAATGGAAAACAAACTATCTGTCTGAGTCTTGTGTTAATTTCTACTATTAACTACCAAATGTCCAACCGCAACAGCTGACTAAATTTAGCCTGTTCTCCCTGTTCCTGCATTTGCAATAAACCAACATGTCTGACCTGTACCTGAATGGATCAACATTTACACATTTTGACAAGTGAAATTGTCATTCTTTTAAAAAAAATAGGACTAACGCTCCATATCCTACCTGCCAAGCGCAGGGCTTATGGTTTTTCAGTACTTTACCCTATCAATCCGGCATTGCACTACAGAAATAGATGTTTTGGTCAGTGCACATGAAGGGCTTAGGCTGGCTGAATCTGAGGCAGAAGATTTAACATAAGGAATGTTTGAGGACACTAAAATGCGAGTTTTCATTTATCAAGAGTGGAACTTTATTTCTTGATAAAAAATAATAATCTTACATGTAGTTGGTGGGAAGCATTATGAACCCGTTATTGCGTATGGGATTTATGATCAAGGTCTCAGTTTTTCTCTCACCTACAAGTATCCCTGAGCGACAGCAAAAATACAGAAACAAGAAATACCATACGAATGGCACTACTGCCATCTAGTGACCATGCAGTGTGATAGGTTTTCAATTTGTTGGAGAAGAAACGGCAAGTCCTCAATATATAAAACTACCTCCATCTTAAGTGCCGCTCTCATTTTCCTTATAATAACCCCTTTATTACATCGGTACTTTTTACTTATTTTAGTGAGATAATATAACTGAAAATCACACTTCAGTATCTGCTGTACATTTAAAAAGCCGGGTTGCTGCGGTATTCAGTCTGCTTACAAAAGGATATATTTCCATATTTCAATGGATTTAGAAAAGATTTATGTGCCCTGAAGGCTGAGCAATAAATAGATAGAGCTGCATGCAATGTTTTCTTCATTCTGCTCAGGAATTATCAGCCAGAGGAATAAATGGTTTACTAATTACTTGTATAAGAAATTAGCTTATAAATGCATGAGCAGTTGGTCACTGACAGAAATTTAAGCTGATTAGCATTTCTAAGGAAGAAAAATGAAAATGAATACCTCCTGTGCTGTCACTAGCCAGACTCATTGGCAGGTTTTATCTATTATTAAGTGAAAGCGGCTTCTGCCTAGGTATGCTTTACTCATTTGGGAGCCTGTGTTCCTGGTGAAGTGATGCCGCTTTGTATTTAGTCTGCCGTGTCTCACTTTTACCACTGAACTTGTAGTCTCATGTGCATGCATTCGTCTCTAGACAGGAAAGAAACTTGGAGCTTGTGTCTAGGAGCTTTAGAGATATTTATCCAATCCTGTATAATTATAATCCCCTCTTACTTCCATCACTAAACCAGGTACTGTATGTCAGAAGCATGCATATTTGTTTTTTAGCTAAACCATGTAGTTTCACCTAAGATGGGCAGGTCATAGCAAAGAGGTAAGACAAATCGCGGTCCACTTCAGAAGGAAATGTCAACCCACTCCAGTATCTTTTGCCATGAAAACCTTATGGATAAGCACAGCCAGACAAAAGATGTGCTTGGCATGCTGCGGTCCATAGGGGCACAAAGAGTCGAACACGACTGAACAAGTAAACAACCACAGCGAGAGACATAGGGCCTTATTCAATTAATCAATTGAGTGAAAATAGTCTGAAATACTTGTGCTTTGGAACACCCTATCACGTACACGTGACCAGCACACAATATCAGACCAGGTAGTAACACATACCACAAGGCCACATCATCGCACTGTGCGTACACAATACCGACCGGATATTGGCAACACCGTATACCGCATATGTCTTAGAATCAACTGACAGAAGACACTACCCGGGAACGTCGTATCATACACACTTTAAGATTGTGTGCTCTACAGTATTCCCACTCCACAAACTCTCCTACATATCAACACAGCACCGGGAATAGCGGCACATCTGAATACCGCATACACCTCACACACCAGACCCAATTCATCAAGGACTCATGTCGTTTACCTAACTACGAAAACCATCAACTTGATAGGATCTATCAAAGCGCTTAGGCCATTTTGATTGTGGTCCGATCAGACCCAATCATAAAACCTTATCACATGGTTCAGTCATGTCAGACTCTCCGTGACCTCATGGATCGTAACACACCATGCTGATCCACTTGGTATTCAAGACACAGATACTCAAGTGGTTGACAGTTCCTTCTCCAGAGGGTCAAAGTATACAGCTCCTGATATTCATAGGTGGTCTCCCATCCAAGTACTGACCAGGCCACAACCTGCTTGGCTTTAGAGTGGTGTGACCTCTTGGTTCCCTGACTGGAATCGAACCCAGGTCACAGCATTGAAAGCACTGAATCCTAACCACTGGACCACCAGATAACCCAAAATGTCATTATATATGGTTTAGATTGTAAGTCTGTGAGTTTTCAATTTTGCAAGGGGGTGGGGGAAAGCATTATGGATACTGGATTGTAAGCTCAAAGACAGGGCCCTCCATTTTTTGTAATGTGTTAATATTGTTCTGCCTTGATCACAACTCATGTATAGTGCTACGGAATATGTTGGCTCGTTACAAATAAACGATAATAATAATAATAATAATAATAATAATAATAATAATAATAATAATAATAATAAAAGGGTGTTTTGAAAATAAGTAATGAATTCACTTTTAAACATATACTAAATCAAAAAGCCACCAGGGCTATAGAACTTCCTATGTCTGCCATTATACTAAATCACATATAGGTGTCATAAACAATCTCGTTGCAATACATTATCATTCAGAGAACAACCTTCTGCATGGTGCATGTATCTAAAGTGAATCCCCTTTTACACACTAGCTCTGTAACTACACATTTCACACAATTGCTAGGTATGGCAAACTGGAATCACCTGTTTGCTATACCCTAACACAGGTGCAATGTTTCATTGCAAAATCAAGCCCCACATTTCAGTTTCATAGTCATAGCCTCAAGCACACCACACAATATCAAATTGATCTTTCAGTAGAAAATGGCAAAACTAGTATTCTATGCCACAACGCTAGGGTCCAGTACTGTCTGTCCCTGTGGCACTGCATCACCAGAAATGGAATCAATCTAAATGCCTTCCTCCAGCATTACACAGAATTATTTGAATTTGGTTAAATTGATCACCTCCAGCCACTCGAGGACATTGGTGAGTCAAGAATGGTATCCTATACCCAGGTATAATAGCTTGAGTCAATCATTCCTTACAACTTTTAATTCCCTCAAAACTAGGACACTCTGGGGACTGTCATCTCGATGACCACAGGAACCACCAGGCTCTCATTGTACACAAGACATAGTAGTTTCAAATTCACAATGTGTATTCAGTCTTTTTAAGTATCAGGCACACAGGCTTTCTCATCCCTATCTGGAGAACCATTGCTGTAAGTATAATTTTCAATTTGTGCTCTTAAAAAGTTGCTAAACAAACTCCAGTACAAATGTGTTGAAATACACTCCACTCTCTTTATACCCAATATAGTCTATCCCATTTAACAACTTTCAATTTAATTTGCATATCTTTTCTATAAGTTATGTCATCACCCAGTGTACCATAATGCAACCCATCTCACAATCACCCTTCTTCCCATGCAAAAATGTGCCATTCTCTCTCCTCTTGCTGGGAACTTTGCTGGGTCCCGATGAATAAATCACTCTCATACACAATTTTCCTAGTATAACTACAAATGCTTGTGTCACGCCTTATTTTACAACAACTGAATTTCACTAGCTTACATCCAACGGTGTCAATCATCCTCTAAGAGTTATATCACATATGCATTCTCATTGCTCAACCTTGACTTTAGTCGAACCATAAAAACATAGCCTATAGAAGTCCAGTTCTGCATATTCCATGAACCAATAACATACCATTTTACATGAGCTGAACCTACAAGGCCATGAACTAGATCCCAGTGTAGCCATCCATATTCCCTTAATATAGCCATCCATATTACTACTGTGTACAATACATGGTGGAATAATAAACACAAATACATCTCAGTACACAACCTTTCTGCTAGTAATGTCCAAAGGTACATCAAGATGGGTGCAGATGAGAGAAAGAGAGGCAATCTAGGGTTGGGGTGAGAGAAAACAGTCAGACTAGTAGTGGAAAGGAAGCCAGTTATGGGTCGGGATGTGAAATGTTTAACAGGAACAGGTTGATAGAGATAAATAGAGAAAGGGTGGGACTATAGATGGAGCAAGGGAGGGTGAAACATTGCAAGAGAGTGGGTGAATGAGACACAAAAATGACAAAAGAAAGAGGCACATACTAAAAAGAACAGATCAGAGATGCAAGAACGGAAGGCACAGATGTACATTGCTTGTATGAAAGTAAAAAGAAGGGACGGACATACACAGAAATACATACAGAGGGAGAGAATCAGAATAGAGATGAAGAAAGAGATATAGAAAAAGTCTAATATTTGTTATATACAACAGTAAATAGAACTCTACACTATATGCTTTCTTAAGCAGGACTTTTGTCCTTCGCTGTTTGCAATGAGCATCAGAACATGTTGGTATTTTACAAATTATTAAAAATAATAATAATAATACTATATAGGGTTATGAAGCATACAGTCAAACATTGCCAGTGCATTGATTCAGACAGACATCTTAAAAACATTTATATTTTTCTAATCTACAATATCATTTTAATATAGATCCCTAAACATTTATTAGCAAGAGGAGTATGACAGCAAGGAGCTGCAGTTCTCTGGTGTAGAAAACTAATGGTGTGTTAACAATCATTTTCTTTTGACTTACCTGTTCATGTATTTTTTTTCCCTAAGCAAATTACATTCAGTCATATACAGTAGAAGAACACAATTATGAATATGTTTGACTGCTCAAAAAAACTAACATATTTGAAAACTGAATAGTTGCAAACAATTGATCTATTTAATCGATCATCCTCTGAGAATATGAATGAAGAAATTTGATGCACAAAGCAGACAGCTGTCAAACCATCCTACAGCTGTATGTTGACAATGTGCTATTAAGCAGGAGGTGTGTGATAAACAGTTTACTTACACACACACATATATATATATATATATATATATATATATATATATATATAAATTTAGCTGGAGGTATCCACTAAACTAAAGGAGTATATAGAGCAGGGATGTCCAAGTTCGGTCATACTGGGCCGCACACAGGCCTGGATTTGAGGATTTCCTTCCTGTGCACAGGTGAGTCAATCAGGATGACTGAAAAAGCGATTGTCTCACCTGGGTGCAGCAGGGATATCCTCAAACCCAGGCCTGTGTGTGGCCCAGGAGGGCCGAACTTGGACACCTCTGATATAGAGTATTGTAGTATATAGTGATACCTTTTTTATTGGACAAATATTTTAATTACAGTGACAAGCATTCAAGAGTTGCACCTCTTTTTATCAAGACAGTAGCAGTAATGGTTGATTCTAAATCTTAACCAGTATTGCTTCCGACTTGATAGTTGCAACTGTTGAAGCTAGTCACTAAAATGTTTGTTCAGTAAAAAAGGTATTACTATATACTGCAATACTCTGATTTTATATATATATATATATATATATATATATATAAAGGTTTATCACAAATATATACTATAAAATAATAATAATTTTTCATTAATGCAGTTCAACAGTGTTCTTTGTCAATATTATCTATGATGTAGGTGCGACAAGGCAGCCCAGATATGCTAATGCCATTAAATTGACCAGAACAATTTCAGTTTGGAGCCGAGAAAGCTAAGTTGATAATCATCCCCTTGGGTATTGGCAGCATCAACCACACAGATTTTGTTACATCTGGTGAATACTTGCAGTTACAAGCAGGGGTCATGCATTAAAAATGCGCTGTGGAGAGCATGGGCAACTCATACATGTGGCTGGTGGCTTGTATTTTGGAAGGAAAAGCATCCCTTTACTCTAGGATTTATCTCCCACAAGCAATCGGTTGGTTGTATAAGTGCTTAACATTCAAGTACGAAACAGCGATCAATAATAGCAACAATACCAAGCAATGTCTAGGGGACATTTTGCAAACTCTGGAGTATTTAACAGAGTATGAAGCAGACTGTGGCTATTTGGGCATTTCCACTAGCAGATGCTGTTGACATCATCATTATCACAGCATAGTTTAATGTAACCACAACCCTCACATGGTAACAGGAATGAAAAGTTTCATTTCTACAGAAAAAAATAAAATAAAAGGCCAGTCTCTGATATTCAGGTTTGCCCATCTCTACAGGTTTTGCTTGTTTTGTTTTTTTCCAGCAGCTACAGGGATTGTAGTGAATCTTCACAGCAAACAGCAGTGGGTGGACAGCTGATAAGGATTACAGCCAAGGCTGAAGCAGAAGGTCAAATCACCCTCTTCTGTCTCCTGTATTCGCAGAGATTAATTGTTATGCTTGCAAGTGGTTCATTCAAGTAACTGTCTATTATTTCACAGGGGATGCTGCTGCAAGGAAAGTACATCTGCATTTCTTGCTGATTCTATACCGCCAAGACCCTCATCTCCATTACCTGAACAGACACTTTCTGAAGCCAAAAGGACAGCAAAGGGCAAAGTGACAGTACATACACTTTAATAAGTATATTTAACAAACCTGGTAATGTTTGTTCTGTATCTTCAGTTTGCAGGCAGCAGTAAAATGAAAGAACAGGTCCTGTGCAAATCCCCAGAACTGATACAAATCCAAAATCTTCATGCGTGTGAGAGTACACTGCAAATATTCATATGTAGCTATGGGAATGCACACATGATTTTAGTGTTTATGCTGAACATTGCACTTAAATATGAATGCATTTCTCAGCACACTTATACTTGTTCATAAACATATGAATATATGTACCATGCATCAAAATATTCTTATTTGCTAAAATGTCTCTGTACATAGAAGCATTTTACTGCATTCGGAAACCCTACTCTCAGGCCCTCAATATCTGCTGCCCTAGGCCTAAGCCTTTTAGGTATTGGCAGAAACGGATCCCTACTCATGAATATGCGATGGAATGTACATTAGTGGAACTTGTAAAGAGGCACAGTCATATGGCTATCTATTTTTTCTTTATTTACATCTTACCACTTTTTGCTTCATTTTAATATTGCATTTGCAGAGGTTTAAAAACAGTGTGTTGGTGCCAGCTTACTTCTGGGTGCCTCGGGTAAGTGAGCTCAGGTTATTGGTGCAATTTGAGCAATGTTTTTTGAGTACATGTCTTCTTTCATATGGTTCACTTAAATGTCTTTACTAACCAGGACTACTGCAACTCTCTCCTTATTGGCCTTCACACCAGTCCAATAAATATACAATATATACATTGCCATCACAGTTCATAGACCACCCAACCTGCACAAGGACTTCTCTTCTGCTACTACTACTGAATATCCAAATGATGTGTTATAAAGTAATTCAAATACCTACCAACCCTCACAGTTACCTTCCAACCCAAATACTGCATCTCAGTCCTTGACTCCCTAGGCTGCAAGCTCCTACTTCATATCAGATAGAAATCACAGTATTTGCACATCCCTGGAAACATCCTTATCCACCAACCTAGATCTTTATCACTCATCTTTCAAGTACAGTGTCTTGACTAGACATGTTGTGCCATTGTCCCAGATATTGTCTCATGCGCATTGAACCATTTTAGTAACAAAACCAAATTTCAAAGCACTACATGTATGGTAAAATTATAAAAATGTTGAACTTAAAACATTAATATGTTTCTGAAGTACTGCCATTTTCACTATTTGAGGTTGGATTCAACACCCTGTGCTTGCCTGATGTTATAATCCACATGGTTTACATGTTGGTTTTACAATCAAAATTCCATAAAAGTCCTTCACAAGATCTACATCACCCCAGAAAAAACTCCATAAATGGAAGCCCTCTTCCAATCCCAATTGCTTTAGGGAGTGCCGTGAAGTTGGAACCTTCCTACATGTATGGTCCCTCGTGGACCACCTTTGGAAGAAAGCTTTCTCCTTAATCTCTTAATCTTTAACTCTCAACTCCATGCAACAGAAGAAGTCTGCATTCCAGGTCATTCCATTATATCTCTGCCATCTTCCCAAAACAAACTGCTTCAATACATAATACTAGCAACAAAAAGCCACATGACAAGGCATTTGAAACCCCACAAAACCTGCAACCAGTTATAAACAAACTCAACTATTTACTAATAAAGGAGAGACTGACCCACATAATTAGGAGACTCTCTTCCAATTTTTATGCAAATCTGGAGACCTTGGTTACATCACCCCCCCCCCCCCCCACACACACACACACACACACACTATATCCCCCTGACATAAACCTTAATCACTGTAATCTCTCCCAAAAATCTTTCTAAGGGTTTTCCAGGGGGATTGGTTGCTATGGTCCAGATGCGGCGGAATGAGGTGAGTCACAGCCAACAAGTATTTATTCTTTTTATTTAATCTTCAGTGATATTGAGACAGGAATTGTATTGTTTTGTGTCATTATCACCTCTGCCCCCCCCCCCCCCCCCCAACCACAACAGTTACATTTCTTTTTATTTTATGATATTATTGGGGATATGCTAATATATTTCTGCTAATATTGTATCTCAAAGAAAAAGACCTAGGTATTGGCTAAAATGACTGACCAACTACTTGGAGGGAGATTGATCATGATTAATAATATAGTCTAACACTACATCTGAGTCTTAGTTGATATGTTTTATATAAATGTATGCATCGTTTGTATTTGTATCATGATTCATTGGTCGTATGAATGTAACAATGTTTTCTCTATGGCTCTACCTAATAAAAATTTTGGTAGAAAAAAAAAAATCATACATGAAACACATTATGCATTATGTCTAGTAAGAAAAGGTAGGCCCCCTTTCATTCACTAGTAGATCAAGGACTATATCCCAAACAGTTGCTGGTTGTATACAGTTATATAAAACAAAGGACAGAAAAGTATACCACTCGAACCATCAATTAGATCATACTGGACCAGACGTGTATATCAAGAGAAATTAAAATGTAACTTTTATTCCACCATTTAAAAAACTCCATATTGACAATGATTATGTTAAAAAACTTTATTAAGTAAAGAAAATAAGTAATACGTATGTGCCCTAATAAATAATGCAGAGTTAGTATCTCACTTATAACTAGGAAACTTTCCAAAAGTAACTATAGTGTGGGATTACAATTTGTCAGTTACTTTATTTTAGGTGATTTACTGCAGTGGAAGAACTATGGATTTCCCCACTTGCCACTATATATAATACCATTGTTAATTAAAATGGACTTTTAGCCCATACATTTGTAAAAATAAAATTTCACTAGTATATTCAGATACCAGTTAACTATATATATATATATTTAAGTCTACTCCTGGGAGATTAAAGCACTGGGTACTAATTGATATGTAGTGGAAGGAGCGGATCTCCATTAAACTAATATCATAAATTTGTGCGAAATATATCTCCACAGGGGTATCACAATTCAATGAGGAATTTATATTTATATTCATAGGTTTACTTCTAGGACACTTCAGTTTATTTCATTAAGGAAGCCAAAACTCTATATACTCTAGTATAAGCTTGCTGAAAGTACAGCTACATTTAAATAATTTTCATTTTAGCGGGATAGCACACCTATATATATGGATTCACCATATGAAAAAAACTAATTTTGACTGAAGGTTGGAATATTAGTATCCCTCCAATTGGGGAATATTTATAACACAAAGTCCCTGTGTGTTAATAGGATTACTGTATTCCACATATTTGCCCTCTTTTTAAATCCCTGTTTTCCTTGTTTTTTTTTTAAACAATTTTATTTAAAACAATTTTATTCTATGGTGTAGCTTTTAGTGCAAGAGACATGACTATCTCTCCAGATGGGGATCATACTATGAAGAACACAGATAAGTCATTTAGGCAACCCAGGGAGTGATTGTCCCATATATGCATTTTGAAATCCAGGTATATGCTCCGCCCTCTATGCTATCTGCTGGCTAAACCTCCCATATAATTTGTATTCTTTATCAACATATGTAGAAGTACTTCAAAGCCTGGCACACATTTTGCTTCAGGGTCTGTCCACTAACTTACCATTTCATCATCATTAACTATTAATTACCGTATGTATAAAAAGTCAATAGTTTGACCAGCGCTATATAGAGAGATCAGTACAGTAAAATCATGAGACGTAATACATATGTAAACATGTTGATGCTGATGGAGTTGAGGTCTCTGTTTCTGAGAGCTTACGTTCTAAAAAAAGTGGGGGATATTCCTAAATGCTGGTGGTTATTCAAAAGGGCTTGGATGGGCAGACTAGTTGACCTATGTCGGTGGTTAGAGAGCTCTGGATGTTATGGGTGTGTTTTATACAGCTAAGTAGGTTTTCAGGAACGGTAAGATGGGGAGATTTGGGGGAAAACTCTCAATTTAAGGCTGAGAAATCGGAGGATGCACTTTCTATGAGTGAATGGTGTCAGACAACCAGTTTCTGCCAGCAGTTTCGAATTAAATATACTTCAAATTAAATGGAAAAATCAAGCTTAGAATTTTAAAACATTCACTTATTTTATTAGAAAATAAATCCCAAACCATTTTAGAAACTGAGACTTTATTGAGACCCTCTAAAATCTATCAGACAACTGATGGTACAAAATGACTGAAACTGTCTTCCATCTGGCAAAATTCACTCCATATAAATAAGGATTGACAGAGCTGCTGCTGAGTGTGGCAGGCGCGATTTGATCCTTTTAGTAAAAGAGCCTTTACAGAGCAATGTAATTTCTGTTATGGTTTCTGCATGTGAAATATTAGTTAATGTTACATTTCTATGACCTTTGTAAGTAATATTTACATTGCTGGAACAATGGAGAATCAATCAATTCCACATTAATCAGAACTGAATGTGATTTCCCTCAGAATATCTCAGAGATTTAACCTTTGCACTTACCCTTGAACTAACTTGTATTGTGAGAAACAAAACTGGCAAATAACCACCCGAAGCTGGCAAATGCTAAAAAAGAAAATACCCGCTGGTTCAGTTTGAAATGTTACTGTTATTATTGTATATTGAAAAAATACTTTGTGAAGAAAAGGCATGCATTATTTCTCAGAATATTTACCAGTGTTCCTAACATCTAAATTACACAGATAAATAAAGCTGATAAGTGCTAGATAAGTGCCTGGTTTATAGGCCCTGTCACCTGTGGTAATTTTATCTTTCTGAAGCCAGAATCTTGTGTCGCATTGATACGAGCCACATACATTTTTAAGTACGTCAAGGGATCATTATGTAACTATTTTCCTCAATTGTCAAAGGAAGAACACAAGGCCTTATCTATAAATAAATCCATTGCTGTCCCTCCTCTGCACAAATTGAAATCCTGAATATAAGCAACTTGGGCCTTGTAGAAAACCTCAAGCAGAGGAATATGGATGTGTATCATCTCGTATAAACACATAATGGTGGGAGATTTATGATGGCAATGAGCTCCACTATTTTGTGACAATGTGCATAGGAGCTCAATTCAATCTCTGTGTATGTGCAAGTAATTTCTTCATGATTGTTGCAGTGAAGGGGGTTGCCCCTAAGCAAAGATAAACAAACCTAAAAAAAATGGTAATGTAATACACTGCTACAGACTCTATATTTTCATTTGTGTTTGATATATATGAAATATTCTGCTTTTCAAAAGACATGTTGACTTAACATGGACATTTCTATTACATTTAGTATTGCAGTATTTGCCTGCATGCATACTTTCACACCTGTTTCATTAATTTTTATGTTCTCGGTATATTACCATTGTCTCCCTGGAGACATAGCGCCTGTGGGCTTTAAGTGAAAATTTACATTTCTAAGTAAGATATGAAGTTATCACAGAGAGAGAATAGTAGCTACACTTTACAATAAACAGCTCTTATATTGAATTATACTATGGAACAACTTTTTGTTGATCTACTAAAAGATATCACAGTGTCACAAGCTGAAAACAGATTTATTTCCTCTGTGACCAGTGCTGTAATTCATTATCTTTTCTTTATATCAATAACTCCATTGAAATGAATTCATTTTGCATGAGCTAACTTTCTGCTGGCTTGACATATGTATTTGAAATTCTGCATTTTATAAGGGCCTGGTGATCCAAACAAAAATATTTTTTTTGTTGAATTTTGGGGTGATAAAACATAATAACTAAATGGATTTGATTGAAAGTTGGAAATGTCAAAGTGATCTAAAAATGTATGTGCCTACTTACTATGCATAAATAAATTTAGTTGCTTTGCTGTCTCTGTAGCTTTATGGACCTTATAAGATCTTAAAGGCATTGCCTTGTATGTATAAGCAGCAATGTTGGTGTGTCACTTATTAAAGAAATGTAAAGGTTTTTTATTATGTATTATTACTCTTTATAAAGCTCAAGCATTTTCCATAGCACTATTTACAAAGTAGAATGAAGTACATTGGGTACAATTTGTAAATTGCAAAGCTACAGACAAATTCTAAGGTGAGTAGAGATACAAGTACAGGTACAATACAATATAAATATGATACAAATAAGTAGGCAGGCAGTTTGATGCAGCAGAGTTGAGGTTCCTACTCCAATGAGCTTACAATCTTATATTTTCTTTTTCCTTCAAATAATAAAATAATACATTGAGAAAACCTACTTCTGTCGTTTTTTTTTTATTTCAAATGAGAATAAGTTAGATTATTACAGATTTTTTCATTAAAATGAAATTGAGAAAAACACTAGGAATGTAATGGGGAAAACAGAATTAATCTATAGTTAAGGTTGCAGCAAAGGATGGGCTGGGAAAATGCAGGCATTTTTTAATTTTTTTTAAACACTGTCCAGGCATGCTCTTGTAAGTGCCTCAATCATTCTGTGCTTCCTGGTGCATGTGCTCCAGTGAAGCCTTCAGGTCCCCCTACCTTGAGGGCTTGAGGACCGATTTATCTTCTGGGTTGTGGTCAAAATATACAGGGAACCAAGAAAATCTTTGTCATCCCCCTTAGCCTGGATCTTCATTAGGGGGACAGCTGCCACTAGTCCAAAAATACAGGAAATTGAGATGCAAGTTTTTTTGTTCTGTAAATTAAATGATGCAAATCCTCAAACAATCCATGTTAATTCCAGGTTGTGATTCAACAAAACTGTCGAGGGGGGTGTGAATATTTTTGCAAGGCACTGTACATGCTCAGAAATCTCCATATGTAGCGACATTTCCGTTGTAAGTGTACCTGGCACGTTTTAAAAACCATAAATACACATAAACTTATGACTGGAAGGGGAAATGAGTAGTTGTAACTGGGGAGTAGAGAAGCACATACAGAATCTGAATAGGGTTAGAGCAGCATAAAATCTAAATAAGTCCCTGGCTGTGTATGTTTATTATAAAATTACAAAGAGTTCACCTTAATGTAATTATGCATGTATGTTGCTATAATACAATTTTGCCAGTACTATTGCAGCAGAACAGTATTATTACTACTAGAATATTGCCCGTCAAAAAATGACGGGAATCAAATTGCAAGTGAGCTAATGCTATTTTGAAGAAATAAATGCAGGAAGCCTTATGCTGAAGAGCTGACAATCTGTTTTCATGTTGCTGCAGCATACAATGTGTGTTTTCACTGCTGTGGAGCTGCTGTGTAAGTGTCAGAGATGTGTGCAGTGTGTAGTGTAAATAGTGTATGTGCCCAAGGAAAATCCGTTAGGGTAGCTGTGTACTTCCGCATTCTGTAAGTTAGTGTTGTAAAACGGCGCCTAATGTGTGGTACGCGGCTGTTGGTGATTAAGCGTCCTTGTTCTTGGACCTTGTCCGTTTTTTTTGGAAAATCGGTATGTGTTTGGTGGTGTTTTGCGTCTTTAGAGTCCTGTAGCCTCGTTTTTTTTAGGTTTTTTTGGCAGCCATTTTTTCTCTCGCTTAGGTGAATTTCGGGTGTCTAAACTCTTCAATTTGGACTTAAATGGAGGTGTAAATTCACTTGCAGAGGTCCTGGGTGCCTCCTCTTGCTGTGGGTAAGCTTTTTATGTGTTTGTTGTTTGTATTTATTGTGTTTTGAATGTTTTGAGGTTCGCGCGGGTCGGGCGTTAAAGTCGTAATTTTGCGAGTTCGTAATTTTTTTTGGTCTAAAAAAGTGCGAAAAATGTTGCGAGGTCCGCAGTTGCTGGCAAGGAGCGCCTTTGGTGCTCCATGCCAGCAACTGAGGCCCTCGCTTCGCGAAGGCTGCAGCGTTAGCAACAACTTCTGACAACCCGCAGTTATGACAACTATATATGTGATACTGTTGTTGATCCCATACAAATTAAGCATCAAAACACAGTATTTACGTTGTATATAATTCCAACAATAAAATTATATTTTCCGAGGGGAATGAACATTGTAGAATTGTTATAAACATTAAAACATACATTTGGTGGCAAGTAACAACCAAAAAAGCTCAAATATTATAATGCTTCTACTCATTGATTAACAATGGCGTGGTACAAGGGGGGTTGTTGTTACAGCATTGTAATATAGCACAATGTTTACCCCTAGTTTTAACATAACTGTTTTAGATCACTGATACATGTGAATCTTTAGTCCTCTGAGCTGAAGAGCACTCATTTGCATGTCCTTGCCTAGTTTCCCAAAGTGCAGTGCAATAAATGTATTTCTTGGAGTTTTTAGACATTCAAATGTGAACATGAATGTACTGTTTACTTCCAGTATTCTATACGCTGGAGGCTTCTATCACTCTTTTTCTCACCATAAGCTAAATGATGTTGTGGTAAACTACCTTCCCAAAAAATCTAATGCACAAGATAGGAACCAGCCCCACACAGATGAGATCCACTTTAAGGTCAAAACAGCTGTCTGTGGGTAGGTCCCCAGCTTGTTCATAATACATCCTATTCATGCTGTTCTTTAAAGCTGTGTAATACAACAAGCATATGAAGGAGCCACGTAAAAAAGTGGTATTTGGATTAAAGAGTGAAAATGTATTGTGGACTCATTTGCATGTCACTGCCCAGTTTCCCTCAGTGTAGATCAATAACTGTATTTCCTGGAATTCTGAGCAGGAAATAAGGTTTGTAGCCTTTTTTTAGACATTCAAATGTGAAAACAAATGTACTATTTATTTATTGTATTCTGTACATATTTTATATATATATATATATATATATATATATATATATATATATATATATATATACATATATATATAGTAAATAAATAGAACATTTGCGTTCACATTTCAATTTCTATAACACACTAAAAAACTTTCCTGCTCAGAATTTCGAGAAATACAGTTATTACACTGCATTCCGGGAACCTGGCAGGGACATGCAACTGTGCCCACAAATGCTTCACTCTTGTAATCCATTACCATTTTAAACATGGCTTCCTTTAAGCATATGTTTGCTGTATTACATAGCTTTAAGCAAAGCGCAGGATGTATTATACACAAGCTAGGAATCATACCCATAGCCAGCACTGTTTCGAGGTTACTGCCTCTCATCAGAATGGGGCCGGTTCCTAGTAGTAGATTTTTTTGAGGAGGTAGTTTTCCCACAACAATCATTTAATTTATGGTGGGCAAAAGAGCAATATTAAAAAAATAAAAGTGAATATATAATTTGTATATTTGTATTAATATTTAACATTTCCACAAACCGGGATTAATTTTTGAAATTGTAAGCATCATTTTTTGACATAATTTTCTTGTTATCTTTAGCAGCTTATTTTGTATGGTAATGACTGAATATTGGTAATATAATTTTATACACAAAAATATACAGAATTGTAGGTATTTAATGGACAAGACTTGTGTTTAGTAAATTTAGAGAACTTGATTTTTCACTGTATGGTGCCCATAACATGCCCATTAACATGCCTAAACACACCCACGCCACATCCACAATAACTCCTCTTTCACAGCTTCCATATACCACTGAGTAAGCCTTTAGTTAATCATTGAGAACTCAAACACTGAAACATAAAAACTGATGGTCGGTTTTTATCTTCGGTTCTTCTGAAGGGACATAGTCTGGCTGATATAGCAGGATGAATTCTTTTATATTATTATAACATACTAGCGAACTGCCCGTCAAAAAATTACGGCAATGAAATTGTAAGGTAGCTAATGCTGTTTGGTGTGTAATAATGAAATATATAATACATTAATAAATGAATATACTTTACCTATTTTTATGCATTGTGTTGAAGAGCTGGCAATCTGTTTTGATGTTGCTGCAGCATTAGTGGTGTGGATCTGCTGTGTAAGCGTGCTGAATGTGTGCAGTGTAATAGTGTGCGTGCGCGAGACCAAACCGTTAGCGTAGTTGTGTACTTCCGCATTGGCGTAAAATGGCGGGTAATGTGTGGTATGCGTCTTAGCGGAATATCCGTAGGTCTTTTGTGGTGTTTTGCGAGTTTGTTGTGGTGTTTTGCGTGTTTAGAGTGCTGTAGCCTCGTTTTAGTTTTGTTCGGCTGCCATTTTTTCTCTCGCTTAGAGAATTTTTTAGTGTCTAAACTCTTTTATTTTGAGTGAAATGAAGGTGTAAGTTGCTTTTTATGTATGTGTTGTGTGTATTTATTGTGTTTTCAATTTTTTCATGTTCGCAAGTTGCGGCCGTTTTTTGCGAGGTCGTAATGAGTGGTAACGTGTCTCGTATGTTGTCGCGGTTCCTGTGTAGTGTTGTTTGCGTTGAAAGGCGCTCCATGCCAGCAACTGAGGCCCTCGCCCGCGAGCCCGCAAGCGTTAGCAACAACTCGTTTGCTCACAACTATATATGTGATTAATAATAGTTTTATTATTTCCTAGCAAAATAACAGTTTAAAACTTCTGTCTTTTTACAGTTTCACACTTTTGAAACTCATTAAAATTCTAAATAAGCTGCTAATAATGCTGTTATATGTATGGTATAGTTTTCACATGCATAATGCCTTGTCCTAATTACTGCATATTATAAGTTGTTATCATATGTAACAAGCAGAACCATGTGTCGTGATCAACAACTATGGCAGAGAAATGAACAGTACGTTCAGAAAACACAAGATGCATTTAAAAAAATAGTAAAATGATCACAAATATGGGAAAAGCCTAAAAAAATGACTTACAGTGTTTCATTCCACAAAATGCAGACAAGGGACCGGCTGAATGCCCATCCAGATGGTATCCAATATATGTCTGGTTTGCATTATGTACATTAATATTAGTAATGCTATTTTCTCTGATAAGTAGATCATTGGGAATAGTTATAAAGAGTGAGAATTCTGATACCTATAAGGGAATGGCTGCTTCTTTATAATAACAATCAATTCATTTTTAGTTAAGAAAATATAATAAAAATGTTCAAACTGTATATCATATACAATGTAAGTCATTCATTATATTTATAATCCAGGCACCTTTGACTAACATGTACCATAGGCTACGAGACATTCTATTAGTCAAGGGCTCAAAGGGCAAGAGCAACTTCCATTAAAATGCATGCGACCACCTCTCAGCTGTGTGAGAATGTCCTCTAGCACGTTCCAATTTACTCCTAGAAAGCAAATCCTGTCCATGGCTCAAACATAATGTTTTCATTTGACCTGACCCCATTTCCCGGTGTTTGACCCCTACAAATTGGACGCCCGGAATACTAATAAAAGTGAATCCGAGGTACAAATATATGCTTACATAATATTGATATTCTTGGGTAGAACATATTGCTGATATTTCCAGACAGCAGATATTATTGATACCCTTGGGTAACTAACCTTCCTTCAAATGGGAGTTGTATTAAACTTAAGTCTCTAAGAAGGTAATATTGCAAGTGGACAAAACTGTTTTTGTTTGTTACTGTATGTGATTTGAAGTAAAATGACTATAAACATGGCATCCTGGGAAACATTCGCAACATATCATGAATCTCATCAGGTAAAGAATAAGCAAAAATATAAAATCATGGCAAATATGGGCTGCCTAAAAGGTCTATGCTTCCCAAATAAAGTGTCGGATAGTAGTAGAAAGGTTAAATAAATTCCTAGTACCAAACAAAAGGATATTGCATGTGTTAGCATTACATATATGACATCACTGTCATTTGAACCAAGTTCATTAGGTGACTTGTAAATATGTCTCTTTGATTGGGGCCACAGTGATAAAATAATATATACACTATCTTTACTTGTGAATAAACAATGTGATGATTGTCATTCTTGCCTTGGATGTTTCTACAAGAAATGTTTAATGTCCCTCAATAAAAGTGAAGAAAATGTGTATTAGTACAATATACAGCTACGTTTCTCTGATGACACATAATTGATGTACCGCATCATTTCCTGTGTGTCATTATTGATTATTGCACATTTCTCTTAATGGGTCTTGTAGTTGCTAAGCAATGGCAATACAATTAAGGGTTCAATAGCTTTTAATATCCACATGCATATATAGTATTACATGTATTGCATCTAACTGCAGATAAAATACTTATTTTTCAAGTGATGCATTGTAAGTAATCAGATCTCTACTATGTGCTAAATGATATCCCAGCATGGCAGCTGGCAGAACTGTACACATATGTTAGGCAAATTCTATATGAAACAATATTTGCCATATAAGACGCTGCTGGAAGAAGCATCACAGTCACTAAATATAATTACTTATATGGGCTATTTAACTCCTGGTGCTATTTACCATAAAAGAATATCTTTCATTTTCCTTTTTTTTAAACATAGCAGGATGTACAATAGCAGATTATTGGTGAGAACCTACCCCCCATCCTTTGACAGCTGGAAATCTTGAGTGTGGGATGTAATGACAATAGTAAATCTAACACCTTATTTATATGATACTAGGCATCATTTGGAGACAATCTGGTCCCCGTGGATAATATTCAAAATAAGTGCATCAGAAAAAAGAGACTTTTGAATTTTAAACAATAAACATAGATGGCAATACTGATTTTCTCCTACATATTTACAGAATATGAAATAGTAGATAAATATAAAAAGTGTTTGTATTGTGCTACCTACACAAACATGATCTTAGTAAAGTAATTCTTTATGTTCTGTCCTTTTTTTCATACAGTATTTCTTAAAATAATTTACATACACTGTTCTGTTTAGTTTTGTGCTAGTAATTAAACTAAATAGAAAGTGTGGATAAACACATTTTTGTTTGTTCATCTTTGAGTTACAGTATATATACAAAAACCTAACTTGTAATAACATATTGGCGTAGCTATAGCAGTGTTATTATATATTATATATACATCAGTAGCAGTAGGTTATTACCCTCCCCCCTCTTCTGGATCGCTACTTTGCCGTGGTGAAGGAGCTTGTTTACCTCAATGAAGCTGTGAGCTATACCATTTAGGGTCACCCAAGATGGGAAGTCATAGCAGAGAGGTCAGACAAATCACATTCCACTGGAGAAGGAACTGGTAACCCATTCCAGTATCTTTGCCAATAAAACCATATGGATAAGCACCACTAGAAACACAGATGTGCCTGGGTCCAGCGGTCCATATGGTCACCAAGAGTCAGACACAACTGAAGGACTGAACAACAACAACAAAGTTATAACCAGTAGTAGTAGCATATTTCCAGTAGTAATGGCTATTGTAGAAATTTACTAATAATAGTAGATAAATATACAGAGGTTCTACTCGATCCCTGTCTGATCTGTTAAGTGTACAATGTCAAAGGGGAGTTATCATAAAATCAGTTAGTTGTGCTGTATTAGCTATGCACATAAAGAATGGTAATCAAACACTGCACTGTATTTTTGTATCCGATTTGTCTGAGCAAATAAGCAAAGGTATAAACCATATATGATATTTTAAATAGGTATATTTTTGTCATTGGATATGAGGGAGACATTTATTTCCATGAGAGTCATCTTACTTGTCCTTGTATGAAATACTAGTTAGTCTATATTATTATTTTATAACATAATTATAGGATTTAATTTTGTGTTATTAGGAAAAAAAAGAATAAGCGCATTAGTATCATTTATGAAAACAACTAATTAATAAAACAGAATCAGACAAAAAGTGATGGTTTAAACGGTAGCAGTGGAACACTTATACAGTACAAGGGACAGTCATCACAAATATTACATTTATTGTAATTTATAAAGTATGCATCTTGTCAATAGAGTCCAACATTTATAGATTCCATTATATATTGTATATGGTCACCATATTGGATATGGTCACCATAAGATTTAAGAGCATATATGTAAGCAAAATAGAAGATTAATGGTTAAATGTATTATAGAACAAGTAACTAACAGCCTTATAAAAATGCAATTCGGCCAATTGAATAGGGCTCTATTTAAGCACAGAACATATTTTTTTACAGAAGTTTTTAGTTAGTGAAGGCCTTGATTTTGGATAGAAGTTCACTAACTAAAAACCTCTGTAAAAAAATATGCTTTGTGCTTATATAGAGCCCTATTCAATTGGTCAAATCACAATTTAATAAGGCTACTAAATTCCTCGGGTTGGAATAATCACTAATAGAATTAGCAGTATATGCATCAAAAATGTAGTTATATTCAATGTATCATTCAATACACAATAAGAATGTGTATTGTTTATCATTTACAGTTGTTTATAATATATCATTATTATTAGCTATTTTTCATTGGGAACCATAAGCTATTATTCTATAATATATTAAGATTTTAGACAATGCCCTCTACTAGTATCAAGTCTAGGTTCAATTAGCATTATGGGGTTATTCATATTCTATTAAATAGGAGTTATAGGATAACAGACATATACATACAGATACAGAACAAGTTGAGGGCACTATTTGAGGCATCCTACAATATAAAATTCCTTATGCTTCTATTTTTAAGAAATTAAAGTATGCGTATGTTTTATATAATATACCTAAGAACTGGGTCCTGTTAGCAAGGGCTATTAAACTAGTAAGCTCAGTTCCAGATGCCGATCTTGGGTGTTCTTTCCCTAGTATTCCTGCATCATCTAGATTTATTAATCTTTGCCTTTTTTTTCTCATTCCCAGGTGTTCTCATTTTTTCTCACTCTTTCATTTCCCCACTTTTTATTTCCCCTGCTCGCTCCCCTTTCATTTCCAGTATAATATACTCATTTTTCTCCTCAGAACACTCTTTCTCTGCGGTTTCATTTGGCTGGCTCATTTCCTTGCTATTTGGTTTTTCTGATTCCTGCTTCTCCTTCATTTTCCTGACCTTTCATCATGCTGCTTTCTATTTTTTATCAGCTTTTCCTTTTCTTCAATCTTCAATTTCCCCATTTTCATTTACCTGCTCTTTTATTTCCTTAATCTATAATTACTTTGTTCTTTATTTCTCTCCAGACTCTCACCTCAATTCCGTTTCACTTAATTAATGAATCTTCTTATTTTGTTGCCTGCTATATTTTAATACATATTAGAAAGTTAAATTTGAAATATTATTGTACAAAGACTGCATTTAATTGTAGCATGGACTAAATGTGGAAAGTGTCTAAAACGCTTCATTGCCCAGCGGATGGACACTGTGCCCTCTGAAACAATAGTTTTTTTTTTTGCTAATTTACTAGAGATCAAATGTATCCGTCTAAGGGAGTTTTGTAACCTGTACTAAGGAGAAGGTTCCTGGTCTTTGGTCATATCATTGCATTTATGTCGTGAGCGCTTCATCTTTTTACTAACTATAACACAACTGCTATTTATCAAATGGACTTGGAGTTTAAAAACAGGGGTTTTCATTATTTTTTTTACTTAAAGTGTTAAAAAAAAAAAAAATATCATATTTTTCATGGTATAATCATCACATGTACTATAGTAGAGCACACGCACATGCATAAAAAACACAAAGATTAACACTCTCCCCTTATTTTATTTATCATATCATTTCATATCACTCTGATTGAATCTCTCCTACATTTCCCTTTTATATGCTCCCATTCCCATGTGCCACTGTCCTTTAATTACCCTTTCACACTCATCCTTTGCCTCTCATTGAACCTTCCCTTTGTTCCATCATTCCATCAATGCAACCCTTTTTATTCTAATAACTCCTCAGTATATCTTCCTTTGTTATATTTTCCCCATAGCTAAGTTTTTCCCTATTCCTTCATTTCCGTAACGTACTGCCTCATCATTCACTTAAAGTACCACTGTATGATCATGCAGTAGGGCTTCATTTGTTTATTTTGTTACTGAGTAGCAATAAAGTTGAAGAATAAAAACGTAATGTACCTTTTGAAATTAGCATTGTAGCTTCCAGCAGCTGTGCTTCCCTTATCACATGTTCAGGATGTCAAATAGAAACTGCCCAGGAGGCTAACATATAGGTTTGCCTAGAACAGTCATTGCAGGTAAGTAGGCAGATAAAGAATGCTAAGAGGTCAAAATAAAAAGACTTCTATCAGGACAGCCCCCCAGGGCAGATCCTTCCCCGCCCATTAGGGAGGTAGAGGGCAGCATATTGCTAAAGTTCAAAAGGCTAAACTTCAAAAGTAAGACTGAAATGCTGCAATGATTGTTCTTTTACATATACTGATATTATTGCTCAATAATCAATAACTAAATAAACAGATGAAATCCTATTATTTGATGATAACTACAGTGGTCCATTAGGTCTATCAGTAAGTACGTCCATCGATTAATTTACAATTAAGTTCATATCTCCATCAACACTGTTCTGAGTATTAAAAGAAAAAGAATGGATACTGGGACATGACTGCCCATGCACATATGCCAAAGGGTAAGATCAACTAAACAGCAGCTTCATACACAGTTGGGTAATATTATTATGACCAGCTAATATCCTGAATAACCACTGTGTGTAGCAGAGACAGCACTTGGCAAGTGTATCTGGAGCCATGCAGATTATAGTGCTTCCGACAGCTGCTGAAGAGTGCATGGTGGAAGGTTTATATGGCAAAAATGACGATCAAGGTGGTCCCACAGGTGCTTGATGGCCAAAGAAGTACTTGGAAGTCTTCATCATGCACCTCCAACCGCTCCCGGACAATTATGGCCGTATGACATGTTGCGTTGTCCTGCTGGAGGATCCCATCCACTCCAGGGAAGACAGTCAGCATGTATGGGTATACTTGATCTGCAAGGTTGGATAGATAACCCAGTCGGTTTAGAGTGCCTTCGAGATAATGTCAAGAAAACATTCCCCAGACCATAACGCTGCCGCCACCAGCTTGAGTTCTTCTAACAATGGTTGCAGAGGTTTGGCGCCAGACACACCAACATCCATTTAGTCAATAGAGCAAAAAACGTACCTCGCCATAGAAGGCAACCTTTTGCCAATCAGAAGGGGTCCAATTTTGGTACTGTTGTGCAAATTGATGCTATTTCTCGTCAGCATGGGTGCAGTGACCAGCAATTTGCTTCAGAGCCCCATACGAACACTTTAGACACACGTCCGGTAGCCCCTTGGTTTCTTTTTATCTGCTCAACTGTAGTATGTTGGTTGTTCCTTACACACCTTCACAGCCAATGTTCACCCCTGACATCAATGGCAAGTGGCAGTTTCCATGATGTTTATTTGCAATAGTGCCATCTGGCCAGTCACGGTACACTATAACCACAGCAGCATGCAAACAGTTCATAAGCTGCGCTGTTTCAGAAATACTGCCACACTTGGTCTGAAACCACACGTTTTACCAGTGATGGTTGATATGTTTGCAGAATGCCAACATGTCACCTTATATACCCACTAAACCAGCTCATGTGTGGTATTTCCTTTGCTATGAGCTGCTGACGTCAAAAGTAAGCGGTGGTCATAATAATGTGACTCAACCCTGTATTTCCTTTCTATTAAAATAGAATAATGAGACCACAACATAGTAGAGTATCCTCAGTGTGCAAACTGGTTGAAAACTCTTATCCAGTGTTTTGAAGCATATTGCCCTGGATAGGTAAGCTTTTTCAGTCACTTTCCTATAATTAACATTGGATTTCCATTTTATGAACGGCATAAAGCACACCAAGAACATTTTCTAGTGAAGTCAAAATGACTTCCATGTGCTCAAAAGACATGAGGGCAATGGGAGATGTATATACTCTTGATTATCCGGCACTCCACCACCCGGGACACTCAAGCAACCGGCACCTGCCTCTATTCACCATTTGCAAAAAACTCTTGATTATCCGGCACTATCTGGCACATAAAAAAAATAATATTTTTGTTGTTGCTCAAAATAGCTTAGTTTAGTTGTCAGTAGCTATTTAATCGGTTTTTGAGGTGTTTCAAGGGGTTTAAGGGTTGGTTAGGCTGTTGTTTTCGAGATTCTCGAATATCCAGAAACTAAATTTATCCGGCAATAAACAGTTTACTGTATATAAAGCTATGTTTGGGAGTTTATTCAAATAACAGCAATAACTACACAGCTTAATATTAGCAAAAATATTCCAACTGTGAAAAATACCATGCGTGAAAATTCTTTCTTTATTTATTACTGTTTAAACACCTTGAGGAATGGGGGTGCTATAATAATGAAAGGGCTGTTTCACTGCAGGGCTACATTTTACTGAAATGTTTAACTTCATATAATATTGTCAGCTAAAGGTTATTGCAATAGAAACAGCAAGTAAAAGACTTTGCATATCTCAGAATAATATACATAGAGGTCTGAGTAGAACTCATCCCATTCATATACTATGTGATTCATGTAAATGTCTTTAGTAGTATATGAAGTATTAAAATCTATAAACGTAACACACTGAAATAAATATCTTAATCTGTAGTCTCATATCAGAGGTTTTATATTTGCATAACAAAAAGAGTGACCTACACATTATATAGAAGACTAATATATCACCACCCTCAGTGATGAGACAAAATCTCTTAATTAGCATAGAGTTTAAATATACTCACTGAAATTATCTTGTTCCTGATTATGCAAATAGGTACCTAAGAGGAATGTAGATATTCTAATGTGAGCAAAGCAATAAGGATATTGTAAATTGACTGTACTTTACCTCAAAACACCTTCTAGTTCAAGAGGAAGGTTAAGTAATAGTTGCCAACATAACAGTGCATCAAATACAGAGAACAGGTTCCAACAATACCCATGCATAGAACCTATCTAACATGATGTACTTTAAAACATATATTGCCAAAAGAATGTGTATATTATATGTGCTTTTGAAAATATAATGGATAAGTACACTGAAACATGTATTCTTAAATTATTTTTTATCTATTTTCTAAATTTTGGATCCAAACTTCTCACTGACAGAATGTTTTCTTTCGGGTACACATGAGCAAAAAAACATCCTGAAGGGCCTGGAGGCCACCCCAGCCTGCTGTGGTTGGGAGTAGGGCCCCTTGACCTGGCAGGACCGGTATGGAAGGAGGTGGCTAGCTGGGGGAGGCGGAGCCGATATAGGCTAATTTGGCAGCAAAAGTTATATCTAGTCCCCCAGCTAGCCATGAGGGAAGATACCCACCCATCCCTAAAGTATCATTGTTTAAAGTTAATATGTTTGTAATGAAAAAAATAAATTAATGATGTACATTGTCAAGTTTAAGGATTGTCTTGTTTTGTGGAGCACTTGTGATTGTTATATTGTTTAAGTGTACATTATTGTCACAGCGGCGGGTCGTGGGGGGAGTCACCGGGATAGTGGTAAAATGGGTAAGATCCTACCCTATGGTGGTATGGATGTTACAACACGGTAGGCCCTGGATGAGGCTTCAGGGCGTAGTGCCTACTGTCTCTGGCCAGGCTCCTCCCCTCACATGGTTATGTTTATTTATTAATGGTTATGGTTATTATGTCTACTTGTGTTTCCAATAAACGCTGTGGCCAGTCTTCCTCCCAAGAAGTAGTCTGTGTCTAATCATTCAATTTAGCCTATGAAGTAGTTTGGGTCTAATCGACATATGTGAGAGGTAATTGTGTTTAAACCATATCCGTACATACCAACTGGGCCTTGCTTAGGTCAAGTGATATCTGTTTTTCAGTTTCATATCTGTTGATGATATCTGCTTTTGGGGGACATTTATGTTTAATATAGGAATGCGTAGTTTATTATGTTTTCCAGTACTAGAAAAGCAACAACAGAATGCTTTCATTTAACAAAATAATGCGGTGTTAGTACAAAGCAACACAAACTCAATCTCTTTTTTGGGGGGGAGGGAGGAGGAGGACAAGGAAAATATATATGAGAAAATTTATATATGTACACATATATGACAAACATCTATATACAGGTAAATGAACACACAAATTCACATAAACAGGCTTATATGTACACAGAAACCCTTATGTTTTCACATGTACTATCACACTTTATGCAAACATAAATACAATGTACATACACAATGGCGCATACATAGAATAATATGATTGATGCATACAGACCACTAAATATTAAATTCATCCCATACCAGGATGTATAAGGTGATCTATTTCCAATTCATATGTTATTCTGTGAAGCCTTATATTCAAGCTGTAAAGATCATCAAACTTAATTTCAGATGTTCCATAGGCTAAAATTGGAAAGAGGTTTCACATTGCTAGTGAAAAAGTGGTCATTAGTGCGATAAAAAGAACCCTCTGATTTATATTTCCTAAGATGAAAGCTCTTATATTCATATGTTATTCTATGGAGCTGTCCAGTTTTTGCTTTGTAGTTCAAATAATTCAGATCAGGACATCATTCCTGAAGCAACAGGCAGACCCCCCAGTTCTATAGCCAGTCACCCACCACCACCCCACAGGTTTTGCTCTGTTGTTAGGAATGGAGGTTTATCTATCTGGTGAGCTTATCAACTTTTACGACTATCTGAGGCCAGAGAGAGTGTATGCCTGGCGGCTTTCAGGGTTTGTATATCCATATAAATTCTTGTAGAAATGTAACATTTTGTTGTCCTACTAACAATCATGATAAAAAAAATTATCTCCACTGGTTACAGGTAAGGTAACTTTATTACAGTGCATATAACATGATATAGTAACCCCATCATTAATTATTGTGTCCCACACTACACTACACACAAAAACCATCATGTCACAGTCCCTACAACAAGTTTCATGTCCATTTTAAAAGTCTTGGATATTAGCAATCAGATGTGTAAGAGTCCCGGATAACAGGGTTACTTGTGGAGTTTAGGGGAGCACCAAAATCTGGCAGTGATACCAATGTGTAGAGTCACCTCAGAGGCTGTTGGAAGAGGGTGTTTGCTATAGCCAGAGAATTATCTTGATGGAATTCAACTCTCTCTGACCTGCATCATTCTGTACTCCAAGGCTAAACTTGCCAGTTATCCAAGGTGTCTTTTGGTTCCCTACTTTAGAATTCCAATCTCCTATGATGATAGTAAAATATTTTCTTGATGTTATATCTATGACGTGTTGAATGTTTTCTTAGAAGTGGACAATTTCAGCCTCTTCAGCATCCATGGTTAGAGCATAGACTTGGATCACTGTGATATTAAATTGTTTGCCTTCAATTTGAATTCAAATCATTCTGTCATTTATTGGGTTGTAAATGAGCACTGCTTTGGCCACCCTTTGATTGACTAGGATGGCTACTCCATTTCTTCTGGGGGATTCTTGACCACAGTAGAAGATCTTGTGGTTGTCTGATGTGAAATGTCCCATTTCAGTCTATTTAAGTTCACTTATTCTCACAATATCAATGTCTCATCTCATTCTTGACCACCATTCTCATTCATCTCATTCATGACCACGTCTAGTTTGCGTTGGTTCATAGTTCTAACATTCCAGGTTCCAATGCTGAATTGTTCTTTGCAGCAGCAGACTTTACTTCCCCCTCCAGACACAGCTGGATGTCCTTTCCGCTTTGGCCCAACCATTAGATCTGGTGTTACTTGTACTCGCCCTCTGCTCTTCCTCAGTAATGTGATAGGCACCTTCTGACCTGAGGGGCTCATCTTCTAGTGCCATATTGGTATTTCTATGGTTGTGCCTGTCCATAAAGTTATCGTAGCAACGTTTATGGAGTGGGTTACAGTTTCCTTCTCCAGTGGACCGTGGTCTGTCTGACGTCTCTGCCATGACCTGCCCATCTTGGGTGACCCTACATGGTATAGCTCACAGTTTCAATTAAGTACACAAGCCCCTTCACCACATCAAGGTAGTGATTCAGAAGGCACATGTCCACTAGATAAGTGTAAATAGATTTCTCCAACTACCTCAGCTGAGCATGTTTATAGAACACTCAGAACCTTTATTCACAAAAATATTTTTTTAAGGCATTATTGCATATCTGTGACATAACTGCAAAATATGTTCTCCAAAAACACTATGGTGATCAGATCTGACACAAACTTTGTGTTTGGCTCTGTCCTTCGCTTTATGTGCATCTTCCTCCTAAGTTGTTCTTGAGTACCTTCTAATCATTGTCACTCACAAATCTGTACAGAAGTATAAGGAGAATGAAAAGCTAGCTTATTCCACTGTCAGCATAAAGACTGCAACATTGTTTCATTTGTCCAGAGTCAAATCTGAACAGGGGTACAGAGATTGCTACATTATAACGTCCAGGCTAGTGGGGGCAACTGCGCCATCCCTTCTGAAAGTGCCTATGCTTGAAAATTGTGAGGGCTGTCTTAATTGTGCTTTAATAACTTGAGGGTTCCTGTGAAGTCTGGTTGAAAACACTGTTAGATAACTGTTTTCAACTTATAACATACTGTGTAACATTGCATATTTAAGTTGACTAGATAAATGTTTAAATATGCTGATACCATCTGTTTACACCCACCCATTCAGTGCTAAAAATGGCCCGATATTTCATTAAATTAATCTAATTAGTTTAACCAATCTCTGTATACATGGACCATAATACATTCATACTATGAAAAATTACTTCCATTGCACACACTATTTTACAACTATTCCTCCACATTGTGCTAAAAAACTGAACTTTTAATGGCTTATTTTCAAAATGCACAATTGACACACTGTAGCAAATATAAATAAGTTGAGGGGGAATTTAAAAATCTGTTCTAAGAAGTTATATCACAAACACTACCAAAATTAGTTTAAGCAATGTAAGAACAAAAGCTTTTGGCCACATGAGTAAATGCACAAACCACTATGAGCATGTGCTAGCCCTGCAACATCCCAGCAAGCAATAACTATAATCAGTACTGCACAACATGACACAGATTGGTCTTAATCAAGAAGATGAATCTAGACTTTACACTTCTTATTTTTATTTAGTAACATTCAATTACAAAGTTATACGTTTTTAAATCTGGTTTTTAATTAAACCAGATTTGGGAGTTTTTCTGTGTTCTTTTAATGTACTAGCCAGTCACTGCTTCACTTCCCATTACAACCATTTCTTTAACATTAATTCTGATGGTTTGTTACTAAAAACAAATCCAGTGCACAGTATGAATACATACAAATGATTATGTTCATTCATCAATTACTGTTAATCACTTTTCTCTACAGCAAAGCCTGACCTACTGTATCTAAGATATATCAATGACATTTTAGCAGTAATTCACTTTTAAAACCAGCATGGCCACTGTTAGGTCAAGCAATCAGTCATTCATTGATGCAATTAATAAAACTAATCATTTGTATATATTACAGAGCTGCATGTCAGCAGAGCTATTTGTCAACCAGAACAGAGGCAGTTGCCCACATACATGACTATAAAATGTACCCAGTCTTTAAATTAAGGTAGGTTTGGGTTCTAAACTAAAATTATTAATTATCTTTAAGTCAAGCGGCCTGCAACTGAGATTTAACTATTCCAAAGAGAGAGAACAAGAGGCTTTTTTTATAGGAAACCCAAATATTGTTATAGGTCAAAATGCTGTAAAATTATATTATTTAGATAATGTTGAAATGGCTTGCTTAAAGGTATAAATAAGTTTCCCAAGTTTTAAATGTTTGGTAAGAAACAGGCAGTGATTATCAGAAAAATATGTGTTATATACATATGTTCAGTGTACTTACAAAGTTATATGCAGGAAACTAAAATTCAGTTTTGCACACTCAAAGGAAAGCAGCCAGGTACAGAGTTTGACGTTTCAAAGGAAGTACTTGCTGACGGATGATATCACACTGTTGGGTGGTGTCTGATATCACAGCTGAATCAGAGCACAAGGATGTATAGAGATAGAGACTACATATCCCAGGTTGCTTTGCAACACAAACACATGAGTATGATACAAATGTATCAGCTAACCTCTGATTTCTCCTGATTGGCCAAAACAAATTATGAATGTTATGCTAATGTTAGCAGGGATTTTTATGGGTGTCAAGTAAAAAAAGCTGCTGCTTGCAGATTGAAAATATTTAGCAAACATCAGGGTGAGTTTGTAAATGTTTATTTTGTTTTTTTTCATGCAAAAAATGTTTGCATACATTATCCTCTAACATTATCCTCTAACAAATGCATTCATAATCCAGGAAATTTAGATATGCCTTTAATAGAGAATAGAAACCAATGACTATAAATGTATGTGTTTCTGTTGGATTTATACTGATTTAAAATTACAAATACAAATATGTTTGTTCCATCCTATTGGAGCAGAGCAGAAGTTACAAATATGGTATAATTTGAAATTATAGGTAATAGACTACTCCAGGGGCCCACATTCAGTCCTCAGACATTTCCCACATCACCCAAGCCTCAGAAGTGGGAGAGCATGTCCCTCTTCAACAACAAACAATCCTTTTTATCTCTCTAAAACTGCACAATAATACCCAATTGTGGCCCTAAATACTTCTCCACATTATCTCTACCTCTAGTATCAGTTCATTTCTTTTACCAATTTACTATTACCAATTAATTCCTTCCCTACATCGATTTTACCATTTGGCTTTCAGTAAAATAAGAAGGTTTAAATCACTGAGACACCCGTTTAGGGGAACATGTGCCACATATGATGCCCTTGTAGTGAAATAGGGTGCCCGTTACTATCAAGACTTTTTCAGGCAGGTCCTCCTACTCATCTTAATACCTGTATGTTTAAATCTAAATTGTAATGTACCCTTCTACCAATGCTGTCATACACCTCTAAACTATGTTATCATAAACCATCTAATATTGTAGTTGAAAGCATGTTTGATGAAATAAATGTGAATAAATAAAATAATGAATTAAATAAATATATAAATATTATAAATATATAAATATAAATATATATATATATATATATATATATATATATATATATATATATATATAAATAAAATAATAAGCCTTTTTATCCATTGTTACCTCTTTATAATTAAGTTAGTATGTCCAATACTGTAATTGCTAATTAATATCTGGGGCTCTGAATGTATTGTTTTCAGTGTAAAGCAGTTTGCAACTGAAGAGAATGAGCATTCTCAGACCCCAGTGAATAACTACTGCCACCCCTGCCCTTTATGCACTTTCTGTCTGTTTCCATTGCATTCTTTCAGTACCTGTACCACATATATTATTTATTTAATCATGTTGCTCACTCTCTCTCTATTCTACTTCTTTCACTTTATGCTCCCTCTGCAACACCGTTCTCCTTTGTACCTCTAATATCTATCAGTCTTCCCGTTTCTTTAGCTTTGATCTCTATTTCTCACTGTCTAAGGCTTCCCTCTCTCCTTCTGCTCCTTGTATCATCTCTCTTGCGTTTTTTCTCTCTGACTTCTACACCTCTCCCCCTCCTACCTCTTTCCTTTCTACTCTGCTGTTCTGTATTTCTGGCAATTTCCTTTATTATCAACTAACCATAGCAGCACTGAGGCACACAAGTCCAATATAAACTTCTAAAAATGCATTAATGCTCTCTATCAGTATCAGTACTATATATGAAGGCTTGCAAATGATTGTGTAATTATATTTTACAGACTGCAATAACAAAAAGTTTTTGGAAGCCCTAATGAGAGATATTTTTCTCTCCCATATCCATATATAAGATGTGCTGACATTTCTGTGTATGCAGTCAGTGTGTTGGAGTGTGAATGAAGATGAGGTGGGTGAGATTTATCATGCTCTTGTTCCTATCAAACAAAACTCATGCTTCAGTTGTAGTCACAAGACAGTCTTCACCTCCCTAGTCGCTGATGGCTTTTGATGCCTCTATATCTGTCAGTGAGAGCTCATCCATGTCACAGTGAATTGGATGCACCGAGTCAAACATTATGCTATGTTCTCATCTGCAATGCCAACCACGTCATCAGCTGTGACATAATCACCCAAACACACTCGATCCTCTCTGTCACACGTCATCGCTGCATTATACAAGTACTTTCTGTAAGAGAACGGGCACAATATTATTTATTCCAGTGTCCTTGACTGCAAGCTTTTTCCATTCATTTGCAGCTCCTTCAAAGCATACAGTAGTTGATAAAGTACATCAGCAGCTATAAATCCTCTCATCAAAGAGGCATCGACTTTTTAATTTTACAAATGTGGCTCTTTGCCTCTGTGAGCAATAGAGAGAATTTATTAGTAATCATACTCTAGAGACCTCGTTCCGCTACATGTTCGTCTCCTCTGGCTATGGCAGCATCGCACAATCGTTTCTTCTTGTTAAAACTTTCTCACTTCTATTTGTTCTGTTTTCTTTCACTGTTGTATATAGTATTTTCTAGCTGACGGTAACATACATTATACCTATGAGAAGCAATTTAGGCATCAGACAGCCAAGAAATTGTTCAGTTGAAGGATAACCTGATTCACAAGGTATATCAACAAGGACCACATTACTCTCTTTTTCTGTCTTTCTTTTTCATGCTTCCTCAATTTTTTCTTTATCTCTTTATATTTTTTCATTTTTTATGTATCTCTTTCTGTTTATCTAAGATTTTCTTTCTCCTTCACTCTCTTTCTCTATATTTTTTTCTTTTTTCACCTCTTTCTCATTCTCTTTTTCCTATTCTTGCCTTCTCTTTCTCTCTTCATTTCACTCTTGTTTATTCTTTCTATTTGTTGTTATTTTTTCTCTTTCTCTCATTCTCTATCTCATTGTTACTGCCTCTTTCAAGTTCAAAATTATTTTATTAGCAGGACATTAATACATGTTTTGGCAATGTAGTACAGTACAATACTGTTTAAGAAAGGGAGGGGAAAATAAAAAGGGAGGGGCAGTAAGTGACATATTTTGCAATTTCCGTGTTGACTCATTCTCCAAGCAGAGCACACAGTTTTTCCTGGCCATCCAGCTGTGGGAAGTCACTTATTTTAGATGATGTTTTGAAGAAGTGTTAATTTTTTAAATGTTTATTTTTTGTATAGTACAAGCTTTGTCTCCACATCCTCACATCTTTGGCCGCTTGCGGTTTACATTTTGATTTGTGTCTATGGCTTTATACATTTAATTGATGGTCAACAAGCTTGTCGGCCTCTACTAGGGTTGGTCATTTTAGTCATGTATGTGGCCAGCTTGTAGTCTTTGTGCTGGGATCTGTAACAATCATTTGTGCTCTGTCTTGCTCTTCCTTGTATTCTCTGTACTACACCCAGGGCTGTGTTTTGCCGAGGCCCATGAGGCCCAGGCCTAGAACGGTCCATTTTCAGGAGGCAACAGGATGCATGAAGATGCAGTGCAGTCCATTAAAATATATTTGTGAATGATATAGATATATATATATATATATATATATATATATATATATACTACATGAACCTACATAAAGAAATGGGAAAAGAGCAGTTGCAAGTGAACTTTGAATGGCCTAGGATAGCATAAAACCTTAATACTCCCATGACTTCACCAATAGGGTCTCTTGAAGAGCATTTATTATTTATACTCTCTCAGACTGGTTGTGTTTGCAGGAATAAGGTTCTCTAGATCTAATATATCCCCTGAATGGCTGTGTTGCTATTTAAGTGTTACTGCCTCTTTCTCGCTATCTTATTCTTGTTCCCTTTTTTTACTCCCTCTCTAATCTTGTTTTCTTTTCTCTCTTTTTCGCCCACCTAACTATATTCAATTACACTATAATAAATACAATTTGTATTACTTTATTAAATCCCCATTTTACTATAGCATTTACATTTTCTTATTTATTTGCACGCCAAAGTGAATTGCAAGTGATTCTATTAATTCCTTAATGCAGTATTTCTCAATTTTCTGTCTTTTAACAGCTGGTAATGATAATGCTGAATTAAAAGAGCAAGGGAACCTCCAGCTGTATACAAAATCTGTTCTATTATATGATGTGAGCATTATGGCTCTAAACAGGAGCAGCTATATCTTTTAGGCACCGTGCCAGCTGCAAACCCAAGTCCATTAGTTATAGCACACAATCCTGTTACATATGGAGAATGTGTAACCATTGCTTATGTAACTGACTCCTATCAGCTTGGGGTGAATTCAGTCACAGATATGTTAAAGGCCCACTCTACATATATTTATAATACAGGCATTTAGAGATCTATGTTTGAGAATATGCAAAACACTTTTAGAATGTAAAAAAAATACAGCCTTTAGTTTTTACCTTTAATACAAAATGATGGTGGTGTGGAATCTGCCATTTTGACTTCTGTTAATCAACGTCCAGAGATGCAGAGGAAGCGTCTATATGCACAACTGGAATGTGGTAGCTAAAATGGATTAAAGGAAATACATTTACAAGAACGCACTCTCCTGAGAATGTGGTGAAGAATAATTGCTGCTAAACTGACTGCTCTAAAAATGAAAAAAGAGGGGTCTTTTGCATGAGAGAAAAAGTAATTCAAAGTCTAGTTAACTAGTTGTTCTGCAGCATTGATAACCCACAGGTCTACATTCAGTTATTTTAAGTTGTTTGGAATTGTGTTTCTATCAATAAGTCAGACTGCTTTTAAATAAATTGTCACGGAAGGGCAAAATCTACTTATACACCACAATAAGAAAAATAGTTAAATTTATATTATATTGTTTTAATGCTAAAATATTTGTTAAAGATCTGAAGACCTTCCTGCAGTTCCATCACCTCTTCTTCCCGCGGTTGTTCTAACAGTCATGCAAGAAACTCTTAAAAAACTCCAATCACTGTTCTTGTTCACCTAAAATTGCTATTAAGCACATGAACATGCCCAAATCCCAGACATATGGGGCCTCATTCAATTCCTACATTTTAGAGATCCGGGCTCACAAATGGAGGTCGCAAGCTACTTTGCTATTCTATTGCCTTCCGTTTGCGGGCTCGGATCGAGTTACGTGCTGTGAGCTGCGATTATTAGTGATTTGTTCAATCACAGCTTACTTCGCTCAAATCCTTTGATCCTGATTCGCTATTCAATTGCTCCGATTTACCCTCTGTCAAGACCGTACATTACTAAACTCGAACCACAGGTTACTTGGCCCAAGGAGGTGTCGCAGGTTGCAGGTGTCACAGGTTACTTGGCCCAAAGAGGTGTGCTTACTTACGAATTGCAAAAGCAATCCTGTACTTTTATTAAAAGTAAAAGTGATTTTTGGTCTTAGAATTTATAGCACAACATTCTCAAGCTCGCAAATCGGCATAAATAAATGCTTTATTTCATGTTTAATCTTCTTCATAAAGTCCTACGGGCTTCAACCTCCAAGCCCGTAGGACTTTGGAACCCAACCTCCATATTTCATAGAAGTCCTACGGACTTGAATAACGAGTTACAAGCTTGGAGGTCATTCAAGCCCATAGGACTTTGGACTGAAATCAAACATGAAATAAAGTATTGCATTTTGGCGATGTGCGAGCTTGAGAATGTTGTGCTTTTAATCCTCATGTCACCCATTGTGTTGCCCATCATTTACAGTGCTTTACAGTGCTGTATTGCATTTATATTTGCATTTACAGTGCTCCGAGTTTGCGTGCTTGAACCATGAGTTACAGGCTTACGCCCGCGATCATGTTTAAGCCCGTCAATGCTTACTGCCGATAGCATGGTTTGCTATAATCGGGAAGGGGGCTAACTTGCGGGCCTGGACAATTGAATAGCAGCATAAATGTAGGGCAACGTGAGGACGTAACTTGATTGCAGGAAATCAGTGATTTGCAGTCGAGTTACAGCCCCTAATTGAATGAGGTCCATGGTGGTCAACAGATCCCCAAAGAACTCCCAGTGGATTTTCTCATAACTGGCTAACCCCCTGGAGTCCAAATCCCTATTTTCCCTGTTGAAATACTTTTCTTTATGTGTATGATGTGTTTTGTGTTATGGTTAATACATACACAACGTAATAAAAGTTTGGGGGTACTGCCCCTTAAGACGGACCAGTAGCCACTTCTCCTAGCCGACCGTGATACCCAATTCGCTCCAATACAGAGATCTGTCAGGTCTTTGTACGGGCGCAAACTTGCGGTAGCACTGGTTTTGGCTCCATAGATTTGAATGGGACTGCCTACAGGCTGATTGAGACATCAGACAGAGTTAACTAGGTTGTCACACAACATTTTGTTTGAATAGACAAACGGTCAAGTCATGTCAAGTACTCATGCTACTTAAAAATGTCAATCAGCCCAGGACCCCCATGCTTTCTATGGGAAGTCAAGTAAGCAGATATTTTCATGGACGCTTTGGCTGGCTAAAATGTGACATGATCCCCCAAGTACTCTTTTCCACCTAGTTGACCTCCCTCTGATTCAATAAAGACTTATGGGCTTAAGGAAGGTTGGAAGAGCGGCAGCTCATGTCCCACTAAGCATAGCCTGTCCTCACAGGAGCCTACCACTTAGACCCAACCCTAGCAGGATGCTCGTCAACCTCTTTTCCCCAGTCTCCCAGTAATTAAACAGCCAACACCACTGGAGGGAACAGCCATGGCCAAGTATGTCACCAGACCTAAACCCTATTGAGTATCTGTGGGGCATCCTCAAATGGAAGGTGGGGGAGTGCAAGGTCTCTAACATTAACCAGCTCTGTGATGTCATCATGGAGGAGTGAAAGAGGACTCCAGTGGCAACCTGTGAAGCTCTGGTGAACTCCATGTCCATGAGGGTTAAGGCAGTTATGGAAAATAATTGACACTTTGGGCCCAATTTGGGCATTTCCACTTAGGGGTATACTCACTTTTGTTGCCAACGGTTTAGACATTAATGGCTGTATGTTGCGTTATTTTGAGGGGACAGCAAATTTGCACTGTTATACAGGCTGTACACTTACTACTTTACATTGTAGCAGAGTGTCGTTTCTTCAGTATTGTCACATAAAAATATATTTACAAAAATGTGAGGGGTGTACTCAATTTTGTGAGATACTGTATAAAAAAACTATTTATTTACTAAAATGTGTCATCTCAACAAGAGTTCATCAGCATTTAATCCTTTAGTACACATTTTCCTGTAAGCTTAAACCACCATACTGAGGCACAATAAACTGTATAACAATGAAAAATGTGTGCACATCACATTTGCTCTGTATAAATTAGTAGTATATTAGAATCTCACCTCTACCATGTTCTACTATATACTGTCCGTACTTAAACTACGGTGGCAATACTTTCCATTGAAATGGTGAGAATTTACTACAAATGCATAAATAACCACTATGTTTTATGAAAAACAAATTAATAGTAGTAGCAGCAGCATAAGCCACAAATATATACGTGATTTTAGAGAAAATCTTAATTTTTGATGACTCTAGATATAAAAGTTTCCATCATGTCTGACTTGATCATTTGCTGCTGGTTAGGGAAGGGTGGGGGAAAGTCTTTATTGAATAAGTGAATCTTTTGGAATTTGGTACCTACCCCCATTCCCCCGTACATGTCCGGAAGCAGACAATTTGCAACTATACCTGTAAGTCTGCTCCCAATAAATGTACCGTAATTGTTATTCCAAATTTAAAAAAATGCTTTATGAGATTTCACCTGCCTAATAAGCTTTTAGTAAGATTCTAATTTTTCAGACATATTTTTTTTCATTAAACAGTGGTCCTTTAAGTACAACACATGCAGGATAAATAAGCACACACTATTACCATGAACCTGTGAGAGCAATCCGTCTCCATTCAATAATCCTCTACACAGAGATTTGCACACAGCAGGTTCTCTTTTCTCTCCAGATCTCATTAGCAAATTCTGAGCCAGCTTTAACCGTTTAGCAAGTGCGCCCTTTTTTTATTTCTATCAAATGCAGACAAGAGCATACGCTATTTTAATCTCTGCTGCAATAATTAATATGCCAAGTTTATAGCTATGACTTGCTTTAGGGTATGTTCTATGTTATACCGCTATTTTTAGTACAAACATTTTATCAAACAAAGTAGAACTAGGTTAGCAAATAAAAAAGATTAATAGATGATACAACCTGCTTTTTAATAAAATAAAATGCTGAAGATACATGCCATGCCTCACAATGAACTCAAGTGATTTTGAAGATGTTTAGAAGGCAAGGTCTATGTTCTAATAAAAAATACACTGTGACACATTTTCAAATAACTTGTGATGTAACAAAATAAAAATTGATCTCCCTGTTCCAAAAGGTTTAACTAACAAACTTGCAATATTTGTTTCTTGAATGTCTAAAAAGTTACCTTTATTATACTGTATATGTGACAAATAGCCTGCCCAAGCCAGGGTGCCTGCTTTATGCCAATTAGTAACACAAACCTGAATAACTAAACCATGGGGGCCAATTCTACTTCTCTATTAACCTACGATTTTCCAGGTAAGGAAATAGATCCATAATATACTAATGTTAAACCTACAATGCCATGTTGCAGGAACAAACTATGAAGCTCAGTGTACTAAATCCAGTAGGGAAAAAGCACAGAGAAGATCAAGGAGCAGAGGACACATGCATTGGGCATTTGATTAGGGCCTGATTGGTGGTCTCCATGCCTGAAGGAGTGTTGTAATGCGCTATAGAAAAAAAGGAGGATCAGGAAATTGTCCATAGTGGGCAAGGCGGCCATTATTTTTGCCCTTTCTTTTTGTCATGTGTCACACAGCAGTTGGCTGCGATACCTACTTCATGTGGGGTAATGTTAAACAAATTATGTGGTCTGTTTTCATGCATCATTTATGCAGTCGTATATAGGTCTCAATTTATACACCTAGGCCCTCATTCTATTATCGGCCGTAAATCGGCCGCAAAGCTGCGATTACTTGCAGGGCTCCCGTTACCTTGCAATTCAATTATACGGCGCCGCAAGGATATCCCCTTACAGCCGGCCGTATATCTTGCAATTGGCCGTAAGCTCAGAAATCTTTAAATGCAAAAATAAATTCAAGACGTCACTGTAAAGCTCTGTAAATGCTAAGGATCATAATGGGGGACATGAGGATTAATAGCACCCCCCTCTCAAGCTTGCACATCAGCCCAAATCTGAGATTACATTAACTGTTTATTTTCCGGCCGCAGCGTGGGCGGGTCTGAGGTGCTCCAAGCCCTCTGGACTTTTTACATGGATATGTGACATAAATTCAAAAAAAAAAATATTTATGGATTTGAGTGTAGGGGAATGTTGTGCTATTAATGCTAACACCTACAATCACTTTATAGTCTCCTCAGAGTGCAGGATGGCTTTATTATGGCTTTATAATGTGCTTAAATGTGTGCCTGCGGGACCTTTTTGCTGCAAGTAAGCTGCGGCTCGGTTTTAGCCTTGCAGAGAGGGTTCCTGGAGCAATTGAATAGCAACCGGGATTTTCTTGCGGCCGAAACGCTTGCGGCCGTTTAAGATCAAAGGCTTTCCTCCGGCGCGTGCGGCCGCAAGGGATAATAGAATTAGGCCCCATGAACTTCCAGTATATAGGTCTGCAGGATGAGCGGTTGGGGGTCATGGGAGGATCCAAAAATTGACAGTTCTAGTGAAAAGATTACAGTTATAATATATTAAAAGTTTGTTTACTTACATAATTAGTTTATGTAGAGATTACATGCCCATTGAAACCAGTTATTATCTCTGATGCAATAACTCAATAAGACACACCATGCTGTTGTTCCAAGGAACAGGTCTGGTTGTCTCTGCTTAGCTGTACATGTAATTATGAACCACTAACTGATTATGGAAGGGAACAGAGTAGGTTTATCAGAAAGGCAATAGTTTGTTTATACCAATTGTGTGATGGAATAGAGAATAATAGAGTAATTAAAGGCCCACTGTAGATTGGAGAAACTGTCACATATATTTACAAAACCTTAGCAGCTATGTAAGCCATTGGGAAAATATTACATTTAGCAGACATTGTTTGTATTGTGTTTGCATTTTGGGAAACTCAGGGACAGAGCTACCAGTGGTGCAGGTGGTACAGTGCACCAAAGCCCACCTTTGGGGGAGTGGGAAGGGGCTATTGCTGTGTTTGGGAGGGGTTGCATTCAATTTTTTTCTGTAGTGTAGGGGAGCATGCTGATATGGGAAGGTGTCTTGAGGAGGGGCACTGAGTGAATTGGTACAAAGGGGGACAGCACAAACACATTTTAACCCCCCCCCCATCCCCCACAATTTGCACCAGGGCCCTCTATTCTCTAGCAATGCTACTGGGGGGTATTTTCCTACGGGACTTCCTCTTCTATTTAGTTCTATTGGCAAGATACTATTCACCATGGCAGTATTTTAGTATTACTGAATAAAGATCTGAATACTCAGTTTCTACAATGCATTTCAGTTGTTGAATCTTGTTACAAACAAAATCCAACATTAAAGCTTCATAGAAACTTATTTATATTAATCTTTTTGCACATTACCAACTCAAGTTCTTAACAGTATACTGTAAATATGCATAAACCATGTATAGAATAGTAATATTACTATTAGTATGTGTGAGCAAAGGTGCATTTCATGGTCAATATGCAGAGCTTTCTAACTGCACTCTTCAAGCAAGCTGTTCCTGGGTCTATCTCACCTCTGCTTCCCCTGAATACAGACCAGCAAACTGCACTCTTCAGGGAAGGTATCTACAAACAATCATCTCTTCGTATCTGCTACTACCTTCTCTTCATATAGATTATTATATTATTTTTTCTGATATTATATTTAAGCACATTGTTTTTTTTCTTCCAGTTTTGTGAATGTAAGCCTTCTTTGATGTATAGTTTTAATCTGATGCACATCCTGTGACTTCCTTTGCCTAATTACTCCTCCCCACCTAATTTACACATCTCTGTCTGTCCAGCTGTTCCTGGGTCTATCTCACCTCTGCTTCCCCTGAATACAGACCAGCAAACTGCACTCTTCAGGGAAGGTATCTACAAACAATCATCTCTTCGTATCTGCTACTACCTTCTCTTCATATAGATTATTATATTATTTTTTCTGATATTATATTTAAGCACATTGTTTTTTTTCTTCCAGTTTTGTGAATGTAAGCCTTCTTTGATGTATAGTTTTAATCTGATGCACATCCTGTGACTTCCTTTGCCTAATTACTCCTCCCCACCTAATTTACACATCTCTGTCTGTCCAGCTGTTCCTGGGTCTATCTCACCTCTTCTTCCCCTGAATACAGACCAGCAGTCCCCTCCCTCCCTGCCCCACTCCCACCCACCCCTGGTTTACTTTAATTTATTGAATCACTAAAACTACTTGCACCTGATCAATCAGCTGCACATGATTACTATCCCTACTTCCTCCTCTTATATTACTCTGCTAGCCACTATGTTCCCTTTCACTTTCTTCTTCACCTTAAGCTCTAGTGTTATTCTCAGACTATCCTCCTCATTTGCTCCACATTATGTCTCCAACACCATTAATATCTCTCCTTCCCTATTTTCCTCCCCTCTGCTCTGCTCCCACAAGCTCCTCTCCTTTTTTCAATCACTATTTCATTCATGTTCTAAAGACCACAAGCAGAAAACTCATCTCCTCTCCCTGCTTATTCTGCTGCTGGAGTTCTATCTCCTAACCCTGACCCCTCACTCAGTCCCACCTCTCATCTACTCTTTTCAGCAACAAGGTTATTAACTCTGTCCTTAATCCATGTATTTCAATTTGCTCCTCCATGTCTAAAATGTACCCTCCACCACTTATTTCCAAGTTCTTACATCTTCCCACCTAAGCAAACTTTCACACATCCCTCCTGACCCTGCTATTCCTTACTTTTCTTCCCCAGACTTCTGCCTCTTCCATTCCCTTTAGATTGTAAGTAGCGAGTTTTCAGTCTTGTAGGGTGCTTTGGGAAAAAGCACTTTCTACAAAGACTCTAAGCTCAAAACAGGGCCCTCCATTTTTCAGTTGTTAATATTGTATTTTTCCCTGTTCTCTCCCCTTGTACAGCGCTACGGAATATGTCGGCGCGTTACAAATAAACGATAATAATAATAATAATAATCACATCCTATACACAACACAGCCTTTTCAAGCCCATGTAGACAACATGAAGTCAGTGTGTTCAACAAAATGCCCAGTATCTTAATCACTGTACTTCAGGAACAACTGCTCAAGGCATTTACATCCTCTTCTACCTTGCAATTCTCTGTTTCTGTTCATTTTATTGTTATTTTGTGATTCACACATTATAGGATCAAAGGGGCACTCTGCTCACTGCTGCTTATTGCTTTCTTGGCCCTTCCGGCCATAGAGTGTAATTTTCCCACACAGCAACCAACGGGTTAAAGTTTCCTGCAAAATATACTGCTGAAAAATGATTATTCATTCCTCCTTGAGACTGCTCTGCTTCCTGAGGACTACATGTTCTGCATTCAGTGTCTAAGATACAGTCCCATGTGTTTTCCCGGCTCAATCAAGTGTGTGAAGGACTGTCACAATAGTCCTTGATGCCAGCAAAATAAAATTTAGGGTTGAAATTTTTTTTTTTTAAATAAGCCTGCCTTGCATTTTAATATTTTCCTCTAACACCTTATACAGATTTGCAGACCTACTCATTAAATAAATAAAAATATTTTCTCTGCATCGACAAATCATTTAAGCCTTATCATTACTTTTCCTAGCAGTGAGGCTGTTATTCTAGGCGGCTGGATAATTGTAACTGAAATGCTGTCACATTGTTACAGGTGGCTATATTTCTTCTGTGCTGTGCCACTGGGATTTATACACAAAACTGTTTTGTTTTTAGGGAGGAGGGGGAGTCGGGGAGACACATAAGTCAAAATGATAAATTATGACAGAGAAAATCAACAGCTGAATTTTAAGATAATGGCAAGAGAGAGGGGCTTTGTGATCCTTTGAGCAGTGGAGAGGAAAGCGCTTTCTTGAAATTACTGACAGAATCCAGAAGTTCCTAAAGAAAAACAAATTACTTCTCCACAGCCTGTAATTAGACTCTTTTTTTGGAGGAGATGACAAAAAAGAAATAAAAGAATGGCTTTTCAAGTGAAATTATAAATGCAATGTGTTACTGCTCCATTCTCTAGCTCAGAAGGGACCGCACTGCTCCTGCTGTAGTGAAACTGATTTCTCAGAGGTGCAATGGGGAGCACACATTAGCACTTTGATATTTATTTCTCATTGCCAAATGTTCAGTTCAATCATTTCAATACAGACATAGCCCCCATTGCCATGCTGTTTGGTATGGTGCAGACCCTTCTGGCAGGGACTGGATTAAAGGTGTGCTCTGCACTCTGGAAATGAACATGTAACTGGCGTGCTGACATGGGAGGACGTGGCTTCTTGTATTTCATGTTCTCGCTTTGTTTTTTTCTTTCATCCTTTCTTTATTTCATACATTCTTTCTTTCAGTCTCATGCTCTTTCTTTCTTCCAGTTTTGTACTATGTGATACAAATAAAAACAAGGCGGAAGAAGCCCAAAATCGCAGAGAGAGATTCAAGTATATGGAGGGAGAGCAAAGAAACAGTTATATGAACAGGGGACACAAAAAATAGCAAAATTAAAAATCATCATACATAATTTGTAATTATATTGGGAGGCAGCTGTGTAGGTGGGTGGTGCCAAGGGACATTGAGTTTTTGAGGGGCACTGCAGCACTGCAACCCCTCAGAGCAGGGCGCCAGTGCATTGCACCGGGTGCACCGGTGGTAGATCCACCGCTGCTACCTGTACTGGGAGTAGAGTTGAATTGCACCACTCAGGGCCACAGTTTTTTTTTCTCAAACGTTTTTCCCTCAATATTTTTTTGGGCTCCTACACCAATAGCAGAGTTCTAAAAATCTGCTATAAGACCTCACTCTGAACTGTCTGCCATGAGCAAAGTGGTCATCTAGGCCTCTAGATTTTAAAAACTGTAATATCTACAAAAAGTCAGCTCAATATTCTTACTTTCATATAAATGTATAAAAATAGGTTAAACCGCAAAATGCTGTATTCCATGACTAAAGATAACAAAATGTAAGCTTGACCTTCTTACTTGCACATACATGTCTGGGGGCTGAATGAAGACTTCTCATTTACAGCCTTTTTATGATCTAAATGTTGATTGCTTTATATAAGATCTTGTAGTTCTGTTACCGTACTATTGTTATCTTTGTACAGTTTATGTTAAACTTTCTAGTATGATATTTGAATGTAGTTTTGGCTTATTTAGCACTATTTTGAAATATATCAGAAATAAAAAGTATCCAATTTATAAGTATCCCAGTAAATTCTTGGTTACTGATTTTTTAATTTATAGTCACCTAGAAGAACACTTTTGTCATTCTATCCAGTTCAGTTTGAGGGTTTATAGCAAGATTATGGGGCAAAGCTAAATACTGCACATCTCGGAGAGGAGGCACCCCTTCAAGGGTCATAGTTTGAGACGCTAGTCCCTACTGTTTCTTGTTATTACTCAATATAATTGAATATGGCTGTTCTTTGTGGTTTTGTGGCCTCTCCAGCTTTGATTTATTTGCATCACATAGTATAATTATGACTGAACAATTTAAGTTTCAGAAATATTGTTGATAAATATTTGATTTACTTTCCTTTTCACTATTTTTTGTTATTTATTTTTTTACTTATTTCTAATGAAGAAGGTTTCAATTGGTACATTTCATTTTTAATTTCTTGATCAATCACTTCCTGGGTCAATATATTTGCTTCTTTCTGCCTCCTTCTATTTGTTTCTTTTTCTTTATATATGTCGCTTTCTCTATCTCTTTCTTACTCTATTTCTTTCTTTCTTTCGCTATATATTTCTTTTTCTTTCTTTCTTTCTTATTTGTTTCACTCGCTCCTTCGCTTACTCTTTTGCTTGCTCACTCTCTTTCACTCTTTATTTCTTTCACGCATCATTTCTCTCTTTCTTTCGCTCTTTCTAAATACTGTACATTTCTCTATTTCTCTATTTATTTTGTTTTTTTCTGTCTTTCTTTTGCTCACTCTTTCGCTTGCTCACTTTTTCATTCTTTCACTCTTTCGCTCATCATGTCCCTTTTCTTTCTCTCTTTCTCTATTTCTTTTCCACTTTCGCTCTTTCTTTGTTTCACAATTTCTTTCACTCTTTCTTTCTTATGCTCAATTGTTCTTTTACTCATTCTTTTGCATGCTCACTCTTTCTTTCACTCTTTCTTTCTCTCTTTCTTTCGCTGTTTCTTTCTCTTTTCCTTTCACTATTTCTTTCTTTCTTTTTCTTGCTCTTTTGCTTGCTCTTTGACTCGCTCACGCTTTCTTTCACTCTTTCATTCTTTCATTCTTTCACTTTTTCTTTCTCTCTTCCACTCTTTCTTTCTTTCTCTCTTTCTTTCTTTCTTTCTTTTTCTAACTCTTTCTCTCGCTCTTTTACTTGCTCACTCTTTCTTTTGCTTTATCATTCTTTCATTCTTTCACTTTCTTTCTCTCTTTTGCTCTTTTTTTTGTTCTTTCTTTCACTTGTTTTTTGCTCTCTCTCTCACTCTTTCTTTCTTTCACTCTTTCATTCTTTCTTTCTCTCATGATTTTGCTCTTTCTTTCTCTCTTGCGCTTTTTCTTTCTGTCTTTGTTTCGCTATTTCTTTCTCTTTCTTTCTTTCATTCACTCACTCTTTCTTTCACTCTTTCAATCTTTCACTCTTCTTTCTTTATATCACTCATCATTTCATTCTTTCTTTCTCTCTTTTGCTTTTTCTTTCTTTCGCTTACTCTTTTGCTCACTCACTCATTCTTTCTTTCGCTCCTCATTTTGCTCTTTCTTTCTCTCTTTCTGTATTTATTTTGTTCTTTCTTTCTTTCCTTCTTTCTTTCACTCTTTCTTTTGCTATTTCTTTCTTTCTCTTCCTTTCACACACTCACTTTTTCTTTTGCTCTTTCAGTCTTTCACTCTTTATTTATTTTGTTCATCATTACACTCTTTCTTTCTTTCTTCTTTTCTTTCTTTGTTTCTCCCTTTTGCTATTTCTTTCTTTCTTCCTTTCCCTCTTTCTTTCTCTCACTGTTTTGCTCACTCACTTGTTTTTCTCTCTGTCATTTGTTCACTCTTTCTTTCTGTTGCTCATCATTTTGCTCTTTCTCTCCTTCACCCTTTCTTTCTTTCACTTTCTTTCACTCTTTATTTTGCTCTTTCTTTCACTCTTTATTTCACTCTTCATTTCACTCTTTCATTCTTTTATTCACTCTTTATTTTGCTCACTTGATTTCTTTCTTTTGCTCTTTCTTTCACTTGCTAGCTTGCTTGCTCTTTGGTTCGCTATTTCTTTCGCTATTTCATACTGTTTGTGTAGAAAAAAACACTCCTCCAAAGTTTACTTTGGAGATGGAAGTTGTTAAATTAACATATTATCAATTCAGTTCAAACCTTTCCTAGGACAATGAGATGATATTTACCCCTTAGTGGGCATAGTAGGTGTAAACACCTGCATAGGTGAAATATAATGTGGGAGATAAATAAATATAAATAACTTGATGAATGTAAATAGATTTATCAGTAAATTGTATATTAAGGAATGCCAAGTTAATTAACTTAAAGAGTCAATTATGGGGTCTGTCAAAGTAAACAGGGCTAACGTTTTGTTTATTTCAGCATTTGTGATTTAACACTTTAAAATTTATTACCAATGTCTTCAGTGACTAATGGTGATATCAGCTAAACGGCCCTATGTGCTATTTTGATAAAAGAGTTTAATGTGCTTGGTAAGACGTAGCTACAAATAATTGATGTCAAATGCTTTTAGAGAAAAGTGTAGTCATACTTTGTGTTTATATGTCTGTCTATGCATGTGTTTGTGTGAGTCTGTGTGTATGTATGTCGTGTGCGTGTGTCTGTATTTATGTCTGTGTATACGTGTGTTTGTGTCTTGTGTGTGTACATATTTAGGTCTGTATGCCTATATGTACTGTATGTGTCGTGTGTCTGACTGTGTGTGTGTCTGTATGCATATCTATGTGGGTGGAAGTGTCTATGTGTATATTTGTCTGTGTTAATGCATCGTTCTTATGCTTGTGTAAGTCTCTTTTTGTCCATGGCAACATTTAATATATATTACTAGCGCCTTAACCTTCAAAAAATGACGGCAATAAGATTATAAGGCAGGTAATGGTGTTTGCGACATTAATTTTGTAAGTGTTCCGAGATCCTTCGGCGCTCATTGCGAGCCTCGCGCTGAGCGCCTTTGGCGCTCATTGCGAGGCTGTTGTTTGTTTGTGTGCTATGAGCAGCATTGGAAATAATTAAGAAACGAATAAATGTATATACTTTACCTATTTTGAAGTAATATATGCAGGAAGCATTGTGTTGAAGAGCTGACATTCTGTTGACATTTTGATGTTGCTGCAGCATGCAATGTGTGTTTTCAGTGCTGTGGAGCTGAGGTGTAAGTGTCAGCAATGTGTGCAGTGTGTAGTGTAAATAGTGTGCGTGCGCAAGGGAAAGCCGTTAGGGTAGCGGTGTACTTCCGCATTGTGTAAGTTAGTGTTGTAAAATGGCGCCTAATGTGTGTAGTACGCGGCTATGGCTGATTTAGCGTCCTTGTTCTTGGACCTCGTACGGCTTTTTCGAAAAATCTGTATGTTTTTCGTGGTGTTTTGCGTCTTTAGAGTGCTGTAGACTCGTTTTTGTTTTGTTCGTTGGCCATTTTTTCTCTCGCTAAGGGGATTTTCGGGTGTCTAAACTCTTGAATTTCTAATTAAATTGAGGTGTAACTTCACTTTTAGAGTTCCTGGGTGCCCTCCCCCCCTTGCTGTGGGTAAGCTTTTTATGTGTTTGTTGTGTGTATTTATTGTGTTTTTAATGTTTTCATGTGCGTAAGTTTCGGGCGCTACGGTCCTTTTTTGCAAGGTCATAATGTTTTTTTTTCTAAGTCCTGCGGCTCGTATTTGCGGATGCTTTGAGAGGGGCCGCATTTGCGGGCCAAAAGCACGCAGTTGCTGGCAAGGGGCACATTTGTGTGTCCCAGCTCAACTTCCCAGAATGCAGTGTAATAACTGCTTTTCTCAGAATTCTGAGCTGGTAGCAGGTTTTTTAACTTTCTTTAGACATTCAAATGTGAAAACAGCTGTACGTGGATTGGATACTCAGCCTGTGTTTAATCCAACCTTGGCTTTGCATTAAAGCTGTGTAATACAGCATGCATAAGCTTAAAGGAAGCCATGTTTGATAATGGCTACGGAATGAAGAGCAAGGCATTTGTGGCCACATTTGCATGTCCCAGCTCAACTTCCCAGAATGCAGTGTAATAACAGTTTTTTTTTACTTGCTTTAGACATTCAGATGTGAACACAGATGTACTTTTTATTTACTATATATATATATAGTTAAAAAAAAACAGAATTCCTTAAGACCTTTTCTATGATTTTGCGTTGCTTGGTTTCTTCACTTTTGCAAACATAACAGCACAATGACATTTGCAGTTTAAATGTATGCATTCTATATCCTCATATCCAATACTATTATCTTCACATTTTATGGGCACTGCCTGAAAATTAACTGTGTTCCCATTCATCATAAAACCACTCATCATTTCAAATATGGGCTTTTATGAGTAACATCATTTTAATAGCATATTATCTTTGTAATAAGTTACAATTGAATTCCATGTAGGTATATGTAATTTATACATTCCCAGGGTATAGCTGGCTTTATTTATTTATATACTGTCTACTTTTATTATGTTTTAATTATAAACCACCAATATGCTCAACAGTGCTGCACAATAGCCTACAACTCTATAACCGAAAAATGAAGAACTAGATAGTGAGTACAAAGGAGCTTACAATCTATATATGCCATTGTTGTGAGTGCAGATAGTGTATGTTTATAGTTGCCATCATTTTGTACAGATCAGGATCCCCCTATCCCACAGGACCCAGCATCTACAATCACCAAGGTTGGCGCAATTGGATTAATTCAGCTCGGCTGCACACAACATCTATCTCACTAGCGCCCAAGCTCTTGAAACAATGGCTGCATTAGGAATGAACTTTACACGGTAATGTACTAAACTCAAGGAATGTATCATTTTAGAAGGAATAGCTAGCACTCTTAAACTACTTTGATTCGGCAATCCTCTTGTGTACCATGAATGTCACCTTATTGATTCTGAATTTACCTTCTGCCCATTAATAATGCTGGCTTTTTTTAAGTATTTATTATCTACTAGCAGAGAAGTAGTAAAAACTTGCAGAAAATATGTTACAATTCTCTGCTTTAAGCTAAAGAGAATTAAAAGTTTTCTGATGCCGAAGACAAACAAAAACAAGCAAAATAAATATTGTATAAGTACTTATTAGTGTAGCAAATTGCCCTCACTTGTAAATGACCCACTCAAGTGCCCTCAGTAAGCAGGGGACAGATGACTTCTATAACTGCTCCAAAGGTATGCTTTTATTCAATGTTAATTTAGCAGCACTGTTAATATTTTTTATAATTCTCTTTTTTATTATGATGGAAGAATTAATCGGCTGCCCACATATATACATTGTCATACAATTATGTTAATTTACGTAGTCATATAATATACATTGGAGCCCAAAATTAAGAAATAAATAAATATGCAAAAGTGTATTTTATAACTTCTTATTGTGTTTCACATATATTTAAAAGCATTTTCTGTCATGATTTTCACTGATTTCCATTCCAGCTCAATATCCCTGTGACCACATCACTTATTACTGTGTGAAAGCAGAAAAATGCAATGCACAGTTCGACTGAGTAATAAGTGATGTGGTCACAGGGATATTGAGCTGGGATGGAAATCAGTGAAAATCATGACAGAAAGTGCAATTAAATATATGTGTAGCACAATAAGAAGTTATAGAATACACATTTCTGTGGACACAAGCACTGTAATAATAACCAATGCGTTTCCAATACCTGTGATCTTTTCTCCTGCCTTACAACTGCCACAGGGCCATCTAGTGGCCACTTGCAGTATTGTTGCTGTGCTGTATTCCTTGTATAAGACGACCTCCCTATTTTAAACTTCAACATTTTGGCAAAAAATATTGTCTTGTACAAGGAAAGTATAAAAATCAATTGCGCGCCGGGTCAAGACGGAAGGAGCAGAGGCCGGAGCAGAAGCAGGTAAGTGAGGGGACAGGGGGAGGTATTTAGAGGGGAAAAAGTGAGGAGGAGGGTTTAGAATGAGGAGGGGGGGTTGAGGATGAGGAGGGGGATGGAAAGAGACAGGGGGGTTAGAGAGACACAGGGGGGTAGAGAGACACGGGTGGGTGTTAGAGAGACACGGGGGGGTTAGAGAGACACGGGGGGTTAGAGAGACACGGGGGGTTGGAGAGACACGGGGGGCTAGAGAGACACGGTTGGGGAGAGTGACTCGAGTATAAGCCCTTTTTAGCCTTAAAAAAAGGGCTGAAAAACTCGGCTTATACTCGAGTATATACGGTACTCTGTGAGAAGTCTAGGTTATGTAGCAGTGGTATTATTAGGGAGTTTGGTGTAGATGTTGTATATTTATATTATAGTCTGTTCGCATAATAATAAGTCACAGGTTAAAAAAATATAGATTTGAATGACACTGACACTAATAGGTCTCTCAAGTTTGACCATTTTATCTAGATAAAAAATATTTTTCTAAATAGGGCTCCTTCCATTGCACAGGTTGGTAACACAGTACTTCAACACTACTCAGAAATATACCTTAACCTAACATATGTTTCTGTTGGCCTCATATTATCCTACACTGACTACAAAAAATAGCTGGTACAGAAATTGTACCTCAGTCATCTCCTTACATAAGTTAGTGTGCTCTCCATTATGCTGTATAATTATTGGGATGTCTTTATACTGTATTGGTTTCACACAACAGAACTAGAGGCTTAAGAACATGCAGTCCTTTCAGTCGGATATATAGATGTAGAATCAAAACTAATTGACCAACACAGAATAATCTTATCTGATAGGTAGCAACTTTCAGCAAATAAGTTATCCTAGAGACAGAAGCCTCACTTCTACAAGTCTTATAGAGATTTATGTCATTCACCAGACGGCTTGGCTTGTGGCGTCATTCTGTGTATGTGTGTGTGTGCTCAGTCCTTCCGACTCTCGGGGACCATATGGACGCAGCACACCAGGCACATCAGTCTGTGTCTGTGGTTGTGCATATCCATAAGTTGTTCTTAGCAAAAATACTGGAGTGGCGTGCAAGCTCCTTCTCTAGTGGACAGCCATTTGTCTGTCCTCTCTGCTATGACCTGCCCATCTTGGGTGGCCCTACAAATGAAGCTTCATTGACCCTTCACCATGGCAAGGTAGTGATCTAGAAGGGGCACAATGAATTACCTTTTAATTCATTCATTTGGTTCTGTTATTGAAAGAACTGAAGATTATACATTCATAAATGTCTATGCATTCCATTGGTCCTTTTAGGCACCAATTTTCCCAACCTTTTGAAATATAGAAATACCGCCCACATATCCACTACTAATCATTAATATTATTGCTTTTATGTACAACTTCCTCCCATTACATTATCACGTGATCTCTCTGTGTGCAATGTCATCATTTTGCAGGCGCACGTCATTGTGCATGTGATGTCATTGCAGGTCAGCTGTACTAGGTCATCAGATCTGCTGCTACACAACCCGTTGGTTGTCTTTGCAATTTATGCTGGCGTTTCTTACTATATAAATTAAACTGTAGTATAGGCAGGGCCAAAACTGAAAGCTTTTGGCAGTCATTTCTATCTGTTTCTTTTCTCAAAATACCTCGGTTTTGCAAGTTTTTAAATTTGTACCATTCAGCTATTGTCAATAGATCTTCCCGTCAATTGACTTTTCTGTGTCAAAATACATCTTTCAAATGGAAAATTCTTTCCTTTGCTTTATCATAATCTGAATCACCATTAGTTTCCTCCAAAGGTTCCAAGCTGTCTTGGGTTTCTGATCTTATCAGATGCATTAAAAGCACCTTTTCTACATATCTGCTGTCACTCCTGCTGTCACTGCTAAAGCTGCCAGCCTGACACACAGAAACGAAAACTTTTTCCAACTCTATACAATGACACATCAAAAGGTTTAATATCTGGACCTACTTAAACATTTCACCATATTGATGACCAAATGCATGAACAGAAAACCAAGTCTTTGTTGTAAAACCGCCACCGATTGCTTTATATTCCATTACTGAAAGAACATTTCATGCTTCTACACTGTGAATATTAGATGAGTCATAACAAGGTAATAATTTGTGAACATTAACACTTGGTGAGCCATAAGGAGAATTGTGGAAGGGGTTATGCAACTTATCACTTGCATTAACATGTGTGAGAAAAGTTTTCCAGATGTGTTATCATAATTAGCACATCTAATTAGCAACATTTAATGGCTGGATCATATTGAAACACATTGGGAAAAAAACAACATTTGTAAACATACAATATATATGCTGTAAAGCTGCCTCCTTAGCAGAAAGATTGTAGTGTTGCTCTTTACTAGACATTTTTCCTTCTTCAACTATAAAGAACATTTAAACAGCCAACTTTTTTGTTCTTATGATGAGTTCACTAAAAATAATTGTGGCGTGATAAGAAACAAAAATTAATTTATATTTTTGATGAGACCTTTAGCTGCAAAAGCTCTGGTTCTCACCACAGCTTCAATGATATTTAGGGTGGATTGGAGATGCTCAGGGGCCGGGTTGTAGGAACTGGGGGGGGGAGGGGGGCTGGGGTCGAGGAACTGTGGGGGGGATGGGGATATATATACAGTATATATCAATATATATATATACAGAGGCGGAGCTACTGCCGGTGCAGATGGTGTCAGAGGCCCCTGACCTCTGAAGGGCCCCCGCGGCCCTCCTGCAAGTCCACTGTGGCCCCCATCAGCCCTCCGATGGCCCCCACAGCCCTCCTGTGGCCCCCATGGATCTCCTGTGGCACCCGCGGATTCCCTGTGGCCCCCGCAGATCCACCCTGGCCCCCGCAGAACAACTTTGACCCCCAACATTTCCCCTGTGGCCCCCACAAAACCCATGTGGCCCCGACAAAACCCCTGTGGCCCCTGCAGGAGCTCTTTGGTTCTGCAGAACCTATGTGACCCTGCAGGTCCCCAGCGACTTCTGCAGGTCCTCTGTGGCCCCATGTCTTGCTGTGGCTCCCCACAGGACCCAGAGGCCCCCTGTGCCCCTACAGGCCCTGTGGCACCCACGATCCCTTATGGTCCTTGCGGACCACTTGTGGCCCCTCGCAGACCTCTGTGGCCTCTCTCAGCCGCCTGTGGTCCCTCGTGGACCTATACAGCCTACCTCAGCCCCCTGTGTGTGGCAGGTGGGTGGGTGGGGCCCAGGGACATTAAAAATAATAATTTGTTGCAATGTACGGTAAAATATTAATAAAGAGCCCTTTATATGACCAGTAAAGTGTCTTTATAAGACCAGGAAGATGATATCTCAAAACTATTTTACCTCATATTGAAGCCAAATTTATTTGAAAACCCAAACCACTGTATGCTCACTCCTATAGAGTTCTGCTTTTGATAGCAGAAATGCAAAATTCATTGTACAAAAATCTTATTACAAGTAACTGTTATTACTCATCTCTATAGTTACCAAAAGAACATATAATACATAATGTAGTCCTTTAAAGGGCACTGAATTCCTATATTTACAGCGTATTCTTTTGAAAAGAAAAGCCTCTATTTTATTATATTTTTATAATTCATTAACTTTTGTGTGCAATGATGCTATGGTGGCAGCCATTTCCAAAGCAGATTATATGTTTTGTATTCAGTTACTGCCACAACAGATAATCAGACACTACAATGGGGGCTCTCTTCACAACAACAATGCATATAATAATTAATAATTTAAATGCTGTATTTATTTATTTATTTTTTATTTTTTTGTTTCTAAAAACATGTTGCTTGTTAAGTTATTCAGTAGAGAATACTGTAGATAATGGACTTCAGAGGTCTTTCAAAATGTAACATGGCAAAACTACTTTACTTCATTTAGAAGCCAATATCATTTGGGACTACATTATTACTACAGGAGTATGAGCACTAGGGGCCTCATTCAATTGCAATTTGGCCAATTCAATAGGGCTCTAAATAAGCACATAGCATATTTTTTTAAAGAAGTTTTTAGTTAGTAAAGACCTTGCTTTTAGATAGATGCTCACTAACTAAAAACTTATTTAAAAAATATATGCTATGTGCTTATTTAGAGCCCTATTCAATTGGCCGAATCGCAATTGAATGAGGCCCTAGGAGTGCAAACATTCCATGGACTATATTTAGTGTATAGCCATCCAATCTTTCCTTATTTCAGTGGAGGCTATATGGTTCGGGTGTTTTTTCTTCAAATAAGACTGATTCAAACCCCAGTTAAGGTTAGCTTCCCAACAAAAGCAAGTACTTTTAACATGTCAGGCTCTCTATAAAAGGAAGCAGTAGAAAATAAAATGCTATATATCAGAAAAGGAAGCATTAAATCAATACATATCTCACATTGTACTAAAGAGTTAAATGCCAAGGTAGAAGAGCATGTTTATTTCCAGCAAGCTGAGCTTTCAGGCACCTTTCATTTGAAATCTATCCCTGGTGGGCATGGTCAATCACACGTCCATCATCCCTATTAACAATTATTCCCGGGGAGAATTCCCGGCCAAAATACAATTATTTCTTCACACATCAGTGCATCTCGACTATCATCTCTCCTTCACATGGGATGAAAAAGGTGCTAAACGCAGATAAGTTGCCAACTGGGCATCTACTCGTTGTCCTGTCAAGTTAGCAGGATCTGCCAGAGGCTTTCATTATTCACTCGCTCACTTTTAAATCAATTTGCTTCTTTGTAAAGAAGAACATACTGACTTTTGAAACTTTTAGCAGCCAGACTGCACCCGAGGTGCCCAGTGGAGAAGGGACAATTATTCAATTTGCTACCAAAGCTGCGTTGACATTGTAATACATTTGCTTGAAATATGAAGATATATGTATTTACAGATGACGGAACAAACAGTAACTTTAGACAGTCCCTCTAGGGAAATGCATACAAAACACAGGCGCTGTCTAGAATTTGTTCCGGAGATGTCCTCTTGAGAAATTACAATTAGCGCTCAGTTTAAGATGGTTATTGTGAAGCTTTTGTTCTCATTTTCTGAAATGCAAATCATGTTATCCACATCAGTTATTTCTAGACAGTATTAATACAACATTTATTTTATCCTCTATTTTTCTATAATGTTGTATATAATTCATAATACTATATATTACTATTGTTATATTTACTACTATATATTGTATAAAGTACAGAAATAATGTACTGTTTCACTGCCAAATGGTACATGGTGTTTGATGTCAGATTAGGGGTTGTTTGCTTCCTATAATAATGTGCAGTAATTTATAGCCACATTAAATTGGGGCTACGTTTTAAAACGTAGCCCGTATTGTAGAAAGTGGGACTTAAGGCTATTAAATTAGCCCCGTAAAGCAGGACGTTGCCAACTTGCGTGTTAGATCGCAGGGAGGCCGAAAAATGGCTATGGTTTGTGGAACATCGCAGCCCACAAACCCTTTGATCTGTCAAGCCCATACCCGCTATGTTCCAATCATGCCATTAAATTGCAACGAAGTCCCCCGCAAGCTAGCCCGTAACACGGAAATGGAGGCCAAAGCCCATCGAGTGCTGGGGAGGACTCGCAAAGGCTCTAAAAGCCCTTACATTTGCTGCAGGAGCAGCGAAAGAGACCCCCACTCCGGCCCGAAACCTCCCTCCAGCCCCTAAAGCTCGCCCCTGCTCTCTAAACAAATCCCCATGTTGCAGGGGTCCTGATCGGGACCCCCGCAGGCTCCCAATATTAACCCTTGCTGTTTGGGTCCACACAGCAGTTAAACTGTTATCCCCTGCTGCAGGGGTACTTCAAGTACCCCACTGGGACCTAAAATTAACCCCCTGTGCTGGGGGTCCCCATTGGGCCCCCCGCAGTGTCCCAACATAAACCCTTGCATCGGGTGTCCCGATTTATTTTCAGTCATTTATTTTTTTATTTTATGTACTGTAGGGTTTTTTAATTTCTGTAAGTTTTGTATTTATTTTGTGTAATTAGTGGGGTGCTAGGGATTTTATTAGGGGTTAGGTAGGTAGTGTAGGGGTTAATAGGGTAGGGTAGAGGGGGTTAATAAGGTAGGGTAGAGGGGGGGTTAATAGGATAGGTAGAGGGTGGGTTAATAGAGTAGGGCAGAGGGGGGTTAATAGGATAGGGTAAAGGGGGTTAATAGGGTAGGGTAGAGGGGGGTTAATTAGTTAGAGGCGGTTTATAGAATGGGATAGGGTATGAAAGGGTTAATAGTGTAGTGTTTAGACTTTGTCTCATGAGGGTCCTTGTGGACCCTCATGGCACTTATAGTGTTAATAGTGAGGGTTAAGTATTGTCCCATAATGTTCTGTATAGTCCCTTATAGGACTGCTGGGGTTAATTAGAGGTTCATGAGGGTCTATATAGACCCCCATGAGTGATGGGGTTAATTTTAGGTGCTGGGGGTGTACTTATAGTACCCCCGTGGCAGTGGTTAATTTTTTACTTACTGCGGGTCCTTTAAGGACCTTTAAGGTTCTTTTAGGACCAGCAAGACGGGAAATTTGAATTTTTAAATGCAGCAGGGGTCCAAATCAGGATCCCCGCTGCAAGGGGTAATATGGGGACACTGTGGGGCTCACGATAGGGACCCCCAGCATAGGGGGTTAACTTTAGGTGTCAGTGGGGTTTAACTGCCGCGGGGATCCCAATCAGGACCCCTGCAGCAAGGGCTGATGTCGGGAGCCTGTGGGGGTTCCCGCAGGCTTTCATTAGCCCCGCTGGCAATCTCTCTTGCCATTGGCTACGTCTCACTTGTTACTACAGGTTTGACTAATTGATCCTGTTCATGGCCACACATCCAATGTGCGGCAGACTGGGTTGCGGTTTACTGTCTCCGCCCCTTCCAATTTAAAAGCCCAGTAACACCTGGGAATTTCAAGCCTGCAGACGCTGCAGGCCTCACGTTGGAGTTACTGGGGTCCAATTTAATGTGGTTATTAGGTAGCATGTTGTATGTTGTATGTTCTTTGTCATTTCCCTTATTGTCACTATCACTGATTTCTTTGGACATTACAGTATACTCTTCATTATCTATTACTGTTATACCCTGAAAGGCTAACGTTGTTTGTTTGTTTTTCTTATTGGACTGTCTATCTTTTTTCTGTATATGTTCCTGTATATGACTCTGTTTATTTGACTATCCTTCTCTATGTCTCTTTGGTTATCTCTCTACCTGTCTCTCTCCCTATTTATGTATCTAGACCTGTCCCTTATTTCTAATTCTGTTTTTTCTGTCTTCATCTGTTTCTCTATTTTTATTGTTTATCAAATACTATTCCCATTCCCTCTCTCTCTCTCTCTCTCTCTCTCTCTCTCTCTCTCTCTCTCTCTCTCTCTCTCTCTCTCTCTCTCTCTCTCTCTCTCTCTCTCTCTCTCTCTCTCTCTCTCTCCCACTTTCATCATCTGTCTTTCAGTTTATATATATTTACTGTCTTTCTCTCCTCCGCCTCCATCCCTCTGTTTTTTAATTTCTCATTGGGCATGGAAAATTAACATTAACATTTAAAACAAATTGTAATTTGAAACCCTTTCTGCAGGTCCCAGTTTGAAGATGCAAACAATAACCGTTTATTGTGAGCAAGGGTCACTTCCAATGTGGCCTCACCGGCCCCAATGTTTCTGAAGGTTACACAAAGACATTTGTGATCTATGCTTCAGAATGAAGAATAACTATTTCCCTCTGTGAATAGACTTTTAGTAAACACTATAGAAAATAACCAACTACATCAATCTATTAGAACATCAATGCCATTCAGAGTGGTTATGGATGCTGGCACCTGCATGGCCCTTCCACTCTGTATAAATGTGTTTTCCCCCTCCCTGCTGCAGCCGTTGGGGCTTTAGTTCAGCTTCTGCCTGTTCATTTCTCATCACTATAACAAGGGTGAGCTAATGCACCCAGCATTGGATTCAAGCAGCTGATGTTTTTTTTGTTTTTGTTTTTTTTTTAAGAATCAACGTCTTTTCAGAGATTTAACTAGATTTAACATGAAACAACTGAACTCCACAAACTTTGCAATAAAGGCATTTCTAGCACCGCAATGTCTATATTGGGTCACATATTGTAATTCATTTGGACAGTTCCTCAATTCTCTTATGCTTTCATCATGCTACTTTTCATAACTTGAGGTGTAAAATAATATGTTAAATATTATACCCCATTAATAAACCCTACATATTGTCCCTCTCCCCTTATACACTGTCTCTTACTTATTTCTCACTCACGCCTCCATCCTTTGTTACTACCCCATCCCCTATCCTCTGTGTTATTATTTCCTCACCATCTTCTTCAAGTCTATCTCTCCTCTATATCTCACTTTCCCTTCTTGACTTTGCACTTCCCACTTTTTTCATGCTATCCCCATTCTCTATCTCTATATCTTCCCATTATCCATCACTGCCTCCCCCGCTATCTGTAGCTCCACCCATTATCTATCACTACCTCTACCCGTTTTCTATCACTATCTCCCCAATCCTCTCCATCACATCATCCCCTACCCACTACCTCTACCTCTTTCTACCACGCTCTGCCTTTTCCTCACCCTAATATGATCAAGTAAAAATAGTTTGAGTGAAGGTTTAGATAATGTTTTCAAGGAGAATAGAGGGTTAATTACTGATTATTGTTGTGGGTGTAGTATTTGTGAGAAATGTAGCTGATAGTGTAGAGACCTGCCCTATAACCATTTATTATTTCATGTAAAATACTGGATACATGTGTTAATCTTCCACCTATATAAACTACATGCAGTACATTAAGGGGAGTATGACACATCTAAACCAGTTAGCTTTATTTTGAAGCTGAACAGGCTTGGGATTGCATCTCCAACTCTCAAAGATATTTAGTTAAACTAGCGACTTGCCCGTCAAAAAATGACGGCAATGTTATGTATATGTTTGTCAAGTTGTTTAGTTATTAACATATATTTTTGACACTTGTAAGTATTTTAATATGAACGTGTATTTTTGTAAAATGTTGATGTAATGGTTTTTTAAAATGTAATTAGTATCTGAAGAATTGTTAACTTGAATATACATTGAATGAATAGGAAAGCCAAAAGTAAAAAGCCTTTTTTAAACGTTGCAAATTTTAACATGAAGTTTAAAATATATGTAAGCAATAACCATCAAAGTATATATTTTTAAACTTGAACTTTATTTTTTATGTAAGTTTAGAAGTTGACAAAACATTGGTATAATTTTGAACATTATAAACATGAACATAGTGAATACATTTTGTAAAGTAATTTTTTATTAAAAGTATTAACATTTGAATGTAAAAACAATTGACATTTAAATTAATCAGTATTAAAATTCAATTTCTATCACAATAATTGTTAACTTGAATATACATTGAATGTAGAGGAAGGCATACAGTCAAACTCTTCTTAAAACGTACGTAATTAAACTAATTTATTACTGAGCACATAAATTGGCGATAAACATTAATGTAGGTAGTAATCTTAAGATAACAGACAATATTTACATTGTGACTTAAAAGGTGCTTGACCTCTTAACATCCACTTTGTAATATGTTGAATGAAATAACTTCAAAATATATTTTTTAAACTTGTAACATTAGAAACATTAACATTGTGACTTAACATTTTAACATAATTTTTACTAACAATGCAAGGCAAGTATTTTGTGAGGCGAATCATTCATAAACATGACTTCCATTAATTATGACTGAATTAAACAACCAATTGTTATGTATTTTGCAATGCTTTTAAAAAATCTTGGCACCTTTAATTAGTATCCTTCAAAGTTATAGTACTTCATAGTAGACAATGTTTTTAGTAAAAATACGTCCATCTTCTAATAAATCACCTTGACTTTCATTGTTTTCAATGTAAACTTTAATTGCCTGTGGATTTTTGCACCTTGACAACGCAACGTACAATTGACCATGTGCAAAAACTGGTTCTTCCAAGAAAATACCCACAGATTTGAAAGTTTGACCTTGTGATTTATTAATGGTCATGGCAAATGCCATAATAATGGGAAATTGTCTTCTTTGAAGTATAAAAGGGAGACTACTTTCACTTGGTGCTAAATCTATTCTTGGTATGAAAACTCTCTCTCCTCTATGGGTCCCAGTTAAAATTTCAGCATCTATAAAATGGTCCTTTAATTGTTGAACAATTAATCTTGTGCCATTGCATAGGCCTTTTTTGGGATTCATATTTCGCAGTAACATGATAATTGCACCTTTCTTTAGCTGCAAAATATGTGGTGGCATTCCAGAAGGAGTTAAAGAGTTTATGAATTCAGTGGAAAAGTTAGCCTGACTTTCATTGTCATCAGCAAGTACAGAATCAGCACTGTGATAATTTCTTTGTGGTGCATAAATTTTTTTTAAGATTTTATTATTGAGGATTAATGCATCTTTATTTTTACACGTCAGTATGACTTGGTTGGCAAGCTCGGAATATTCTTCGTTATTTATGCTCCCTTCAAATATAGCCGATATAATATCTTGTTGACAAATCATATGAGGTGGGATCTCTACAGTGTCGTCAGGTAAATTTAGTATTTTTTCTGTTCTGCCTTCTCCAATTTTAATAAGCCAATCATTGAAATCAGTTTGGCCTTCTGATCTCATATTTTGTTGCAGTTGAAGATGGGTAAAATGTTTCCATACTGTACTTGACTTTATACATGTTTCGATAATGTCAGTTCGATTTCCATGTACAACAACAGGTAATGTTTGTCTAAAATCGCCACCCAACAACATTACCTTTCCACCAAATGGAAAAATATTATCCATGACTTCACGAAGCAAACGGTCAATACATTGGAGGGCATAGCATGACATCATTGTGGCCTCATCTATTATAATTAATTTACATTTCTTCAATTTCTTTGCTTGTAAGGATGTCATGCGAATATCTGACACGGAATTTTCTAAAATAGGCACTGGCAGTTTAAATCCACTATGAACAGTTCTTCCACCTTCTAATAAAAGTGCAGCAATTCCAGTAGTGGCAAACGCCATTGCTATTTTTCCTTGTGCTCGTACTGAACTCATTAATAAATTGTACAAATATGTTTTTCCTGATCCGCCAGGTCCATCAAGATAGAAATAACGCTCTGTCACCATGTCATCATCTATAGCATTTTTAATGGCATGAAATGCTTGCAATTGTAGTGTATTTAAAGTTGCAAGTCTTTCTTCTGTTCTTTCTGCTTGTAGTTGAATGTCATAGTCTTCAAAGTTAATGTCATCTATAAGACCTGGATCAGGCAAATTAAAACTTGCACAACTTAATCCATGAGTTAAAAAGACTTCTTGGATTTCCATTAACGCTTTTAAGTGTGCAATGGGTTCATTGTATCGTCGCATAAAGTCTTCAGCCATATTACTTTTAAAAGTCTCCCACAAAGCTAATGCATTTGGAGCATTTGAGAAGATACAAATAAAAGCAAATTGTTCTCTCATCTGTCGTGGCATTTGACATTGTGCTGCTTCTTCTAAGCATCTTTCCCACTCTGTATCATCAGCGAGTAAGTTTCTATGTCTTGCAGCTAAATGGAAGGATTCATATACAATGTCATTAACAGTTCTTAAGTGTTCAAAACTTTGTGCTCCAGGAACATTTAAAAGTAATATCCGTAAGCAAAAACGTTCAACATCTCTTGGACTGACTGTGTAAATTCTTGGAATAATTTTATTGCCTCTGGTTTTTCTTGGTCTCCATAATCCATTCACAAAAACATAGTGATATGGAATTTCAATATATAAGTATTGTGTTGCTTCAGCATCAGTGGAATTTAATGCAAACCATGCAGTTAGTGTAGTGTGACGATCTTCACTTTGGGCCAATGCATTCATTTCATTTCCAGCATGGAAATAGACTAAATGTCGTTGTGGCAAATGTACTGCTAACCTATATACTGCATGTGATCTATCATGCATTTCAAATTTTAAAAGCCGCCACATAGCTTCTGGCGCACTGACATAGCGAGCATCTACATGAGATGCAAGTTCATCATGTACTAACTCACTACTTTCAGGGTTGTCTGCACTTTTGACGACTACAGTAGCTGCATCGTAACCTTTGTAAATATATTTATAGACATATTTAATTGATTTGATGGAAGTGCAGGCTTCTACGTTGATGTGGGCGTTGTACTTCATGAGTAAATGTGGATTGTAGGGTACTACATATCTATTGTCCACTTTTTTCCCACGAATAATGGCACTATCTCCTTCTCTTCTTTTATAAAGTGGATATCCATCACAATTGGCATAGGTTTTGTCTCTATAATCTTTGGGAAATTCTTTGGAACATTTATTATTTTCCATACATGGTGATTGTGGATTAAGGTCACCACAGGGTCCATGAATCATGCGATGAGTAACAATCTCATATAGTCTACCATATAGTTCTGGATCTGGTAGTTCAGCAACAATGACTGCATCCACTTTGTCTGAAGTATCTAATTTATCTTTTTCTTGAAGTATTATTAGAAGATGTGCATGTGGAAGGCCTCTTTTTTGAAATTCAATGGTATATACATAAGCAAGACATTTGCCAAATAACTGATTTATAGTGAAGTCACGTATTAATTCATTTAATTTAATCTTAAAAACTCTGGCTACTAAATCTGGTCGATCTGAAGCAGTTTGTCCAAGAAGTAGATTTAGTGTAATTTCTGGCCATTGTGGATTACATGTAAATGTCACAAATAAATCGGGTTTGCCAAATTTTGTCACAATAGCCATAGCATCATTGTATCTTTCTCTCATATTCCGAGGAGATCCTTGAAAGGAAGATGGTAAAATGATGGCTTTGCCAGCTGTCATGTCTCTGCTTGTAGCCACGTCAGCAACATAGTCCATGAGTCCAGAATATTGTTCTACACGGAGTTTATCTTGTTGATATTTGATAAAGTTTAAATTATTTGCCTCAACTTGCAAATATGAATCAATAATCCATTGTTGTGTTAGTTTCCCACCACATAAAATTGGATTAAATACATTGCGAATGGCAATTTGAGCTACTTTAAATTCAAGCATAGAAACATTATTTCGGATTCTGGCTTTAGCATTTGGGTAACTGGGAAGAGTTCATTTTGGTTGCCAACCTGCTTCTCCGTGTGGGAAAAAGATGGGATATGTCATTGGATCTAAATTTAGACTTAAGATACTCATATTAATAAACGGTTGGTCCTCATTTCTAGGATATATTCGTATGTCTCTTTGAAATGGTGGTTCTCCTTCATCATTGTGAAACACCATTGCAACCTCATTTGTTGTTGGCAAGTTATAACGACGTTTATCAGTATGTCTGTCTCTTTTAAGCACCATATTAACCTTCGGCATTGGTAATTGATGTGTTTGTGAATGAAGTAGTTGTTCATTTTCTACTTCTGCCAATTTTTTATAAGCTTTACTGTAGGGATTGTTGTCCATAATGTTATTTAGCTCTATGAAAACAGTGGGTAAGCATTTTTTATTTTCTTCCATCTGCATACGTTGGTCAACAGCTTCCATTGTATCTAGGACATATAGTTGAGCGAATTTTCTTTTATTTCCTTCCTCTGGATGTAAATGGGAAGTGCGATGATAAATTTGTCCTTGGACTTTAAAACAGTAAGGACCATGTCCTGGTACATTAGCAGCTAATGTTGCCCCCATGGATGCAAAGGATATGGCACTATTGTAGGATCTTATGTTTGTCTTAAAATTTTTGTAGTTTGGAAAAGTAGGTTCAGTCATAATATTTTGTAAATAAATTGGAAATTCTTTCCTTTCTGGAAGTTTGAACTTGCCTTTTTGACAACAACTAATAAATTGTCCATCTCTGGGTCTCTCCTGTTTAAAATAATAAGCCTCACAAAACTGACATTGAGTAGTCATGTCCCCACAACTATGAACCTCTACTGCTAAAGACTTGAGTAGAGGACAATTTGCAAAGCATATAGGATTTTGCCTTTCATATTCATCAGGTGAAATGTCATATAATGTTTCAACAACAGGTTCTAAATGTTTTGTTTTTTTCGTTGCTTTTCTTGGTATATGTTGTATTGTTTGAGGTAAAATGTCATCTAATGTTTCATGAAACGGTTCTAAATGCTTTGTTTTCTTTGTTGCTTTTTTTGGTATCTCTTGTCTTTTTTCTGGCAAAATGTCATCTGATGTTTGAGCAACAGGTTGTAAATGCTTTATTTTCTTTGTAGTTTTTTTTGACATATCTTTAATTTCTGCAAGTGACAGTCTTTTGCTTGCAATTCTTTTGCGTTCTTTTTCTCGTCGAATTTCCTTCTTCTCCGGTGTCTGCTGGCTGTCTGCTCTCTGTCGTCGTTCTCTAGCTTGGCGTCTTTTCTTTTCTTGTTTACTCTCATTATCAGCCATGTTAATCTGTAAAAATAAAATAATGTACCATTAGTTTATTTTGAGATGTTAAGTTGTTTTTCATGACATATAGTTATCAATAGTGTGTTAACATTTTATAGTTAATCAATTTCAATGCGTTCAATTGAATAAAAGTCTAAATAAGGGCATGAGATAATTATTTAAAGACATTTTTATTTATTAAACATGTATCCAAAAGCAAGTGTTTCAGTAACTAAAAAGGTATTTTAAAAAAGATGTTATGTCCTTATTTACAGCACTATTCAATTTGTCAAATGGCAATTAAATTAGGGTTTAGGACTGGAATGTTACAATGACAAATTATATAGATTCTGTGTTTTTAGACTTTTTTGGACTGTGCCAATTTATTTTTTAAGTTTACATTGAAGTTTGTATTTATTGTTAAAGATTATTGGCCCTAAAAGACAAATAAGAGATAGATGATAGATATTACTTTTTATACTGTACCTTGGTTGAAGTTTGATTTCAAGCAAAATTCTTTGTTGGTCCTGTGTTGAAAGCCTTCGTCCGATGGTCTGGTCCTGTGTTGAAAGTCCTCGTCCGATGGTGTAGTCCTCTGTTGAAAGTCCTCGTCCTCTGGTGTGGTCCTCAGTTCCAACTCCTGTTCCGATGTTCTTGACGCAGTATCTGTTATAAAATAAAAATGAAAATGTTATGTTATTTGAATGTCTTTGTATGAATGAAAAAATGGCATTATTTCTGTGTTTTTCTACAATCCTTTTTGGTGCGCCACAATTTTGGTATGCTTCTGTAGGCTATTTTCTAAGGCTTATAGGTGGTTAAACATTAAAGAAGAATATTAATTAATTTTTCTCTTTTTTTACTTGTTATACTGTACCTTGGTTGAAGTTTGATTTGAAGCAGAATCTTTGTTCGTCCTGTGTTGAAAGCCTTCGTCTGATGGTCTGGTCCTGTGTTGAAAGTCCTCGTCCAATCGTCTGGTCCTCTGTTGAAAGTCCTCGTCCGATGGTGTAGTCCTCTGTTGAAAGTCCTCGTCCAATGGTCTGGTCCTCTGTTGAAAGTCCTCGTCCGCTGGTGTGGTCCTCAGTTGAAACTCCTGGTCCGATGTTCTTGACGCAGTATCTGATATAAAATAAAAATGAAAATGTAATATTATTTTAATGTATTTGTATGAAGTAAAAAATGACATTATTTCTTTGTTTTTCTACAATCCCGTTTGGTGTCCACCACTTTTGGTATGCTTATTTAGGCCTTTTTCTAAGGCTTATAGATTGTTAAACATAAAATAAGTATCTAAATGTACTTTGGTATGTGTTTGTGTGAGTTTTCATACAATCCTGTTTGGTGCGCACCACTGTTGGTATGCTTATTTAGGCTTCTTTCTAAGGCTTATAGGTTGTTAAACATAAAATAAGAATGTAAAAGTAGTTTGCTATGTGTTTGTGTGAGTTTTCATACAATCCTGTTTGGTGCGCACCACTGTTGGTATGCTTATTTAGGCTTCTTTGTAAGGCTTATAGGTTGTTAAACATTAAATAAGAATCTAAATGTAGTTTGCTATGTGTTTGTGTGAGTTTTCATACAATCCTGTTTGGTGGGCACCAATGTTGGTATGCTTATTTAGGCTTCTTTCTAAGGCTTATAGGTTGTTAAACATTAAATAAGAATGTAAATGTAGTTTGCTATGTGTTTGTCTGAGTTTTCATACAATCCTGTTTGATGCGCACCACTGTTGGTATGCTTATTAATGTAGTTTTGTAATGCTAATAGGTTGTTAAACATAAAATAAGTATCTAAATGTAGTTTGCTATGTGTTTGTGTGAGTTTTCATACAATCCTGTTTGGTGGGCACCAATGTTGGTATGCTTATTTATGCTTCTTTCTAAGGCTTATAGGTTGTTAAACATTAAATAAACATCTAAATGTAGTTTGCTATGTGTTTGTGTGAGTTTTCATACAATCCTGTTTGGTGGGCACCAATGTTGGTATGCTTATTTAGGCTTCTTTCTAAGGCTTATAGGTTGTTAAACATTAAATAAGAATCTAAATGTAGTTTGCTATGTGTTTGTGTGAGTTTTCATACAATCCTGTTTGTTGGGCACCACTGTTGGTATGCTTATTTAGGCTTCTTTCTAAGGCTTATAGGTTGTTAAACATTAAATAAGAATCTAAATGTAGTTTGCTATGTGTGTGTGTGAGTTTTCATACAATCCTGTTTGATGCGCACCACTGTTGGTATGCTTATTAATGTAGTTTTGTAATGCTAATAGGTTGTTAAACATAAAATAAGAATGTAAATGTAGTTTGTTATGTGTTTGTGTGAGTTTTCATACAATCCTGTTTGGTGGGCACCAATGTTGGTATGCTTATTTAGGCTTCTTTCTAAGGCTTATAGATTGTTAAACATTAAAATAAGAATGTAAATGTAAATCCTGTTTGATGGGCACCACTTTTGTTATACTTATGTAGTGTTTTTTCTAATGGTTATACATTGTTAAACAATCACATTTGAATGAGGCCCTCGGCCATTAAACATATTTAGGTCCTGAATCAATTGCGTTTTGACCAATTGAATAGGGCTCTATATAAGCACATAAAATATTTTTTGACAGAAGTTTTTAGTTAGTGAAGACCTATTATGTGCTTATATAAAGCCCTATTCAATTAGCCAACTCACAATTGAATAAGGCTCATGGTTCGGTTCTTTTTTATACTTAAATACTTTACCTTGATTGAAGTGTGGAATGACAGAGGGTCCCCTCCTGCCAATCTTAATCCGCCGGTCTTCTTGTAGTGTCTGTTTGAAAAATAAAGTGAAATAGTGAATTATAGAATTTTTTATTTGTATTTAACAAACCATGGCCTTTTCAGCATTTAAAGTATTTTTGTATCTTACCTCTTGTTCTTTGTTGGTGTTCTTTAAAAGGGATTGTGCTTCACAGTGTACGGTGCAAATTGTTGAAAGACGCTGTTGATGCAGAGTCTGTTTGAATATTTAAAATAGTAGAAAGATTGAGTTTTAGGTGATCTATTGAATTGCAGTAAATTAATTTCATTGAAATATACTTCTGTAATTAATTTGAATTAACATTATTTTTTGGTGGGGTCTACACACATATGTCACATACATGAAGCACATTTCCATAGTTGAAAGTAATTTTTTTGTGTGCGTGTGACATATCACTATACATGAATCATATTTTAATTGTTAAATTAACCTTATTTTTATTTTTGGCCAACATACATAAATGTGTGTGTGACATGTGACTATAGATGATACACATATATGTGCGTGTCACATATCAGTATACATGACTCATATTTTAATAGTATTTTAATAGTCCCAACTTATTTTTTTGTAATGTAATTTAAATGTAGTTGTTTAATTAGTTTGTTGCAGGGGCAATACACATAAATGTGCATGTAACATGTCACTATACATTATACGCATAAATGTGCGTGTCACATGTCACTATACATTATACGCATAAATGTGCGTGTCACTTGTCACTATACATTATACACATAAATGTGCGTGTCACTTGTCACTATACATTATACACATAAATGTGCGTGTCACTTGTCAGTATACATTATACGCATAAATGTGCGTGTCACTTGTCACTATACATTATACACATAAATGTGCGTGTCACATGTCAGTATACATTATACGCATATATGTGCGTGTCACTTGTCAGTATACATAAACCTCTTTGTCTTCTTTAATTATTTTTTTTGATGTCCTGTCTTGAAAATAAGTAATATATTATAGCTTACCTCTCAGTTGTAATTTGCACAATGTAAAGTAGTAAATTAGGAAAGAATTATCTTCTCAAGTTTTAGCAGCAGTTATCTTCGAAGTCACTCTGTTCATCAACTGAGGAGAAATGTATTTTTCTCTGTCAAATAGACAGTATTTATAAACTTGTAGAACATTCTGGAAAGTTAGACCGTTAGAACGTAATACGCATGCGCTATTTGCGTTCCAGCTTACAATTTGCGTTCCATCCGCCATTTTGTGCGTAGTAGTGGTTAAAATGGTGTTTAATATGAGTGTGATCCGTTCCGCATAGTATGTGTTTCATTATTGCGAGTAAGTGTAGTGTAGTTACGTCTGGAGCCTCGTTTTCGTTTTGTTCGGCGGCCATTTTTTCTCTCGCTTAGCCGATTTTCGGTCGTTTAAACTGTTTGTTTTCACTTAAATGGACGTGTAAATGAACTTTTGGAGGTGCCGGATGCCCCCCCGTGCTGTAAGTAAGCTTTTTATGTGTTTGTTGTGTTTATTTCTTGTGTTTGTGATGTTTTGATGCGCGGCGGTTGGAATGGGTCTTTCGCGGCCGTATTTTTTTCCGATGCGGCCGTATTTTGTTGCGAGTAAGTGTAGTGTAGTTACGTCTGGAGCCTCGTTTTCGTTTTGTTCGGCGGCCATTTTTTCTCTCGCTTAGCCGATTTTCGGTCGTTTAAACTGTTTGTTTTCACTTAAATGGACGTGTAAATGAACTTTTGGAGGTGCCGGATGCCCCCCCGTGCTGTAAGTAAGCTTTTTATGTGTTCGTTGTGTTTATTTCTTGTGTTTGTGATGTTTTGATGCGCGGCGGTTGGAATGGGTCTTTCGCGGCCGTATTTTTTTCCGATGCGGCCGTATTTTGTTGCGATATACGCAGTTAGCTTTTACGTGTACGACGCAGTGTATTTGTTTCTAAGTCGTGCGTATGTGTGTTAAGAGCGTGTGAGGGGCCTTTTTTACTGTTTTTTTGTTAAGTCTTGCGTCTGTGTGTCTGGGTGTAAGCGGGTGTGAGGCGACTTTGAGTTTTTTTTTGTTATGAAGTTGTGTGTGTGTGTATGTGTGTGTTAACACAGCCGATGTTGGGATGCTCCCACCACCGCAAATGCGGACCCTCGCTTCGCGAGGATCCGCATTTGCGGGGACGTTGTTGGGTTTTTGTTGGCTGGGCGGTTGGGTTTATTCTGTTAAAAAAGTCGTGTGTGTGTATGTGTGTGTTAACACAGCCGACGTTGAGCCTCCACAACCGCAAATGCGGGCCCTCGCTTCGCGAGGACCCGCATTTGCGGCGAACTGCGTCCCTCGCTTCGCGAGGGACGCAGTTTCTTGCGGGCTCGCTACGCGAGCCCGCAAGCGTGAGCAACGACTTGGGTTTTTGTTGGCTGGGCGGTTGGGTTTATTCTGTTAAAAAAGTCGTGTGTGTGTATGTGTGTGTTAACACAGCCGACGTTGAGCCTCGACAACCGCAAATGCGGGCCCTCGCTTCGCGAGGACCCGCATTTGCGGCGAACTGCGTCCCTCGCTTCGCGAGGGACGCAGTTCTTGCGGGCTCGCTACGCGAGCCCGCAAGCGTGAGCAACGACTCGTACGCTCACAACTATATATGTGATTGGAAAATGCATGTCTACTAGCTCCTGTTTTTCTATAAATAAACATCCATCTGAACAATTGATCTGTTCAGCAAACTAGGTGTTGGGTTAAGTGCACCATTTATGCCAAAACGTCTTTGGAGTAAGGAGATGGGGTTTGACATTTAAGTCACCTTGCACTCAAACAGCCCTATTAAATTCGAGCTACGTTTAAAAACTTAGCTCGCATTGTAGAAAGTAAGGCCTACGGCTATTAAATTAGCCCCGTAAAGTAGGCCGTTGACGATCTGCAGGATAGCTGCGACAAAAGCCTACGGACTGAGCAACAAGGAACTTCATGGCCACATATCCTTTGATCTGTCAAGCCCGTAACCGCTACAATTCCAATCATGCTATTAAACTGCAACAATGTCACTCGCGAGCAAGCCCGTAACACGCAAAAGTCCTACGAGTGCTGGGGAGAACTCACAACGGGGGTAAAGTCCAATATGTAGCACTTGTACTGTAAATAAAAACACACTATGGTACAATTATTAAAAGTGAAAGTGATGTTACGTCTTAAAATGAATAGCACAACATTCTCAAGCCCGCAAATTTACCCAATAAAATACTTCCTTTCATGTAAATTTTATGAGTTAGATTGAGCCCGGCAATCAATGTGTTAATACATATAATGGAACTCGCATGTAATAGAATATAATATTTGCGGCTTCGTTAATATTGCATGAAACTGGAATGTGGGTCCAATCGTAACTTTTAATTGAAGCCCGTAGGACTTTGAAATCCAACCTCCATTTTTCTGTGACGCAATGATGATGATCTCTGTTTCCATTGGCTCCATCAAAACCCGTAACTACAGGTTTGAATAATTGATCACCAGCAAAAACGCAAGTCCGACGGCCGACAACTGGTTTACGGGTTTGCGTCTCAAACTCGTAACTCTCAGCCCGTTCTAATTTAAGAGCACAGTAACACAGGGGAATTTCAAGCCTGCAGCTGCTGCGAACTTCACGTTGCACTTACGGGCCTGGAATTTAATAGGGCTCAAAATCAAGTAAACGTTTGTGTGGCAACCTCCTTTTAAAGTATGGAATATACATATTAATTTAATGAAGACTACTGCCTATAAGAACATCCTATAAAGAGTTTTATATTCACCTCCTCTAACTATATTTCTCTGTGACATTTGAACCAAACCACTAGGTCAATGCATGTGGTCATTTACCACATCAGCAAATGTTTCCCATTAGGAGGTCAAAGCAACCTGAGAGTCTTTGTACATGTACCAGAATGCAGAATTTTGAAAACAAATTCATCATCACAAATCATCACAAATCATCACATATATTTTGTATCACAAGTGTAAAGCCCCAGTGCCGCAGAATAACAACACCTAAATTGTCTTTGCAAAACATTCACACTTTTTTAGATCTAATAGAATGAATCTTATTGAGTCCCTGATGGTTAATCATAAGTCCAATATTTCTGATTACTAAACCCTAATCAATTTTAGGCCAGTTTTTATTTCTAAATGTTACGAGCCAAAGCCCCTCTTATTAAATAAGCACCTATGCCTTCAGCACACACCTACACATACAGGAACATGCTGTTGTGCTTTTTCTGACTCACTCATACTGATTTCCATTTATAAACTGTTTTCACAGAAGATACAGGGGGTATTTGATTGAAAAGATCTCTTTAGGTAGCAAATAATAAACATTTTCTGCACTTTATCAAGGACCCTCTTGTTTAAAAGTACTGCTTGGCCACTGTGATCATATTTTAACATTTATTTTGAAGAACGACCCTTGAAAAAATGCAACTGCAATGTAATATACGAATGTAGAAAATAATATGGCCTCTAATTTATTACATTTTATGTGCAAAATATACAATTTTGTTTAAGCAGATCAGTTATCTGAGGTGGGAGGAGAATTTGAATACACAGATTATGTCCACATAAGGGGAATGTGGCCTCTGCATTTGTGCTCTCAACAGGTCTAAAAGGAAGTGCATTTGTTTACTCCTCCATACAAAGCAATAGACAGCATCAGGCAATATGGATTCCTACAGTAAAGAATAATTGCATTTAAAAGTAGCTTTTAAAAAAAAAAACATTTGCCCATTTTCATAGTTACATAGTTACATAGTAACTAAGGTTGAAAAAAGACTTTTAGTTCATCAAGTTCAACCTTTTAATGCGGATTAATTGTTATTTGATCCAGAGGAAGGCAAACAGAAAATATAACAAACAGTGAAACATTGTCAATTGTCTCAAAAGAGGGAGGGGGGGGGGGGGTAATCCTTCCTGACCCCAGATACTTGCGATCAGACTCCACCTTGGATCAATACTTCTTCTTTAATTATCCAGGATAATCATGTTTAGTTATTCAAAAGAAAATGTAGAAATAAATTCACTATAGTGTCCCTTGAATATATATGCGGTCCTGTACTACGTTATGAAACTGGCACACCATCTGCCATAGTGAAATTAAGTATTTTACAGCTTCTATATCAATTCACAGTAGATATAAAAACACACCAAGAAATCTCTGAATTTATGTAGGCAAAAAAAAATATGATCTAAAATCTGTATAGTTTTGCATGAAGTATTCCTGGAATGTAGCATTAAATTATTCGACAAAACAGCCCAGGAGAAAGTTACTACCTAACAGTAGTGACAAGTGACATGTCAGATTTTACCTCAAACAATGTGCAACTACTGTAAATTTCAATTACCACAAGTCTAAATCTGACTGTGTGTAGAAATGAAGCTTCTCTGTGTTGGGAAAAAATGCCTCCAGCATAGAAAACTTTAAACAGAAGAATCCAAAGAGGGGGAACAAACTCCCATTGATCGCACTTTCTAGTTCCATGAATTTCCATGCTTCAGATTCCTTCCCCAATAGCAATACAGCATATTTCATCTGGCAATTTAAGAACACAAAATAGAACGTCACTCAACCAGAAACTCCCTTCTTAAAAAATCTTTATGTCATTTCACACTGAATTGTGCAGTAATGTTTAGAAATTGTGCTGATGGTTAATAATTTATTTTTCGACATGTTTGGTTGATTGAAAACATTTTAAAGACATTTAATGCACAGGTGGTATAGATTTTTCTGACCAAGAACAGACCGAGTAGATGCTAAAATAGGACACCTAAGATGCCTATGCACTATAGCATTCATGTATTGTAAACTTTCATATAAAGGTTGCTGCAAAGAAAATATATCTTTTTTATACTTTGATTTTATTATGATTAAAATAAATATGTAGGTTAATATTTAGGAAGGTTGCTGCTAAAGTTAGTTGCAGACACCAAGGTCAAGTCCATATTTATAGTGTTGCTCCACAATATTTCTAGGATACATCTTGACAATCATATGAATACAAATAAATAGTTATCATGCATGTTAGAAAATCAATAAATAAAAATAAAACAAATGGTATTTTTTATTTATCTTAGTAACTACAGTTCTTTGATACCAATTATGTATAGGTTTCATACTAAATTCTATTACAAAGCTACATTTTGAACAACAGTTAGGATGCATTTTTTCCAGAACTAAATGGAAAATGTGCTCCTTGTTCTATAGGTGATAATACTGTAACTGAAACTGCATTTTTGGTATTTCTTTGGACGGAATTCCAGTGCAAAATTTCTGTTAATTTCCAAACTTTAGGTCTATTTACCCACTAACGACTTTGACTTTCTTTTGTATGTAATAAAGCTTTTCATAAAAGTTGTGAGTTTTTATCCATCCAAAATTGAAAATAGTTAAAATTTTATATTAAATTGTTTGAAAACACACAAAAATAAACATATTAACCTGCTAGCTCCTGGCATAGATTAAATTAAAATATGTATTGTCCAGGCTGTAGAGTTAATACTCATGCATATGAGAGGGAATTGTTGAGGTGACCTAAAATTTGAAATAAAATAAAAATAGTTTATATATTATTTTATGGCATTTTTAATAAACGTCTGCATGTTCACTTCAGTCCAAGCTCCTCCTTCAAACCCATAGCCTTCACATTTGTGTTAAAAGCTCACCTATGAATTAAATATCTGTTTCATTTGCTTATATTAAAGGAGTAATACATCTTGACCAAAAATACATATTTCTTATATGCTTTCAGATAGCCCTCTTATTACATTTTGAACCTCAGTACCGCTCTCATTAAATCTTACCCTTGTTTCACACGCCCTCACATTACAGACCCACTGTAGTTCAAGAAAAACTGCATTTGAATAGGAGATTATATGGCTTCTAAGAACATTACAGCTGTGTAATCGCTAAATATAAAAAAATAGATAAAATCAGAATTTTTAAAAACTGAGCAAAAGATACCATCCTGTGGTTCTTGATAACTGGAGCATTATGATTCCCTTATATACTACTTCCCCAACCTTCTTCCCCACCTATTAGTTATATCTATTCTATAAACAAAAGATGGTACACAACTTTTGTATTTAAGAACAATAATGTTTATTGTATTATACTTCTCATTACAAAATGAAAAATATACAGTTTAAAAATGGCAGTGATGTGTGCTTCTCGATGATTACAGCTTTATATTTCATATTTCATTACTATTCTGTTGTACTATTTTAAGTATTCTCAAGACAATTGAGGATTTTAATTTAAAGACACACATAAAATATATCAATAATATACTAGAGCAGCCAAATGGAATAATGAAACAAAGAGTTTATTCACCAGGGATTGCAATGTATTATTTCTTGGGCTATGAGATGTAACTTGCACATAGGTTTATATTTCAATTAATGTGTTGCTAAATCTTGAACACCTAACTCATATAGCAAACTGAGCGCAGAGGCTCCTATGGGGAACATTATCTAATTATTTAATGGTACACTAATCCTACATATTCTCATCACATATATTCTCTCTAGAGCTTGAATGCATTTATAGAAATAGAAATTGCAAGTTAACAAATGGATGTCTAAGTAATTGTAGCAGCTACAATACAATGAGGACCTGACACTATGCAGGTATGGGTTAAGAACAAATTCAGCCTTCACATTTTAATTTTTATATGCAATATTTCTTCACTTCTGCCTTCCATTTTCTTTGCCCTGCTGACTCTGGTGGTGTCCCTGTACAAACTAATGAAATCTAATCAATCTCATGAAACACTGGCAGCTGCAGCTGCCGCATTCCCACTGTGCACATAGAAACTTCATGTCCATTCAAGGTCTCCTCCTACCTCAGGAAGATGATGAGCATAAACCAAACTGTGGATTACATTGCAGATTCATTATTTATAAAAACATAATAAATATAGAATATAATATTTTTTACATTATAAAAACTTCAATCAGATTTTCAAGCATGGTTCTTCAAAATATAAATATTGTTTTAAGTATCCTTGTAGAAGGTTCAAATAATGGAAACTTTTCAATAAAATAGAACATAAGTAAGCAACAAATAATATTTAAGCTTTTTATATAGACCCAATCTTATACTGGGAGCAGGACAACATGTCCATACTCAACCTTGTTACTGTACATTTGCCATTTTTATTTATATAACACATCCTGTCATCCTTTTTATCCCTATGTAGCCTTTCAGACTTACATTAAATTGTTCACTTTGAACACAAATGACATGCAAGTCTCCTCAGCAGCCCCCGACATACATAAAGGCCTCCTAATGCTACTGATCTCCTTCAGTTCTCAAGCGTGACGCATACCCAAGAACAGGATTAGTGTGTTTCATGGAATAATGCCCACTTTGGGGTCAGTCTCTTAAATGTTAGCTCGCCTTTAACATGGTTTATTTCTGTGTGAAATATTGTATTTTTTTAATATTTCTTTACACTAGCAAACGGCATACAACTTTAGGTGGAACAAAAAGAGACAGGCAACCAGTTGGTTGTATTCATTGGGATCAATTTGGTTTGTCATGTGACATGCTAAACATAAAAATACTATATGTATAGAAAAGTGAGAGAAAAAAGTCATCAGGAACAGGAGAAAACAACAATGAAGATACTACGTTTATTCCATACTTGCTTTTTATATCTTTATGATAATTAGTATTGTCTTATTTAAAGAGAAGGAAAACAGATAATTACAATCACTGTATAGCAGGAACGGGGATATGCACTAAACAAGGAAGAGATGAAGCGGACATACAATGAAATGCTGTATATCCTAATCTATATTATTATTGTGCAAATGAAACAGTCTCATTTGGATAATTGCTATGCTTCTGGATTACTGCTAGTGTCCATATAATCTTTATGACTCAACGCATCAAGATATTGACATTTACACTATTTCTAACACATATCATCTACAATTAACCATTGTTTAGTATTTAGAAATTGATGTCAGACCCTTATAACATAGATGTAATTAGTACCATTTTGATTAAATAAATAATTTAAAATGTATTATTATATTATATTTTTCTTTTTCACAACACTTTTGAAGCACTTATTATCAACGCTTATATTGTCAATAATATTTGTTACCAAAATGCAAAAATATAGACAACTGATTAAAAATAAAAGATATACATATCAATTTTAGTAATCACTGGCACACATTTATAGGTTCAAAGGTTTTGAAGCAATTTTATTAAAAGGCCATTGAAGTCATTAAAACTACTCTGCAACCAAAATCAAGTAGAAAGTGCATTAAACATTCATTGGCGCTCTTTTCATTGTTTTATAATTATTTCAAAATGCTCTCCTGTTAGCTTTTATTGTACACATGATGTTAATTAACATTGAGTGGCTAGCACCTCATAACTTCCTTCGTTTATAAGACATTCTTACAGATCCTGAAAGGACCATAAATTACAAGCTTCATCTAAAAGCGTATATAGTGTCTTCACTGCAATATAAAATAGATTGTAAATTTGCAAGTTTTCAATCTTGTAAGATGCTTTGGAAAAAATCACCATGTATGTAAGATTTTAAGCTTAAAGACAGGACCTTCTACTCTTTTGCCATATGTTAATTTTGTAGTTTGCTTTGTACTTAACCCCTGTATAGCTCTACAGAATATGTCGAGTTTACTTTGAGCACCTCAACAAGCCCTTGGAAAGTCACCCCCCCTTCAGAGGTCTGTGTACTAAAGTACTGTATATACTCGAGTATAAGCCGACCCGAGTATAAGCTGAGGCACCTATTTTACCACATAATACTGGGAAAAATGAGTGACTCGAGTATAAGCCGAGGGTGGGAAATGTGCTGCCCCCTGTGTCCCTCTTGTGCCCTCTGTGTCCCCCTCTAGTGTGCCCTCTGTGCCCCTTTATGTGTCCCCCCACTCTCTCCCCTGTGTCTCTTCTCCCCTCTCCCTTCCATGTGTCTCTTCCCCCCTCTCCCTTCCCTGTGTCTCTTCCCCCTTCTCCCTTCCCTGTGTCTCTTCCCCCCTTTCCCTTCCTTGTGTCTCTTCCCCCCTCCCTTATCAACCTCCTCAACCTCCCTCCTCATTCTCAACCCCCCTCCACATTCTCAACCCCCTCCTCATTCTCAACCTCTTTTCTCAACCCCACTCCTCTTTCTCAACCTCCCTCCTCATTCTCAACCTCCCTCCTCATTCTCAACCCCCCTCCTCATTCTCATCCCCCCTCCTCATTCTCAACCTCCCTCCTCATTCTAAACCCCCTCTTCAACCCCCCTCCTCAACCCCCTCCTCATCCTCAACCTCCCTCCTCAACCCCCCTCCTCATCCTCAACCCCCTCCTCAACCTCCCTCCTCATCCTCAACCCCCTCCTCAACCTTCCTCCTCAACCTCAACCCCCCCTCCTCAACCCCCTCCTCAACCTCAAACCCCTCCTCATTCTCAACCTCCCTCCTTATTCCCCCATCCTCATCCTCAACCTCCCTCCTCAAACCCCCTCCTCATCCCCAGCCCCCCTCCTCATTCTAAACCCCCTCCTCAACCTCAACCCCCCATCCTTAACCCCCCATCCTCATCCTCAACCCCCCCATCCTCAACCCCCTCCTCAACCCCCCTCCTCAACACCCCTCCTCATCCTCCCTCCCCATCCTCCCTCCTCATCCTCCACCTCCCTCCTCATCCTCAACCTCCCTCCTTAACCCCCCTCCTCATCCTCATCCTCAACCCCCCATCCTCATCCTCAACCCCCCGATCCTCATCCTCAACCCCCTCCTCAACCCCCTCCTCATCCTCAACCCCCTCCGCAACCTCCCTCCTCAACCTCAACCCCCCCATCCTCAACCCCCTCCTCAACCTCCCTCCTCAACCTCAACCCCCCTCCTCATCCTCAACTCCCCTCCTCATCCTCCCTCCTCAACCTCCCTCCTCATGCTCAACCTCCCTCCTCATCGTCAACCCCCTCCTCATCCTCAACCCCCTCCTCATCCTCACCCCCTCCTCATTCTAAACCCCCTCCTCAACCTCAACCCCCCATCCTCATCCTCAACTCCCCATCCTCATCCTAAACCCCCCATCCTCATCCTAACCCCCGCGCCATCCTCATCCTAAAACCCCCTCCTCACTTTACCCCTCCTCATCCTAAACCCCCCTCCTCACTTTACCCCTTTAAATACCTCCCCATCTCCCTTTCCCCTCACTTACCTCCATCTGCAGCTTCTCCTCCGGCCTCCACGCTCCTTCCTGCGTCTTGACCCGGCCAATGCTAATGACGTGGCGAGCATGTGAAGTCACGTCATTAGCATATACTGGTTGCCGACGCAGGAAGGAGCGGAGGCCGGAGAAGCAGCTGCAGATGAAGGTAAGTGAGGGGAAAGGGAGAGGGGGAGGTATTTAGAGGGGTAAAGTGAGGAGAGGGCCCTTTGTAGGAGGGCTAAAGAGGGGGATTAGAGAGACACAGGGGGGTTAGAGAGACACGGGGGGGTTAGAGAGACATGGGGGGTTAGAGAGACACGGGTGGGAGAGTGACTCGAGTATAAGCCGAGGGGGCCCTTTTTAGCCTTAAAAAAAGGGCTGAAAAACTTGGCTTATACTTAAGTATATACGGTAATTGCCTGACAATCACAATGCCATATCACTGACACAGTGGCGGAGCTAGTGAATGGAGGGTCTCGGAAGAGGAGAAGAAGGAAGAGGGGGAGCAGGCGAGAAGGGAGAGGGGGAAGGGGAGGACAAGGGAGATGGGTGAAGGGGAGGAGAAGGGAGAGGGGGAAGGGAGGAGAATGAAGGAGGTGGGGGAGGGGAGTGGTGTGCTGAGGGGGCACAGGAGATTTCAGTAGTGTTGGGCCCCCTCCAGTACAGGGGCCTTGGTGTAACGCACCGGCTGAATTGGCTATAGATCCGCCCCTGCGCTGACAAGTCAAAATGATACAATAAATCTGGCCTGCCTTGTGAAGACCTAAACCAAGGAATAGATGGGTGGGCACCTGGTTGCCTCTGAGAAAGCACAGGAAGCCAGGATTTTATACTTGCAGGACGGGTGCCCCTTCCTCACAAGCTTCTGGGTGAACCAAGCATGACCTTTGCCAGCTACTGGTAGCTTCTAGGGGTCTCCGGAATTAGCTAAACAACAAAGTTCATGTATAAAGCACAGAAGCCCATTTAATAAAACCTGGATTATGATTTATGCTGTACACTTTATTTGTACATGGATTTAAAATGTCATATGTCAGTGTCTCTTTAAAGTCTTATAAAAAGCAGGGGGGAAAAGATGTGACACAATTTTGTAACTAGTACAAAATGAAAATGTAAAGTAAATCTACCATTAGCAACAGAGGTATTTAGATGACAGCAAAGTACACAGAATTATGCGTGTTTGCATACAGAGTAAAACAAAATATGATAAAACACAGGCACATAATAATGCCTCCCACAAATTATTAGTATAAATTGTATGTCTTTTATAGTCCATAGTCTATTATTTTACTGTGCAAACCATTTTGTTTCATTTTTAATTAGAAAACATAATCAACATAAAAGCTTTAGTCTCGTAGTCCAATCATCATAATTTTCCAGCTTTCAAGGATTAACATACCTTTTAATGGAACTGATTTTGGAAACAAAATACCATAATTAACTGAAGAGACTTTTAAAATGCAAAACCCCTTCTTCAGGATTATCAAGAGGCGAGGAAGGCTTCAAATAACAGGAAAAAGGTTTATGATAATGTTTAAGCGCAACTTATTTTTTATACATATTAAAAAGTTATATTTTAATAAAAATATATATATTTGTATGTAATACATATTCCTTGCATTGATTATTCAATGATTGCACTTGATTTGTTAGACTTCACTGGTAGCTGTATAGTATAAGTTGTGTGCTATTTATATGGGAACACTTTGCTTACTGCCTTTGCCCAATTTTAGCTGCCCATATCATACTCCATACAATTCATCCATATATGACCAGCAAGCAGCCCTGGGAGCATTCCAGATAAGTTTATTCTAAGGTCGAAGCAATCGCTTACATTTTTCTTATCCATTTCAAGTAAAAGGAAGTATGGTGTTGTCCCCTTCTGGATCGTTATCTTGTTTTGGTGAAGGGGCTTGTGTAGAAAGAGCAATACTATGTAAGGTCACCCAAAATGGGCGGGACATAGTAGAGAGATCAGAGAAATTGTGGTCCACTGGAGAAGGAACTGGCAACCCAGTCCAGTATCTTTGCCAAGAAAACCATATGGATAAGCACAACCAGAAACACAGACAGATATGGTATGCTGCATCCATATGCTCACCGAGAATTGGACACGACTAAAGGACTGAACAACAGCAATGGCTTTGTCATTTCTGACCTGCCACCACAATGGGACAGTATTTCATAGTCTTAGTCCTCAACACTGTATGCGCTTCCATATCAGATCTAATCTCTAGAAACTCCCTGTACCACCCTGTCCACTCGGCCCACAACATCCATCTCTTGTCACCTGTCATCACCACCTCACACTCTCGTCTCCAAGACATTTATCATGCAGCCCTCACCCTGAGGATGTCTCTATCCCACTTTGTCAGACTCTCCCCTACTCTTGACAGTTTCAAGCAATCCACGAAAACTCATCTTTTCAAAGAAGCCTTCCAACTTGTTCCCCAACATAATAGATTTCGTCAAGACAGTAACCACCACATGTGTAAGGGTCCTGCTGCCTCACAGGACAACAGACAAGCAGACCCTTTCCTTTTGTGACTAATACCCTTAACCCACTTAAATTGTAAGCTTTTACGAGAGCAGGGTCCTAAGCACCTTCTGTACCAGTATATAACTTTTGTCTTATTTGTCACAGCAGTGATAGTGAAAACACATGATTGTATAGTTGAGCTGACTGCCTATTAGCCACATTAAATTCCAAGCCTGTATGTGCAATGTGAGACCCGCAACGGCTGCAAGCTTGAAATGTTGCTGATTTACGGGGCTATTAAATTATCACATGCTCCGAGTTACGGGCTTGAGAGGCAACCCCGTAAACCACCTGTCGCTCGTTGGATGTGAGGCCGTGAACATGATCAATTAGTCAAACTTGTAGTTACAGGTTTAGATGGAGTCAATGGCAAATGAGAGGTGGGATTTCAAAATCTTACGGTTTTCAATTACGAGTTACGATCGGACACACATTCAAGATATGATGCAATATTGATAAAGCCGTAAATATGATATTCTAGTCCATGAGAGTTCCATTATCTGTATTAACACATTGATTGCCGGGATCAATATAACACGGAAAATAAACATGAAATAAAGTATTTTTTGGGGCCGATTTGTGTGCTTGGGAATGTTGTACTATTAATACCAAGACCTATCATCACTTTCCCTTTTAATAACAGTACAGTAGTGTGTGTATATGTGCATTTACAGTGCTACGGATTGGACTTTACCCCTCTAGCATGTCCTCTCTAGCACTTGTTGGCTTCTTGGCTCCATTTGCGAGTTACGGGGTTGAAAGCCAGTGATTGTGATGCAATTTAATAGCGCAATTGTAACATTGCGGTTACAGACTTGACAGATCAAAGGATTTGCGGCCTCGCAAATAGAATTCTCACATCCCGTAGGGTTTTCTCGCTCCTACCCTGCAAGTCGTCGCTGGGCTGCTTTAAGAGGCCAATTTAATAGTCGGAAGTTTTGCGAGCTACGGGTTTACACGTTAGGGGAATTTAATGTGGCTGTTAGTGAACTGATTGTGTATACAGATCACTGAATAGTTCCACAGAGTACCTACATCCCAATATACACATATTGCAGAGTTAAACAGCAATGTTTAATTTCAGTTAGTATATAAATGCTCTGAATATAAACGCACACTGCATTACATTCTCCTATTGAGCTTATACACTGAGTGCATGACATGAAATATAATCAGTCTGACTCCTGAGATCAATTTAAAGAAATAGATGTTGCTGATGATTTTCCTGTCTTCTGCCATTATCAGTAGTAAGATTTATCTCTGATACTTGAGCGTCTTTATGGTATACTTAATTCTGAATATGCATTTACCTTGATAACAGCTGTGTTATGTCTGAGCATGATATATGCATTCTTTGGGTATCAATCCCAATGGAATAAGGATCACCAAACTATCAGGTACAGCTATTAATTTACTGGGGATCTGCTGTACCAAAATACTTGGTTTATATAATATTTGGTAAATATGTTCAGGAAGACAGATCAATGCCTCATCTCTATAGTTATAAAGCCATTTAAAACTGTGTCATCTGAAATACAGTATGGTGTACCCACAGAGGCAAACATGTAGTAAACCTAATGGAGAAAATAAACTTTCCATTTCCTACCCCTAACCCCAGCAAAGAGGAAGATTAAATGACCAGTGTAGATTGGGGAACATATTTGTTTAGAAATTAGTAAATTACGTATTTAGAAATTTGGGGCTATGTAAATTCATGATCATGAAAAGATTCTTTAGAGAAGAGGTTCATTTCTAAAGACTGTTTATCAAATGTTCAGCAATTTCTGATAGCTTGGAGGCCGTGGGAGCATGCTTATCTTATATATTGGTGGCTGAGGGAAGATGAGGTTTGTTATATCATTGAAGGGTTTAGAATTTGACACCTACCCACTTCCCTCACATATGCACAGTCACACATATAAGCCCTGTTCTTGCAGAAATATAAAGCCCCCTCGCATACATGGAAACTTCAGTAAAGTATCAGATGTCACCAGAAATAAGCAGAACCATCATTTTTTTGTAATTAATTATGCTCTTATATTTTATTTCATCATACAGTGGTCCTTAAATATAAGTACCTGGTGCTAGAATTGTGTCCTTGGGGGAGGTTTTTGCCCCCTAACATGCAGTTTCCTGTAGCTTCTAAAGACTATGCCCATGCCTAACGTGTTATTCCAGCGATATTGTCTGTAGAGGAGCTAGGACCTACTCTTCTTCAACACTACCTCACTAGTACTCTATCTTAAAATGCAATAAGTTTAAAGTCCCAGTGTGTGCTTCAAACATCACAGCGACATGGGGCTATGAGCACCTCGGTCACGCTGACTCGGTGATTGATCTGTTCTGAAGCTGGGGTGGGAGTAAGTGAGCAACCTCTCATTGTAAAACAAAGAACATAGCTCTGCTACTTTACTTCTCCACTCTGATAACAGGTAGATGAAAACCCAGCACCTGCTTCCTGCAAGACGTATTGCAAAGAATAATTTCCCTGCATGAAACAAATTGTCAAAATGGGCGACGGCAGCAAATGATACATAAAAGTGAGAGATGAATTTACATGGAAGTGTCTGTGAATGTTTGCTCTAATGATCCCTCTGTGTTTCTATGGAGATCTGCAGAGCATCGCACTGTGAGCAGCAAGTGCGCCTCCTCTTTTGATGTGGTATGCAGATAATCTGACGGGTTCACGTTCATACAAGCTACACCAAAATTATTTGTTTTAAAAAAAATTGTTTAACACGTCTAGTCTCTTTGATATTTCATTTGTACTGTGCTAAGAAAAAAATCTTCCTTGCTATAAAACCATGGCTTTAAATCAGTTCAAGAGCACAACTATACATATATCTCGAGGTACTCAGTGATTCACTGGAAAACAATAAATCATTGTTTATTTCTACACAAACATTGCTCAATCTCCTCGCAATCAGATCCGAGCTGCACATTTACTAAACCCTTTCAGTACTGAAGTAGTGACCTGCTGCACAGCTCCCTATTATTCCTCATCTAATGTAATAAAGGCTTATCATCTTAGCTACAGCATTAATGTATATGTAAGCATTGCTATGATTTAAGGTCGCTTAACCCAATCCGTGTTTTTGAAATGCAGAGAGATGACAGTAAGAATTAGGCTATAATAACGTGTCACATAACGTGATTATTGCCACTGGAGAGGCACATCATGCTGAGATGGATTACAAACTAGATGATACTTCCCTGCAGGCCACCTGCTGTATTATTATTAATAAACAATTCATCCTAAAAAGAATCTATCGTAAAAACTAGAAAATAGATTGCAAGTTCAGAGCCTAAGGTGAGCATTGTACTAGAGAACCTCCTAATGATCAATGGTAATTATTTTAGATTATTTGTTACGTTTGTAGACAAATTATGTCTTGATATAATTCTGTAAGTACAATGAATAGCTATCCAACCCCTGGAGAATAAATACTGATTAATATTTGAGACAAACACTTTCTGGGCTATAAGAAAGCATTAATACTATCCAGAGACTCACTATCAATTAGATTCTTAAAGGACCACTGAAGTTTAATATGTACAACATAACAGAACTCATTTTAATAAAGTAGAAATATTTCTAAAAAGGTAAAAAAAATACTGTCTTTAGTTTAGAAACCATTATTTGTAATAATAATTTACTGGGCATCCATTGTTTGCTTACAAGGTGTGATACCTGGTAAGGTGGATCCATTTGATAATACTGTCAGATTTATTCTAGTATTGAAAATTTTGCATTAAAACACAATGAATGTCTTATCTTCATCCATGTCAGTCCCTCACAAGGCAGGTTATCAAACATGTCAATGGCAGCTCTCGGGACCCGGTATATGCTAATGACGTGACGTTGCATGCGCGCCACGTCATTAGCATTGGCCGGGTCAAGACGACGGAAGGAGCGGAGGCCGGAGCAGAAGCTGCACATGGAGGTAAGTGAGGGGAAAGGGAGAGGGGGAGGTATTTGGAGGGGGGTTTAGAATGATAAGGGGGGGATTAGAATGAGGAGGGGGGGTTGAGGATGAGGAGGGGGGAGGGAAATAGACACGGGGGGTTAGAGAGACACGGGGGGTAGAGAGACACGGGGGGTTAGAGAGACACGGGGGGTGGTTAGAGAGACACATGGGGGGGTTAGAGAGACACGGGGGGGGGTAGTGAGACACTGGGGGAGAGTGACTCAAGTATAAGCCGAGGGGGCCCTTTTTAGCCTTAAAAAAAGGTCTGAAAAACTCGGCTTATACTCGAGTATATACGTTATATAGAAAAAAAGCCTTTTTGTATATGACACCCAGTGATACTCCTTTTTTGCTTTGAAAAAATATTTTTTTAAAAGAGCACACTGAAAATATGTGACTACAGTGGTCCTTAAGAAAAATGTTTTATCTCCTTCCCAACTCATATCTCCTACTCATATTACATTGAGACAACATAATGTAAAAATGAAAGAAAACGTAGAGTGTAAGTTTTAACCCATCCATGGATGTTAAAATTGTGTACTTGTTTTATTCTTCTGAGACTTTAATTTTTTTAGACTAAAACCCTTTTTAATAATTATTTCCTCAACAGGCCCAGAATGGCATCTCACGTGTATGTCTTTTCTAAAGAATATGCATAGAAATGGGATATTCAGACAGGATTAAGATAGTGTTTAGAAAGATAATGGGGAGAATTTACGGAGCATCTCAAGTCCCTGCATTTACTATGCCCTGTTTTCTATGGAGAAAAATTACCATCACAGCCCATCTCATCTCAGCCACTTGCGATACTTAGGGTCTTATTAAATTCCAAGCTCGCAGTTGGCTATAAATTTGCAACAGTTACAGATCAATTTAATTGAACAAGCCCGCAATTACATGGTCGAAATCCAAATCCGTAAACCATGAACACATACGTAGAATTTCAGAGAGTGATCATGATCAATTAAGCAAGCCTGTAAGAAACGATTTAGAAACAGCCAATAGTAAATGAGACCGTCATCATTACATCAGTAAAACATGGAGATTAAATGTTAATCAATTAGTGTTTCAACGTCCTATATGCGATCGGACTCGCAATCCGCAGGAATTTTCAGCCTGTAGCTCGCGAATAGCTTGCGGGTAGCTAAAGGAGGCCAATTAAATATCAGTAACTTTTCCGGGCTACATTACCGGCTTCAGTAATTGCGATTTTGATAAATTAATAGGGCCCTTTGTAAATTGCCACCAATGTCATTTCTCAAGTGGCATTATAATGATTGAAGATTTTTCCTGCTTGACCACATGTGAATTAGACAGAAATGATGAAGTGTTTGTACCCTCTAAGTCCTTAAGTCTTGGGTAATTTATTGAGTGCCCAACCACTTGTATGGAAAAAGAACAGCTAATTATACTGATTTCCCACTGATATCACAAATGTGCTATAAACCACATAGAATTGATATATAAATATATTCTATGTATTTAATAAACCACTAAAGTTTGGATACAGCAGAAGCTAGATGCTTAAATGGCCATTAATAAAATTTGCATTCCATTATTAAAAATTATTTTAAAAATGTATTTAATATTAAGCTTACATTTAAAGATCAGATCTAGTTCTGGTTTCCACCCATTATAAGGCCGGGGGGCGACTGTGGCTGGTAGGCAATGCTAAGTTGTCAGACAAAAGCTTACGAAAGCTGCAGTTTTCATTAGCAAGATTTACCATCATATTAATAAGAGTACCCACATATACGCTAAACCATACTTATCAATTTTAAACTTGTTTTCAAAGACCAGAGATAACTGATGGTGGTAGTCACCCATTATAAGGTCAATGAGGTTAGGTGGCTTTGTCTAGCAGGCAGCTGCCAAGTTTCCGAGCACAATATGTAACCAACAAAATACTCTCCATTGAGAGTCAAGTCCCTTTTATTTGGCAGCCTATGAAAATGTGTTTGGCTTCTTATCTTATGACATTGTTCTTAAAGCCCTTTATAGCTGTCTCTCAGATTAACCCCTCACGCCTTTGATGACCTGGGTGGGTTTCCAGACCAGAGATCTTAGTAAAACCAACTCATTTTAGGGTTAACAGTGTCACAAAAGATTAACTTTCAACTTCACATTGCATTGAATAATGGTTTATACTGTTTTTTTACTGCTGAAAACTTGTGGAAGCTGAAACACTGCAGTTGCCCTTTAACTAGGAAGTTATTGATTATGCAGAAAATATACAACATAAGTAACATCCGGAAAAAAACAACCACATTGTGTGAATTGTGCTTGATATGTTTTGGTGCAAATCATATCAGTTGCAAATGAGGCAGCCTTACAAAAGAACATATTAACAGGTTATTCATTAAGCCGCTAGAAGCTTGATAATATATTGCCAGCAAATTCACAGATCGCTTGACACTTCATGCTGTTATATGTCAGCTTGGCTGGGGGATTGAAACATGGCTCAGTGTTTTGTTTGGCGAGTCCTCTATATATTACAAGCTGAGGTTGGAAAAAGCTTCATGACATCAGCAGGAGAGTGTTGTCGATTGCAAGCTTCAGCCTGGCAGTGATGGAAACACTGGGGGTGTTTGTGATACAAGCAGGCTTTCTGACCTGTTGGATTTGCAATACATGGAAGCTTTTAGCACGCTTTATGTCCAAATCACTTGCACTGAGTATACCTCATAATGGAGACATAATCATAGCATATAAGGAAAATGTCTTCACCGGAGATCAAATGTGCAGTGTTTATGCTGAAACCAGGATCTAATTGTATACACAACTGGCATTTAGATAGATATGGATATTTTTTTATATTTAATTTGACAGTAACAGATTAATATCTGTTGGTTTTTTGTACAGGGACAATGGCCTTGATTCAGTTACTACTGGTAGACCAGTCACCAAGAACAAACTCCCAGTTAATGTTGGTATGATTATTATTATTATATTTTATATTCTCTAGCAGTAGGGTACAATAATCTGTGGGTATAAAGGCACATAAGACAAGACAGTACCTTGTACACACTGCAGATGAGATGATGTGCAACTTAAGAGGTAGTAGGGGATAGACACATGAGGGGAGGCAATGTTATTGTATGATGGACGGAGAAGCTCCTGATAAGTGAGTGCTCTCCCAGCTCCATTGTACAAATGTAACATATGTGATAGTTAATATTATTTTTACAGAGTGACTCATCAGCCTATTAATTTCAGTGGATACTATCTGCATATAAATTGTTTACAAACTCTGAGTACTTTGGTTACCTACTATATATTACAATGGTAATGCTGTTACTGCTAGGATTTTTTATTTTATATCCCCGCCAGCACAGTAACATGCAACAGCCAGTAGGTGGCATGCCAAGACAATATTAAATGTGTTCTTAGGGTTTGGGTTAGGGTTTGGGTAGCTTATCATCTGCCACTACCCTAACCCCTAGCCCTAACTCCAACTCTAAACCCTAAGAACAAATTCACGTCTGAGCGCACACCAGCTGGCCACCTCACACCACTACCCTGGTGGGGAGATAACAGGAGAGGCCCAAGAGTAATACTTTTAGAGCTTACTCTTCCATTTAGTCTGTTGTCAAGTGTAGAGTACAAATCTTTCAATATAATTTAACTGAATCCTCAGTTCCTCACAGTTTACTTATCCTGCTAGGAGCAAAGGCAAATATATATTCTACCATTAGAGAAAAAATGAATATGACAATTAAAAATGATAGGCTGTGTCTATTTATTTTAAAGTTTTTGAAAATTATCAATTCAAGTTCTTCAAAACAGCATACTATAAATATGACACATCAGTGGTTCTTTAAATAAAGACTTAGGGGGACGTATAAATGCAGGTAGATCTGACCATAGAGCTTATTGTGCAGGCTGGTTTGTACAGTGCTGTGTACACAAACCATGTAACAAAACCAAGCTGGCAATAACAGGACATCTGACTGCTCGGTGATTCGCTAACAGCAGATTGCCAGGAGTAACCTTCCAGTCCCGAGCTCTCCCAGATTGTCCACCATCTGACTAAAAAAAGAAACCTGCTTCAATTTAATACTTATCCATTCTCGTGATTTAACTGGCCTAAATCTGTCGTTTCATTGCATTTAAAAGAATAAGTTATTGTCAGGCGCAGGATAAAAACGAATCTGCTAGAAATGTAACAGTATGCAAGTTTGGCCAAGGTAAACAGCAATAATAATACAGATAGTTATCCTGTTTTTTCATTCGTGTGACGCCAGCTCCCTCTACAGGCAATATGTGGGAATGTCAATGAGGATCTCTTCTGGCAGCAGCACACAGCATATATAAAGAATGAGATGGTGATATATATACTTGCAAATCCACGCAACCACTAAAAGCGTAATTAAAATGAATAATTTAGCGATAGGTATTAATTTTATTGACTACCCCTTCTGTTATTTACTCTGCGACTATTAAGCCACATTTCACAAGCTGTCGCCATTCAACACATGCCAGAATGCAGTGCAAGAAGGGGACTGAGGGTGAAGCTGCCAGAGGGTTATAAAAACAACCTTTTTTATTTTGTGGGAGTGCTACAGGTTCAGGTTCTCGAGAGAGATTGGAGTCATTTTAAAGCTGCTGCTAGATATAATTCTTCAGGACAAAGGCAGGCAGCATTAGAGGATGCTCGTTCACTTTTAGCAAGTATCATTACAGCTCAGTGACACCAAGCAAGCAATAAGGACATTGCTTATGATGTGCTGGATTAATCAGGGACTCAGTGGTTTTATTGACCCACCTGAAGGTGCAGGGGTGGCGGTCCTCCAGCACTGTCAGTGTTCACAATATTACATATGATAACTCTAACATCATCTGAGGCAAGTGTATCATGCTGTGACCCCCCATGGGCCTAACAGATCAATTCTAAATACCCCCCAACACAGTACAGAAACAGCCAAATAGATGTAATTATATGTACAACACATAGTGCACTGTGATTGTTTTGTGAGTAAAGTTATTATATAAAGAGAGGTTGTGTTTGCATCATTAAGTCATGTCCGACTCATGGACAACAACACACAATGCTGATCCACATGGTTTTCATGGTAGAGATACTGGAGTGGGTTGCCAGTTCCTTCTCTAGTGGGCCACAGCATACAGCTCCTGGTATGTGGTCTCTCATCCAAGTAGTAGCAAAGGGCAACCCTGCATGGATTCAGGGTGGTGTGACATCTTGGTTCCCTGACTGGAATCAAACAAATTCACCGAATCCTAACCACTGGACCACCAGGGAACCCAGCATGAGGTTGGGGGTTTCTATATACACTGAAGCTATGATTATTGTACCACTATAGTGGTAATACAGTAGAGTTTCATATGTTTATTTCGTAATTAATTAGCAATAAAATCAGCATTTAAAGAAAATAAATTCAATAAAGCTTTTAGCAGTTATGTGTGAATTGTAGTGTTTCAGAGACTCCCAGAACTGCTTTTCCTCTCTCTTTGTTGGAGAACAAGGCAGGGAAAATATCTGCTTTTATTTTCTAACAGGACTAGGTTTGTCTGCAATGGCAAATAAAAACTCCTATCAGGACGGCCTGGACACATTTTCTCCCACACCTTGCAGAATCGACACTGAGTGGAGAGAAGCACACACACTGAAGTTCAAATGTCATTTTTAAAAGCTACATTTATTTTTACATATGCTGATATTATTGCCAATCGTTTATGAAATAACCAAAGAAAACCACAATATATGAGAACTACTGTAGGCATTAAGAGTTTCATTTACAATATATACAGCGGTTCCCATATAAACAGAAGATAAGTGTTACAAATGTAGAACACAATATCCTTGGAGCCAAGTCTCCAGTCAGCGGGGATGCAGCCTGTTTCCAAGTGTGTGATTTAAGCTGTGATATACTCAGAGCAGTTTTTAGAAATGACACAGAACTCACATATCCTCCAGCATTTATTACAAAGAACACATTTTAAAAATGATATTTTTGCATTAAAATAAATGAGGCTAAAATGAATGGTTTGAATGTTTAATGCCTCTTTAAACTGCATTTGCAACAAAATTAAGACTTCATCGCGGAAGACGCTTATTAATGTGTATCAGGGCACAGCGGACTTGTGGTACTCCATGAGGATATTGCCTAGTCCTTGAGTGGTTAGCTGCAGTTGTTACTCCCAAATCACAATTTGTCAAAGAGAGGTCCTGGTCTGATTGCAAAACTGCACTTATATATTATTAAAAGTATAATAATCTGCATGATAGCAAAGATATCATCTTACATAGATCTTGTAAAAAATGTATCTAACCAGAAATACTTGGTCATTTCACTGAAGTGCTATTCCAGCAAATTAGCTAAATCGGGTAACAGGAACTGGAGAGGCTTTGAAAGCGTCTTTAGTGCATCGTTTAGTCAATCTGGCCCATCATTTTGAATCTACTCAGTCTCTATGTTAATATCTGCCTTTGCAACAAAGTGCAACAGGGTAGAATGGCTCAATGAAAAGTGGGGTCATAATAATCATGGCGCAATGGGCTTGGCAAGTAGTCTTCAGAGTAAAGGTAGAAGTACCATATGATTTTTGTACTAGAATATATTAATATAACATGTGTATACGTGTTCCCTGCAATGTTGTTCAAATGACTTGATTTTGTACCCCAATAGTTCTGGGATCATCTCTCTATTAGAATGAATATCATGGTATGGCACAAGTCATCCATATCTGACGCTGAATCTATCCGCCATCCACACATTTCTCCATTGGGAGGCTGTTCATGGTGAATTTGCTCGTACTGGCGTTCCCCAATGGCAGGGTGCAATGGCAGGTCAAGATAAGCAGTTTTACATGTAAGCTACAGCAGGGCTGTCCAAGTGGAGGCTCCCAGACCAAGTGTGACCCGCCAGCTATTTTGTGGACCACAGTCAGCAAAGGAAATTCTCCGAACGCAGCTAGATTTGTTAAAATAATATAGTTGAGATATAGCATTACTATGTAAAGTTAGGCTGTGATTAGTATACAAATTTAATCAACGCCATACAAATGTTGTCTTGGCTCATTTTCACCTCCCTTGCCATAAGAAGCTAAAATCAAACAACACTACAAAGTGTTTTTGATATTATCCAACAATGTATTACATTTACTGATAGAAGCGTTGTTTTCCCCTGTTGCACCTCACAAAGCACCAAGTGTACGCTTGTCACCCGGCTGTGAACAATCACTGTCACTGCTTCTTATCCCGTGGCCCTGCCTTCTGCTCCTGGCATCTCAATCTCCTTCCAGGAGCAGGGTCGCACTAATGTGATGACTTTATCAATTCTCAGTTGATCTGCTTCAATTGTAAAACTGTCTTTGGCTGTCTAGATACTATCTCAAACACTTCAACTCACCTGTCAGTTATTGTTGAATATTTGTGAATGGGCTCTCTTTATATATCCCGCTCTGTAGTCTCTGACAACTACTCCAAAAACTCAAATAAATTAGCGAGAAAAAAATGAAGGTTAAAAAAAAAAAAAAGAGGCAATTATTTTGTGTTTTGCTATGTGCTTTATGCATTTAATATTCATGCTGTATGATTTCAGATGTTATAATGTGACGATATGCTGAAAATGTGAATTCACTTGTTAGTAATAAGCGTAGCAAAAGGTCTTAAGTTCAAATCTAGACTTGGCACTAATTACCCTCAGCATATTGGGAAAAGTTGCTTTCAACTCCTGACATATGATCTTTATATTTAGAATCTCAGCAGAAATTGTACTACGTGAAAGAAAGCTTACAGGAGCAAATAGCCTGCATGTTACATGTGCCGGATTATGTGTGATAACCTATTTCCTGCAGTGCTTTGTGATAATCCAATGCATCATTTATACATGGAACTCATTAGAAAAAGTGATAACAAAGCTGTCATGGTATTCGTTGTCTGCAAAAATGAGTTACTGTGCAAGAAAGCTATGGTGTTAAATCATTATCAGGAAAGAATGTATTATATTGAGTGGTGGGGAGAGGAAAGGGGGGTGGGAATGGGAGAAGCTTTGAAATACATTAAGCATTCAACAAAGCGAAGCAGCAGAACGAGAGGTCCAATGTTATTGATAGTAGATATGATGAAATCTGCTTTAAGGGAGTGAATGAAGAGAATAGCCTGACAGCAGAGATACCGAAGGCTAATATGAGGGGAGAGAGCGGGGTATTACAGAGTCTTTGAAAAACATTAAGGCATTCAACCAAGGGTAGAAGTGGCAGAAAAGGGGGCCAGTTGTAAAGGCGTTCATAGTAGATGTGAGGAAGTACTACATTCAGAATAGGAAGCGGATAAACACAAAAGCCTGACAGCAGACCTACTTGGCTGTTAAATATCAAAATGTAAGTTTGCGAGTTTTCAATTGTGTGTCCGTGTCTTGGAAACAAGCTCTATGTGCATTTGATTATAAGCTCAAAAACAGGGCCCTCCATTCTTTATAAGGTGTTAAGTTTGTTTTTTGCCATGTACTAAATCCATGTACAGCGCTACGGAATATGTTGGCGCGATATAAATAAAGACAATAATAATAATAAAATGCTCTAAATATAAAACAAAATTAATTGCACAGTAAGCAAATAAAGCCTGTGATTCTTTCCTTCTTTAGTAAATATATCAAAAATAAAATTGCTAGAACGAAGAATCGGTGTATATAAATCAGGTTGAAAAATGGTCACTTAGGTGGCCCAATACATCTTAGGTGCTGTTCAGATCTAGGTGATATTTTAATGAAATTGCAACTCTCTCCCAAGCATTCTGCTAATGCTTGAATAATAAGATGTATGACTTTATTGTATTAGAAGGAAAAATCTATAAGTCTATATGTCCCAAGAGAGTTGTCCCACAAAATGTGCGAATTAACTGCATTTATACTACTGAAGAGTACAGTATATTATGGGTGCAATGCTGTGTGTGTTTGCATTGCTCAGTTGTGTCCGACTCTCCGTGACCTCATGGACCACAACACACCATGCTGATCCACTTGGTATTTGTGGTAGAGATACTGAAGTGGATTGCTATTTCCTTTGCCAGTGGATCACAGCATACATCTCCTGGTATTCCTAGGTAGTCTCCCATCCAAGTACTGACCAGGCCCAACCCTCCATGGTGGTGTGACCTCTTGGTTCCCTGACTGTAATCGAACCCAAGTCACAGAGGTAAAAGCACCAAATCCTAACCACTGGACCACCAGGGAACCCTATTCTGGGTACTGACAAGCAAAATGTTCCACCTTCACACTTAGGAGTGTTCGTACTACTTTATGGCAGCCTTCAGAAATATGCGCTGGATTAGGGCAGGGCTGTCCAAGTCTGGTCCTGGAGAGCCCCACACAGGCCTGTATTTGTGGATATCCTTTCTGTGCATAGTTGAGTCAATCAGGATGACTGAAGTAACGGTTCACTCACCAATATGTAGCAGCGATATCATCAAATCCTGGCATGTGTGGGGATCTCCGGGACTGAACTTCCCCACCCCTGGATTAGGGTATAATAATAAAAACCTGCTCATTTACTGTATTTGCAAGTTGTTGTTTTGTTCACCACTGGGGCTAATATGGGGTATACTTAGGTATCTACATATAATTATTAAATGCTGTAATACTATTTCTTCCATATTCCCCTCATAATTACATAAGGTATCGCATTACCTTGATATATAACACAACAGCAGCAACATTCATTTAAAAATGCAATCGTATTCATTGCTGTGTTCTGAGGCAATTGATCACGCACTTACAATTGCATCAGTCCTTCACCAAAGAGCCTCTGTCTTGAAATACATTTTATTACTGAAAAAGGGATATTTTGCAATTTTCCAAGATGGCTGGAAAGGCTACATCCTTATGAATGTGCTGCGCTGAAGCTATATATAAGATTACTGATGTCATATAACACAGTCAACTCAAGGTTAGTAGTACGGCCATAAATCTAAATAACCACAGAAGCCTTTAAGTACATTTGCTGCTATAATTCAGTCAATGCAGCCTACCTTCTAAATAAATAAAAGTAATGGGTTTGCAGTTAAACTAAAAATGTCTGTTGTCTTTCCGGAGAATTGTGAATGTATTGGAGGACATGTAATCTGTGCCAAGTTACAAATAGAAGAGGATCCCCAATTAAAAGTTTTTTTTTGTTTTTCTTTTGTTAATTCCCAATTTTTCTTTTATGTGATTTGGACATGTCATTCTTTCAGTGCAGTTTTAAAAAATAGGATAACTGGATCTGTATCATCACAGATGGGCCAAATGTACTGATGACAGATGGGAGAAGAAATGGCCTAGCATTGAATATCTAATTGTGGATTATGAAAGGAATGCCAGGTGCTACCTGATTTAAATATACTTGTGCTAGCTTGAAATTACAATTACATGGTACCCTTGCTCTTGAGATCTAGGCTCGGTTTTCCTCTGGATTAAATCTTTTCCAAAAGGCTGTTTATAATTCATTGGTCGTTTGTTTAGATGGAGAAGGAACTGGCAAACCACTTCAGCATCTTTGCCATGAAAACCATGTGAATCAATACACCCAGATACAAGATGTGCTTGCTGTGGTCCATAGAGTCACTGTGAGTCAGACATAACTGAACAACAACAACCTTAATGATAGCAGACTATCACCTGTACGAAAAAAGTATTTTAACTGAACTATCATTACAGAATTAGCATAAACAGTGGCTATTTCTCATACTAGCCATTTTCTTTTAATGTAAATAATTGTAACTTTTTAAACAGTTACCTGTGTGGCCACAATATGTGCTCATTTGCTTTTGCAGTGATGACCCCCCCAAGTTAGGTCTCCTTTATTATAGTATAACCATTCACATTGTGCCACACATTAGCATACTGGAGTCACACATTAGCATATCTCACTTGCTTAGACAAGGGGGCATATCTCATGAGTAAGTTACTAAAAGCTATTTTTGCAAAGTATAGCCAGTTTTGCTACTCTTTGAAAATAAGAAATAAGCCAACTTTTTTTAGGGAATAAACAAATTTTATTTGGCTTAATGTTGCATTTCTGATCTCAGTAATATGAAAATAAAATGAGCTGCAGCGTAAATAGCTGTAAATATTAAATAATAGATTATTTTGATTACTAATAGACTGCTGCGTCTAATATATCCACAAAAAATCATGTAAAATATTGGTAGTATCTGAGTTTTGTTTGATGTTATCAGTGTCTCTTACAGAAAATTATACCAGGCTAGCAATCACAATGTTATTGTTCAAAGCAATGAGTTTTGTATATGCATCATGAGTCTCAGATCTAAACTTATGGCTTCTAAATGTGATCACTGTCTGAATAGCTGCTTATTGCAATATGTTTATTTCCCCTGGGTTCTTGCTTAGCAATCTTGTTGTTTTTTTTTAACAAATGCAATAATAACTGCTTAACATTTTCCTCATAATGGTGCATTCTGCTGTTTTCTTGATCTTCTTTCTGTGATTATATTGCTTTTCTGTGGTCACATTTTACTGAAGCTACATCCTCAAAGCAAGAGTCTCTCAGATGTGCTTCACTGTGCTATTTCACAGAACTGAGGCACTGAAGTGCCTGGAAAAATGTCTGACCGTGATTGCATCCTGGGTGACCGGCAACCGGCCAAGCTCAGAACAGAAACAGCTCTCATTAATACTTTGCAATGCCCATGAGATGAGCTAGCTAAAGCATATCAAATAAAAGTACATGCTTTTACTATAATCCCTGTGCACTTTCTTGGGAGATTTTTTTTTCAACTTGATAGCTTTTGAAATCTAAATTTAAATAAAAGAGCCTTGAGCGATCTACTACAAACAACAATACCATGATAGAACTTCCACTTGGGAGAGCAGCCATCTTTAAAACACCCAGCACTATTGTCCTCTTGCTTGAACTTATGAAAACAGAGAACAGTAGCCGTATAAAGCAGGAAAAACTGAAATGTCAGTATAGCATTGTCCAGTTTCTATTGCTTTTTTTATAAAATGTTAAAATGGAAAATAAGAGAGAAAAAAAGATAATGGTTCTCATCACCTAAAAGCATGATAATAGTAAAAATATCCCCATTCTATGAACTGCACGGTCTATATTAGTAAAGAAGATCGAGAATAGATTGAACTTTGCATTGTTTGGAGAGATTATATTGTTTACTCATTCTATAACCTGATGTTTTGTACTTCTTTAAAAATCGATCAAATGAAAAGTCAAAAGCCATGCTGACATTTCCAGGTTAACTTGTTCAGTGCTGGTTGCTTTCGCATAAGGTCAGAATTTTGCATTAAGCGAACTAGGCAGCTGCATTGGGGTGGTTCAGTTAAAGAGATGCCTGCATGGTCACTCACATGGTGCAATTATGTCGTTTTTCCAATAAAAAAAAAACTAAAACTATGCTTTTATATGTAATTCTCACTAAACTATTGCCCATTTCACATGACTTGCATTTGTTGTATTTGAGGCAAGTGTTTAAAGGATAAATTGCCTTGTAATTGTACCACTTTACACAAAAGGTAGTAGATAAGTGAAACAACCTTTTAGTAGAAGTGGTAGGCTCAAAGTTAAAGAATTTAAATATGTCTGGAATACACAAGCGACTAGGTTGATAGAATGGGCATGCTAGATGGGCTTTTTGTTTATCTTCTGTAAAATGTTTGTTTTTATGAAAAAACACCCAAATATGTTGCCCCCTGACTGTATAAATAAAATTATAATATTATAATAAAATTATATATATTTTTTTGTATTTATATATATATATATATAAATATTTTTTATTTATATATATACACTATAGTCTCAGTTAACCGGCACCCATGGGGATTGGTAGATGCTGGATAAATGTAGTTTCTGGTTGCTTGAGAGTTACTAATAAAAGAGGCCTAGGTTAGCTGCACATAGGATGCTCTGCTAAGTATATTTTGTGGCATGACAACCTGGCCCCTGGCATTTGATGAGTCCTGTACATTTCTATTTTTTATTTAAAGTACAGTATTCATTTTTTTCTGGTTGCTTGAGAGTTCTGGTTAGCTGAGAGTCTACTGTATATACAGTATATACATATATATTTATATATATATATATATATATATATATATATATATATATATATATATATATATATAATTGAAGAGTGAAGCTGTTGTGAATGTCCAGTAATCTAGTAATTTAGTAACTATTAATATATATATATATATAGATTAATAATGAGTATTGCAAAATGTATAATAATATACTGCAATACTCATTATAGATCTATTTAGACAAAAAATTACTATATTTAATATTCTGGCAGTATAAAAGTGGGTATGATTAAAGGGGGTCTAAGCTGTACCTGCGGCCAAAGATGTAAATCTGGCCCTGTTTGTCAGAATTTGAACAGCACATAACATCACAATAATTTGCACATGCCCTATTTAGTGTTTTTCTTTATTTACAAAGGATAGTTTACAGCAAGGACATGAAATAGCAGATTGAAACAAGAAAATAGAGGGGAGTCATACCAACTCTGTGGTCCTGTAGTCATTTTTTTCATCCATCTCCTTAGAGAAATAAGATTAAAATATAATCAATTCCAACACCTGCATTCAGTGCCGGGGAGACATAGATAACAGAGAAAAGATGTTTTCCAATGCAGCTGCACACCTGTCTAAATCCCCATAGCGGGGCCGGGTTTGGACAGAGCTGAGAGAGAAAGGCGTACGCTTCTACAGTCTTTACTGATTCTTTTAATGGGCTTTGATGGGTTTCATTTAACCACAGAAGAAATGTGCAAAAGCGTTTTTATTTGGAAGTAATTGAAAATATGTTTTGCAGCCACATTACCTCCCCTCTCCCCACAGCTTCCTTTTCTTTTTTGGAATTAAGTCACAGAATCTCCCATCCTGTGAGTAAATAGTGGCATCTAGTGAAGAGAAAGGAGAATTGCTTTCAGCACAAGGCGAATGATTTTTATCATGAAGTACGTATATAGTACAGCAACACAATGCAGATTAAAAATGCCCCAGAGCTTGCTCAAATGACTCATGCAGGTTTTTACAGCGTGTTCCAGTCACCTGAGTATCACACAGTGCAAAGCACTGTAAACACAAAGGATTCTGGGCATGCAAAATGTAAATGCTAATGAGCACACAAAACAGCTACTTTTGTTTTCAACACAGCGGTGAGCCGCTGTTTTTATTGGATTTGCGCATGGTACAGGCTGAGCAAAAACACGCTGGGTAATGCAGCATGCTGATGAGGCCTTTAGGGAATTTTTAAAGAAAGGCTACCAAATGCCAGCGAGACACATGCCAAGTCGCACAGGTTTCAGGGACTATCATTTGCTGGAAGTCATTTGCAGCTTTTTTTAGCACCATCACTCTCAAAAACTTCAAAGGATTACAACTCTGTTTGAAGTCAGCGCTGCTTTACCATTACAATGTCATTTTACCTCAGTCATTTTGGACTCTTGAAATTCTATATTTTTATCTGGCTAAGGGAGAGGCAAAATCCAGTCATGTATTTATAACCATTCAGTCTTTAAAAGGAAGTTTGAAGTGCTGCTAATCTCACAATATGCTTAGAAAAAGCTGTTACAATCCATCTCAATGTTCTCAACACAAAATGACAGGTTTGTGTTTTTTATTTTTATGGGCATACCCAGAATGCTTTGTGCATGCAGAGTTTAACATTGTGTGATATTCATAGAATTTTTTTGCATTAACAGACCAAAGCCAAAAATTAATAGTGCCAGATGTTTGCTCATCAGACCCTAGGCTGTAAGTAAATGTAAGGTTGCATCTTTTTATGTAGTAATGTTGCCTTTTATAGTAATAGAAGACATAAAATTGCTGCACAGCATGTCCAATTCATACTGCCAAAGTAGTGTAATTGAGCAATAAAATACTTGTGAAAATGTTTAATCTACAGCTAAGCCCAGAATGAGCATTTAATAGTAGATAGTTTCCAGAATGTAACATACCTATAATTCCCCTGGGAAATAAACTATGAAGAAATCGAAATTCAAACTGACAAAACTCATTGATTCATTGCCAGAAGGCCTGTGAATTTACATCCTAATGTGTTACAGGCCTCCATGTCAGTAAAAACGATAGAGATGCTGTTAGTCTATATATATGTGTGTGTGTCTTTAGATGTGTGCTAGTGAATATTCATATTATTCCAGTCTAACAGTTTTACATCAGAGTTTTCAATTTAGGCATCCTATTATGAATGCTCACATTACATTAGCTCCATGTTTGCCATATTCCTATCTACACAAGTGGAAAATAATTACACAATATTTGATTACACATGAAAAGTGGTCTGAGCAAACCTCACATCGATCCAGAGAGATAAGTAGCATGAGTATAGCTGAGGCTGTACATGTTTGTATGTTCACAAGATAGCTGAGCAGACTATTGGCCAGTGCATGGTCAATACGGTTTACCCATAAATGGACACCAAGCACAGCTTCTTTATTATCAATCTTGCTTAAACATTTAATCATCAGTTTTAGCATAATGATAAGTATTACTTTCCCATACCGCAATGAACTTGAGGGGCGGATTAAGGGCATGGAGGGAGCATTGGGAACCCCATGGGACTCAGTAACATCTGCATGGTACTTAGTAGCAGCTGGCACAACGGATGCCAACCACGCAGGGGCCCTAACTAATGCCTCCCTTCTTGAGCTATAAGATGATCTACAAATGGGAAGGCCATTATTATTAACTAGTAAATTGCCTGTCAAAAATTATGGTATAATTGTTTTATTTTTCTCTCCCTCCCTCTCCCTCCCTTGAGTCTCTCTTCCCTGCTTCTCTCCCCTCTTCACTCCTCTGTGTCTCCCCTCTTCCCTGTGCTTCTTTCCCCCTTTCCCTCCCTTGTGTCTCCCACCCTTCCATCCCCTGTGTCTCTTCCCCCTTCCCTCCCTTGTTTCTCTTTCCCCTTTCCCTCCCCTGTGTCTCTCCCACTTCCCTCCCCTGTGTCTCTTTCTCCCTCCCCACCTCTCTGTCTCTTTGCCTCTCTGTGTCTCTTCCCCCTCTCCCCTGTGTCTCCTCCCCCAGGTCTCCTCTCCCCAGTGTCTCTTCCCCCTCTCCCCTCCCCTGTGTCTCTTCTACCCCTGTGTCTCTCCCCTCCCTCTCCCCTCCCCTGTGTCTCTTCCCCCGCCCTTCCCTCTGTCTCTTTGCCCCCCATGTCTCTTTCCCCTCTCTCCCCTGTGTCTCTTCCCCCAGCTCTCCCCTCCCCTGTGTCTTCCCCCCTCTTCCCTCCCATGCATCTTCCTCCCCCTCTCCCCTGTGTCTTCCTCCCCCACACACCTCTTACCCTCTCCCCTGTGTCTTCCTCCCCCCTCTCCCGTGTGTTTTCCTCCCCCCTCTCCCCTGTGTCTTCCTCCCCCTCCCCTGTGTATTCTTCTGCAGCTCGCGGCTGTACGGACATGGGAAGTATTGGTAAGTGTGTACTCTCCCATGGAGCATTACACACTTACCAGAATTATTATAGTTGATAGTGGAAGGGTAAGATGATAAGCTTTACCCAGCTAAAACTAAAAGAGAGGGGCACCCATCCAATTTATAAACTCTTAATCTTACATAATAACTCCTCCCCCCATAAACCCATCCCTAATATTAACCCATAATTAAATTATCTCTTCTACTATTCCCAGGTCAGTCAAACCCCCAGTCTCCTTATCCCTTTATAGCCGTGGTTTACTTGAAATTAGTGAAACACAGCACAGGTGATGTGAAGCACAAACTGCTTTCTACGCCCCACTGTCCTCAGAAACCTAGCATTATTAAAAAAAAGTTGGGACAGTTTAAACATTCTGGGTATATATATTATTGTTTAGCCATTCAGTCATGTCGTGCTCTCCGTGACTCTATTTACTGCAGCGTGCCAGGCACATCTTGTGTTTGGTTGTGCTTAACCATAAGGTTTTCTTGGCAAAGATACTGAAGCGGCTTGCCAGTTCTTTCTCCAGTGGACCACTCTGCTATGGACTGCCCATCGCGGGTGACCCTACATGGTATAGCTCACAGCTTAATTGAAGTACACAAGCCCCTTCACCATGACAAGGTAGTGATCCAGAAGGGGATATATATATTTGTCTATTAATTATCTGGCCCCCCGCACATACCAAAGAATCTCAACAGCACCTCTCTAGTCTAATGCTTTTACATAAATGTTTGGTCTCAGATGCTTTGCCCTAAATATTTGGTGAATTTCAGAGACATGGCAACATTTTTAGAACTGTTAATGTCACTTTTCTATTGTGTTCCTTTTACTGTATTATTATTTAGGTTTTGTTGTAGGCCTTTGTCATATAATGTTATTTTTATCCAAGCAGGGCAGCGTGGGTAGTTTTGTATGCAGTGATTAGTTGATTTAGCTAGTCAATGGCCCTGAAACTGCAAAGCCCTCATCTAATTTCACTGCTTGTTACAGTTTAAGAGAGTCACCGACGTTCGCTGCCACATAAGGTGACAGGCTGAACTAGATCTTTTCAAAGCAAAGTAGTATTTGATTTAATTATAATAATTTACTTGTAAATCACGGGCAATATAAAAAGCTATTGAGACAAAAAAAAACGGACGTGGAAATTATTTATTACAGGAATTCATATGTGCAGTTAAAATTCATTAATTTCTGCCACTTGTATATGGTTAATATTCCCTTGAGGTCAGTAAACTTCCAGGAAAGTATTAATGATGCTCAAAGGCTGACTCTGCTTTCTTAGGCTATGTGATGTCTCATGCAGGACTGCTGACAAGGCTTTTTAGTGCAGTTACTGGACATGTGCTTTGTTTCTAATGTATTAGCTGTAAGAGGAAAGGAGTTAGTCCTTTACCACAAGACATAAGCCACTCACTGAGAGAGCACTGGAAAATAATGGCACTCTCATGCATCCTCTGAAGTATTTCTGCCGGCGCAAAAGAGAGACCACAAGATTGGATTGTGAGTGGTTAAAGAAATGGGGATATTTAATCACTCTTTTGTTCATTGTCTCTCGCCCCTGGACACGCTCAATTCTTTCCTCTTCTCCTTATGCCTATCTGTCGCTAAAGTAACAGAACAAGTACAATGAATGCAGCTGAAGAGAACACATTGATCCATTCATGTGCTTTTAGTGTTCTTTCCCCAGTACACAAAAATCTTGTCACAATGTTTGAAAAGCGATCTGAGACGACCTGACTTTCGATCCAGAGATTAAAGTAGCATGAGAATTGCTGATCATAGTCTTGCTTGTATATCGATAAGATAGACAAGATGGCAGAACAGATGTTTCTGTTTAGTGACACACACACACAGGCATCTCTGAGTGGTGTTATTCAATAGGATAATGTCAAAGACTGCAAGATACCTTTAAGCCTATTTACTTCAAAGGTATCAACAAAAGTAATCTCATGAAATAGGACTATATCCGTCTAATATGGCCATTATATTCCTATGCACTCATGTGGGCTTTATTCCACTGGGAAATTTACTCCTAGTTTAACATAATTATATTTTTCAGCATTCAAGCACTTGCCCATTATTATTTAATGCTCTCTATCTGTGATTACAAGGCTTGCCTTCCCAGTTCACATTACTGTCCTAGATTCTGGGAGGCTGGACTCATTTGGCATGCATGGTCTTGTGCCATCCAGAAGGGAGAGGTACATTTTTCCTAACCTAGAGAGCATATCTAATTTTTCCATAACTGAGCACAGACTCATGATCTTGCTTGAAAAAAAAAAGAAATATCCGTTCACAGCCTGAGTAACCGGATTTGATATTGTTAGTTTCACTTATTATGGCACTGAAACAAACTATTCAATGTACCCATCTGACTTCAAACACATTCTAAAATCCAAATAGTGAAGATAGAGCAACGCATCCTAATGTGAAAGCAGCGTGATAAATCCCATTTTACCATTACATTCCTTTGCCTAGAGACACTGAGGCAGAGAGAAGTTTATTTAATGAGAATGTAACTTGTATTATTTAGGGCATGTTTAAACAGCGAACCATAATGCAGCAAAATTTATATAGCATCTGCACAGCGTTGTTCTGATTCTGAGGGCAACTTTTTATCCTGTCATTCCTGTTAAAAACGACCATTAAAGATCCAAAATGAGCCAGCTGTGATATTCTGTCATTGAAGCAGAGTCTTTCTCAGTGACAAATGAAAATCTATTTACCATAAATTATAATCCGACACAGAGTATCCTGCTAGGTGTTTAAAGTACATGCTTGTGGCTCTGTATTCTTCTACATAAAATGCATTTTCTTTCAGTAAAATTACATTGAAGTTTGAAATTTTTGTTTGTCAATCAGTCTTTCTGACCTATCCTTTAAACAACTACTGATATCTATTTTTATTGGGGGTGATTATTGCCAATAATTGCTACAACCCACTTAGGTTATAAATGTGTAAAGCCATTTGAATCTGAAAAGACTGAGCATTCTTTTTCATTTTTGGGGGGGGCTTTACATCAATAACTACGCATTCATAGCCCCATGTAGAAATTTGCAGTTATTGGCAATACCTTTAAAAAACAATGTTAGTCAGGGGCGTAGAACCTGGGGGGGAGGGGGGATGTTGGGGGACAAATCCCTATCAGATAAAATGAATATGGGACACAAAAGGTTGCAAAATTAAACTTTACCAGATTTGTCCACTAGATCGAGCTATGGAGCAGTATGTCTTTCCCATGAGAGTTTTTACTCATCATTTATATATATATATATATATATATATATATATATATAGTCAGAATCCGAGAGTAGGGGCTATACAAGCTTAGAGCCACCTGCTATAGACTACAGGTTACAAGAATGGTGGGGTTCTTGGAAATCTCTGCACCATCACCCTGATATCTGGCTTCTGTATTGGTCAGGGTCCTTGCATCAGAAATCAGCACTTCCAGGCTACCAAGAGACTCCAGATCTACTTCTTCTTAGGGGGCTTGATAAGACTTGTTACAGTCAAAACTACCCCAACAGGATCCTACAGAGTCTCACAGTACCTTCCTGCAGCCATCCAGGAGAACAGGAACAAAATAAGAGGCACACGATTTCAGTCTCCATAAGTGAACTGCTTTATTTTTGAAAAGTTAGCAATATTTATGTCAGTTAGATACAGAGGGGGTGTACACAATGTAACAATGAGAGGGTGTGGCAGACAATTACAGGAGAGGACCCCACATTGGGTCTAACAGTAGCTTCCTGAGAGCAATAGGCTTAACCTCCAATACACATCCTGCCATCGCAAACACATATCAGATGTTATAACCTTTATCTGGCAAACAATGGGACAAAATAGATTACAGATATTACAAACTGGAAAAGGGATTTGTGACATATATAATTTTGTATTATGTTAGGGGGACAGGGGCATTAAAAATGTAAATAAAGAAATGGAAAAAAAGTTTTTGAGGGGCACTGCAAGAATGGGCACCCTCCAGAGCAGGGCCCTAGTTCACTGGATGCACCGGCGGTAGATCCACCCCTGCTTCCTGTCATGTTGGTCAATTATTTACATTGAATAAGTCTAGTCATTTTAAAAATAAATTGTTAATGAATGCTCATGTAATCCCACGCCGCCAGTGTCCAGACTGCAGAATCATTTGAACTTAGTTTATTAAAGCAAATACAAAGTTCTGTTTTACGATGTTATGAAAAAAGGAGACAAAGGAATTGTGTTAGCCTTTCAGTTTTCCCCATCTTCTTGGAGAGTCAAGGGATAACCCCTACCTCAGGCTAAGCTAATGTTAATAACACTGTGTCCACAGGTAAGCTTTCAATACAGTACCACTGAAAATTGCTCTCTGAGCAGGCCCGAGGCAGCTGTACTAGAAAGTTACTCACACACACATTGTCACACATCCTCACAACACATTCGGATCCCACTGCTACTGCCGGAGTCTACCGCATCAAATGGCAAATGAGACAAGGTAATTGCCAGCAATATGGCCAGACAGGAGTCACATATTTAGAAGAGTGCTAATTAAAGAGGGAAATGCTTTTAAAGCATGAATGGAAATCACAGTCCTGTCAGCTCTCACTGATTTTCTGAGAGTCTCAATATCTTGAAGCCTTGCTGATTTTTAGCATCAGCAGTTTCGGGACTTTGGTAAAGGTTCATTCATAAAAATCAATACTAAAAAAGTGACATTTTCTGTTCCAGAAACAATAATTCTCACAAATTTTCATCCTGGAGGTTGACAGCTCTGAATAAAATATAAGATGCGGCTCCTTCTAGGAAAAACATGAACAAATCTCTAGCTGGGCAGTATGAGGTGATTTCATTTTATTTATTCTTTAAAATAGTTACATAACAAAGAAATAATATTTAAATGAAAATTTTCACAGTGTTGTATAAAACCATGAGAAAGGTATGAGTTCCTTTAGTTCTTAAAGGGATATTGAAGCCACACATTTAAAAGAGCAGGACTCAAACATAAAAATAAAAAAAAGAAGTAATGCAATGATTAAAATGTTCTTTTAAATGCTGTACAAACTGTTTTTGCCAAAATATGGTATTGCCTTCTGATTTTATGGGAAGCTTATCATGTACAGACAGTAGAAAGAGTAACTGATTAGTTCACAGAGCGTCATACCGCAACTTGTGCACACTGTGATTAGGATTAGTCAGAAGGAGGCCGTGACTTTGCTGCAATGTATTTTTTTTTCTTAACAATTACATTACTCGTTTTCTATTCAAACAAAATCATGTATCATGTTTAAAGCCTATATCATAAGGAATTCCTTTTGTGTAGGTGTGGGCACAATTTTAGAGGTTAAGGTACTGTCTTGGTTTATGAAGACACGGTAGAATAAGGGAATACTATTATGGATCAAAGGTAGCAGAATATTAAGGATCAAGGGGACACTATCAAGGATCATGGGGACATTATCATGGATCAAGATGATATTATGATAGATCAAGGGGACACTGTTATGCTTCAAGAGGGTATTGTCACTGATCAGCAGGACCAATTATGTGTATAATCCATCCTGAGCTTTGCTTGAAGCTATGTAATACAGCAGCATATGCTGAAAGGAAGCCATGTTTAAAATAGTAATGGATTGCAAGTGTGAATCATTTATTGACACATGTGCATGTCCCTGCTGAGGTTCCCAGAATGCAGTGTAATAACTGTTTTTTCAGAATTCTGGGCATGAAACAAGTTTTGTAACTTCTTTTAGACATTCAATTGTGAACACAGATTTACTATTTACTGTGGAGGGCTTCTATTGCTCTTTTGTCCGCCATAAATTAAATGATTTTACCTTGTCACAATTTACTTCTTCAAAGGGGCTTGATAGGAACCTAGTTCAAACCTACCCCAGCAGAATTGTGTAGTTCATGTTCTCTGTGGCACAAAAGATGGTTTCTGAAGAGGGCAAGGCCCAAATATACAGGCAGAGAATAAATGCATACTGGTTACTAGTGGCCAATGGCAAGACCATTTCCCAAGTCAGTATACTAAACACAGAAATAGTCTCGCACCTTGGGTATGTGAAAATTATAACTGAACCTTTATTGAATTATCAAAACAACATATTTATACTCTCCCATACCACACCCTTGTGTACATTTGTGTATGTGTGTGATGAAACACATCTGCCTTGTAGCCTTGGTTAATATAAAAACTCGAGATCAAATTCACCAATGATCTGCAGATAACCTGTGTGCAGAGCATTTTTACCAATTCCGCATATGTTCTATATCACATTTTCCCTGTTATAATATATTATAACTAGGATAAATAATAACCATGTAAAAGCAACATATTACCGCACACAATAATACATAATCCAAATGCAACAATGTCATGCGCCCTTGGTCATATTCATAATTACTGGCAATATCAGTCCTTAAACACTGAAGTCATGACATACCTCCTCATAAAATCTACTGCACAAGCTAGGATCCAGCTCCACACCGATGAGAGGCAGTAACCTTCAAACAGCTGTACGTGGGTAGGTTTCCTGGCTTGTGTATAATCCATCCTTTTTTTTTTTTCACTTTCAAAGAAGTTTTTTACAACATAAGCTTAATATAACTTTTTACAAAATGACAATAGGTGCATTTTCAGATCAAGTGAACAATGAAACAGAATCAAAAATGAATACATTATATAATTTTTCCCCCTTAAAGATGCACATAGAGAATACAAAATACCTTCATATTATAATTTAGTATTAGTAAACTATGGCAATTATAACCTTATAATCAGGTTAGTCAATATGTATAGTTATCTTTTCCTCTTTTTTTTTCTTTTCCTCCTTTTAACCCAAAATTATAACTTAATAATAAATCTATGGATTAATCAAAAAGGGAAGAAAAAAGTTATGTAATATAACAAGCTCCAATGATAATAAACATAAAAAGACAAAAAATAATAAAAAGACAAAATAATAAAAAAAATAGGAGAGGGGGAGGAGGGGTAAGCTATAAAAAAAAACTCCAGAAATTGCTGATTCCCTATTCATTATACTTTTGATCCCATATTGTCCACTTTTTCCGAGGGAGTCGGGAAATCCTGATTTCCTCAATATTACTTTCTAAGAGACTCGTTTTACTAATTTTTGTCAGTATTTCCGACCAAGTGGTAACTTTTCCTTGTTTCCAATTTAAAGTAATGGAAGTTTTAGCTGCCATTAAAATCTGTACCAAAAGAGCTTTTATTTCTAAAGTAACTTCTTTAGGAAAGATGTGAAATTGGGGTATTTCCACATTAAAGGGAAGATCTATCCCAAAGGTTGATTTAATTTGAAAAAAAAATTCTGACCACCAAATTTGTAGTATTGGGCAGTCCCACCAGATGTGTAAGTGAGTTCCTTTTTGTCCGCATTTTCGCCAACAAAATTTATCTTCATTAACTTTATTAATCTGAAAAACTTTTAGTGGAACATAGTACCACCTATTAATGATCTTAAAATAAGTTTCTTTGTCGGTAATTAAAAAAGCAGAGAGACATGTCTCTAAAGACCACTCCTTTCTTACATCTTTTTCCCAAAGTTTTAAACTAGATATTTTGATTGGAGTCTTCTTATTTTTGATAATATTATGGCACTTGGCCATTAAATGAGATTTATCGTCATCTAGAATTAATTTCTCACAGTCGGTCAACTTTCTGTGGTTTTCTAGGATAAACCCCAGAGACCTCAACTGATTACACATTCAATAGTATTCTAACCACAATGAGTTGTGTAACTTATATTTAATCATTAGTTCATTAAAAGATCTAAAAGAACCATTTTGAAAGAGGTCTCTTAAATATATTGCCCCATTTTTAACTCGAATTTCCAAAAAAGGAATGTCCAATTCTCGAGATAGCGTGATTCAACTTATCCCAGTATTTAAAACTATTTCTTAAAGCTTCTCCCATGGTTTCTGATCTAGTGTAATGAGAGATTATTTTTTTTTAAGATTATACTTTGTAACTCTTTTTTGGCTAACATTTCCTTTTCAATTTGGAACCAGTGCTTGGATTCCACTTGGTCTTTCCATCTAATAATATGTGCTATGGTTATTGCTTCTTGAAACTTCTGGATAGAGGGATAAGCCATACCACCTTTTCGAAATTTATTAATTAGATTTGCTGTTTAGACTCTCATTTTTTTATGAATAAACTTATCGAGAATATTTTGAAATGTTTTAATTTGGAAACTTGTGAGATGGTAGGGTATGCTTCTCATTAAATATGTTATTTTGGGCACCAAGAACATTTTTGTAGCAATGATTCTTCCCGTAAAGCTTTCTCCACTTTTCAATGGATGCTTTCAAATTTGTCATTGTCCGCTTAAAATTTTGGGCAATCATCTGTTTAAAATCTGGGTGAAGTTCTATGCTCTTTTGCCATGTATATAAAAAATGCGTCTTTAAATATAATTCTTCCTCTTCTTTCTGGTTTATCATCAATGCTTCAGATTTGGAAAAATTCAATTTGTAATTTGAAATCTTACAAAATTCTCCTATACAATGTTGAAGATTTACAATTGAATTAACCGGATCTTCTAAAGAAAGAACGACATCATCTGCAAACATTGTTACTTTAGGTATGATATCTCCCACTTTAATGCCTTGAATATCTTTGCATTCGCTGATGGCACATGCTAGCAGTTCCATTAAGAGTGCAAATATGAGGGGGGGCAGGGGCATCCATATATAATCCATCCTGAGCTTTGCTTGAAGCTGTGTAATACAGCAGGTAAACGTTTAAAGGAAGCCATGTTTAAGATGGTAATGGATTGCACATTTGCATGTCCCTCCCGGGTTCCCCAGAATGCAGTGTAAGAACTGTATTTTTTCAGAATTCTGAGAAGGGAACACATTTTTTAACTTGTTTTAGATATGTGAACACAAATGTACTATTTATTTACATGGATTACATCTAATATCTTGCATTATGTTGATCCCTGAATGTAGGCTATCAACCTTATTGTCTGTTGGGTAAATTCATAAATAATCATTATGTTAGTGCAGCACACTTCAAGGGGCAGCAAGCAGTGCAGTACAATGAAATATGTTTGTATATGCTCAGAAATATCGATATGCAGTGATATTTGTGTATGTAAGTGTGCTATGTATATAAGTGTGCTTGACAGTTTTTCACTATATATATATATATATATATATATATATATATATATATATACTCACATAAACTTATGAGATATAGAGAGGATATAGGAGGAGTTGGCCCTGGGCAGCACAAAACCTAAAAATGCCCATGCTTAAAGATCCATTTACTTCGCTGTAAGTGTTCTTCATGGTGTCAAAGAGAACAGGATTATGTGTTAAAATGATCAATAACAGCTAAAATATCTTAAGTTTTAGATCTCTGTTTACATCCTATCTATCTTGCCTCCTGGCCGTTGCATGAGTAATAATAGGTTGCTAAGTGTAGCTCACGGTAAGACAAGTCTATGATGGATAGTACAGCATCCCCTGGACTCAGGTTAAAATGTGCGGACCAGTTAACCAATAGCTCTCATGTTTAGGTGATTCCAGAATTCCATGCCTGCACAGACAGATGTGGTAAGGGTTACATTTTTGTTTGCTATTATTGCTGCAAGGAGTGAGCTCCCCCCAAGAACACACAAGCATGGAGCCCTGAGCAGAGAGCACTGCCACCACCCCCTTCCGAGTCTAGAGAGCAGAAACCTGAGTTTTCTGCAGTAAATAATGGGTACATTATATCCCCATCAAATATGTAAAATAAGCAGTCTGACAAAATCTTGCCATTGCCTTAAATATGGGACACACCCGTGCAACCTTATTGGTTGCAGTAAAGTAGCAGGAGCGGATCTTGCAGTGGGCAGTCAGTGAGACAGGTAGACACAGATTTGATTTGATTTGAAAAATGCATGTATTTTAAACATTCAAAAACTATTCCAAAATGTTTTATGAGATCTTCACAGTGATGTGATGTGGTCCAAAGTGTGCTGAATTTAGTGGTCCTTTAACATAGTAGACCAAACCAGTTTTGCCCATTCTACCAGTATCATGGTCGCATTTAATTGATGCTCTATGTTGGATCCTGGTAGAAGAGCCTAATCCAACACAGGATCAAACAGCCATAAAAAGTGAAAAGAGCTACCAAGAGATATTGCCTACACCTGAAACACCCTCTCATCCATCATTTTCTAGATGAACAGGCCAAACTGGGTGGACCACAAAGGCTACAAATGGGGGCTTTTAAAATATTCTGGAAAGGTTAGAGTCTGAACCATCCCTCTACACAGCTAATGAATATACAGAGAAAGAGAGAGATGGATTTATAAGAAAGGTATAGCCGGGAGTGAAGAAGGATGCTATATATATTGTATGAGGTATAATTACAAACGTTTTGGGGAAATGGAGAACAGGGATGGGCCATCTACTTTTATGGATGGAAAGAGTAGCCCAGGGAAAAAGCTTTGTTTCTCCCTAGCTTTGGAGGTATATTCACATTCCATTCACAAATCCTTGCACTCAAAATCGACAATTTATTGGGCAAACAGTTTCATCTTGCTACACTGAAAACAATCCCTATATTTATCATGCTTCATATCATGTTATTTTAGTCTGGTCATGATTTCAAGGGAAATAGGTGCAGTCAAAGATGTATTTATGCTTTAGTAAGAAGTAGGAACACCAAAAATAACCAGTGTGGAACCATTTAAAAGAAGATAAGGCAACGAAAATAAGCAAGCCTCAGCTTATTACTCGTCTTTTTTTCAATGACCTGCTAAAAAAAACATGTCTTACATGTCAACAGTTCTGAGCATACAATGAATTTGGTATTTATGTTAATTATGTCCACAAAATGTATTTTATAAGAATAATGTATATCTATTTTGTTAGAATTTATATTGTTTGAGTATGGTAAAGCGAATTTTGATAAAGTATGAGATAGAAATATGCAGACTACTTTGGGTGGTCTGTATAACTTAATGGTAATGTGTCTTTCCCTTTGATGTTGAAGAATCTATTATAGATTGTAGCTGCCATAAAGAGTATTTTCATATGATTACCTGAACATTTTAACAGCTTGTAGTCACTGACTGAACAGAATAAAAATACAGGTTTATAAAAAGGCTATTCAGGACAAGCAAGATGCAACATATTAACTAGCAAGTTAAATAAAACATGTACAGCTGTGCTTATAACTGGTGCAATTATTTATTTAATTTCTGTTCAATTAGTCTGGACATTTAGGGGTAAAATTTACTTTCAATAGTGAAACCTATACACCCCAATTTGATCACCTTTTTCTCCCCATATATCTCCCAAGGCTATTCTCTCTATCACGATTAGTCTGTGTCTCAGTGACATCTCATCTCTCCCCATAGAATCAAATCTTGCCCAGTTTGACCCAAATATAATCCCCTCACCCTCTGAAAGAATACATATTAACCAATGTTATTCCCTCACCTCAATGAGATCTGCTCATACTCAATGAGATCTGATTTCGCCATGTTACCCATATCCTGCAATAAAAAACACTGTTTTAGCCATTTACCACAGTTATCCCTAGGCCACAATGAGATTGTCAATTCCCTAATATTATCCCTTCTATTACAGTGCAAACATCTCCCCAGTGATATCTTCTACACATCCAATGTTATTACCTATTCTGTAATAATATCCCCTATTTTAGCATTTCACCAAGGAGATTGTACAGTATATACCCCAATTGCATGGGTGTAGGAACTGGGGGGGGTAATGAGATAAATCATGCCCCATAAGATCTGAAAACAAGGTCAAACTGTGATTTTATTTCTCCGTAGAGGTATTCTTCATGCCTAATTTCTCAACAAGCTTTGATACCTTTGCCTCCAGTGAGGTCTCCTGTGCCCATTTGGGTCCCCTCTTCCTGAATCCCCCACACCATACTCCTGGATAACCATGTTTATTCAAGCTGTTGATGCCTGAACTTCTGTAAAGAGCAAATAGCTCTATGTCAAAACACGCCTCTAATGTATAATATTAATATTTTTAATTCATATCCAGAAACCCATCCGCTAAGCAGCATTCTCTTTCTCCAAAGACAGGCTGAAGACAAAGAATTGTTGTTGTTGTTGTTGTTTTTTTTTTTTTAATGCTTTCAGTGAGCTTTGGAAAATAAATCTGTCTGGATGTGAAAATTGGATTTTTATGTGAGAATGTACTCTGCAGCACACAGGTCCACTTAGGGCGTGACAGCTGTGTTTCACTCTGTATCTTATTGATTATTTTCTTGTCTGTATCATTTTATGTATACTGCTGTGTACTCAGATGGATTCTGCCACCATTGTCAGATACAGCATTGTTTAACTCTTTCCTTGCTGTGGCACTATTTCACATTATCATGCAGTACACTGTCTGGGTTGTGCATCAATGTGTTCAGGCTCCTAAACTGGTCAGCAGTGACCCCATTGCTTTTTTTATTGAGCATCCAAAGCTGGATGTGTACTGGTGTTGCTTTTATTTTATAGCTAGGAGACTTTGATAAATAACTTCTGTACTCTGTATGTATCCAACACATAGAGAAATATAACATTTCAATTTCTTTTCAAGCTTTGAGGAGCAAAGCAATTCATGCTGTTATCATCTCAATCCTGTATCATATAGATCTAATGAAAATTGTGGGATGCATGGGACAGAAGTGGCATTTCCTTGTCTATTTTATGCATTACGATATAATGTCTGTGGTTTTCTGCCAAGCACACAAAAATGAATGGTTGTAATAGCAGAAATGATTATGTTTGCATTTTAATCAAACAAGGCAAAACATGGTGGAGGTGAGCGCCATAGGCATTCATCCCTACGACCCCCTACGACTTTCGGACCGCGCATTTGCAGAGGTGGAGGCTATACGGCGCCTCACAACCGGTTACAAATGACCACACAAGCGGGACTTTGAAAAAAAAACAATAAACACTGACTAACTACGGACAAAAAAATAAGAGCCGTGGGACTTAGAAAATAAAAAATTGCGGACTTACACAAAAAATAAATACGACCCGCGGGACTTAGAAAAAATCCATTACGGACTCGCAAAAATACGACCTTAATGGACAACCTGCGCACAGCGGCAAACATTAAAAAACACAAAAATAAAATAAAAACCTTACCCACACCAAGGGGGGACACCCAGGACCTCTGCAACACAGCTTAAACCTCGATTTCAGTCAAATTTTCAAAGTTTAGCCACTCGAAAATCCCCTAAGCAAGAGACAAAATGGGCGGCAAAAAAAACGAAAACAAGACTACACGACCCCTAAACACGCAAAATACCACAAACCAAATACTGCTTTTCCAAAAATTCGTACAAACTACAACATACACCATTAGCAAGGACGCTAAATCATACAAACCCGCCTACCACATACACATTCACCGCCATTTTACAACACTAACTTACAGAATGAGAAAGTACCCAGCTACACAAATGGCTTCCCCTCGTGCACGCAGCTATTTACACTACACACTGCACACATTGCTGACACTTACACCTCAACTCAACAACACAGCAAATCTACATTTTATGCTGCAGCAACATCAAAACAGATTGTTAGCTCTTCAGCACGTTCCTTGCTGCATATATTAATTACAAACAGGTAAAGTATATTAATTTATGATTTCATTAATTAATTAGCATAAAAAATATACACAAAACAAAAAAAAATTAACACCACACTATCGCAAACAACCACAAACACCTCCACTGAGCCACCCACAAGGAGCACCAACGGTGCTCATAGGATACAAACTACACCAGGGGAGAGCCTTGCAATAAGTGACAAAACGAGATCACTGCGGACCTTACAATAAGCTCAAAAGCCCCTATGATAACAACAAATACACAAACCCAGAGGCTCGCAATGAGCGGCAAAGGCGATCATTGCGATTCATGCGATGAGGGCCAAAGGCGCTCAGCGCCAGCCTTGCAATGATCTCAGACAAGGATCTCAGACCACTTACTCTCTGTGGCAAACAGCATTACCTGCCTTACAATTTTATTGCCGTCGTTTTTTGACGGGCAAATCGTTAGTTACTCATAGTTATAGACAGATTACAGCACAATTCATAAGCAGTTCATGCATACTCAGTGCAAAGCTAGATGATAATTCAATCACAGAAAGTATCACCTTATTAAACATGTTCTAGATCTCACATCTGGTCTAGCAATGGATGGTGACCAGCCAGTCCGGGACCAAAAAAGGTTGAGAACCACTAAATGACCACCGCAGATTATGAAAAATGGCACATATTTTTAATTATGCAACAGACTGGCAGTAGTAGCCTTGTAAGCCATGGATATAAAATCATTTTCAGATAGAAATGTCCCTTTATTAGACTCTGCTAGTGTATGGAAGCTGTCATGACCACCTTGCTTTCTTTTTCAAGGCAAAAAAGAGCAGCTACCAAGCAGGGCAAATAAGGCTTGCAAGAATACTTGCAAGCTATCTTTGTTGAGCCTATAGGAGGAGGGGATGTGTCCTGTGCCGAAATCTTATCTGAATCCAACAGCGAATCAACAAAAGCCCACTCTCTCATTCCACCCTTGAATAGATAATACATTATGAGCTTTTAGTGAACACTGCCAAAAGAAAAAGCATTGTTTTATCAGGATTATACAGATGAGATAATTCATGTGAAAAGCACCTTTGACTAAATTATTTGTATATACTTTTAAATAAAAACTGCCTGAAAAAAAACTGAATAACATAATTGACAAAATGTACAATAACTAACAATATTAAATGAAATTACTCGCAAGTTCAAAGAAAGAACATATTAAACTATTTTATGAAAATTTGACTGCAAAATATGGCTCTTAGATGTTTTGTAAAACCTACAATAGATTACAAGGAAGTCTGGAGGAATGCAATTTAAACTGTAAATTGTAATAGTCAGGTGGATGAATATAAGTTTTCAAAAATCAATATCTAAAAAAATATCTAAATCTAAATCTTACAGCTAGCAAACAAATAATCATATAAAAATCCTCTTGAATTACCACTTTGGGGGAAAAGACATTAGAAAAGTAACATAGGGAATAAAAAAAAAATTAAAAACTATATAAATAAATATATAAATATATATATAAAGGGTTGATAGCTAGAGCTTGTCTGAGGGACTTTATAGTATCATTGCAAGTAATAAAGTCTGGTTGCGACATTCATCACGCAGTGATCTGTTGCATTAGACAGGGATTGCATGGTGAGAGCTGCTGAGGTCAGTTGTTGTGCCATACCCATAAGATGAATGGCAAAGCAAACTGATGAATCGTGGCCTCTGAAAAGGAGCACGGAAAATGAGAGAGGGAATTATTAAAGGGACACTGACATTACAGTAAGTTGTATGTATCTATAAATGTAATACAAAAAGGTGTTTGCTTATATCTTAAATTATCTATGTTCTATAAGATAACATAATTTTTTTAAATTGTCTTTTTTGTTGCATCGTACTTATCTTCATATTAAAGACCACAGTAATTTAGGAAAAACTTCACTTGTCAATGTGAATTTCATAACAAAGTAACAACATTAGCAACTATGTATACTTTAAATATAAAACCAATTTTAAATTAATCTTGTTTGCATATTGAAAGTTTCCATCCTGTTAGCTTGGAGACAGGGTTGTGTGCTCATTTTATCTATCAATGGGGTAGGGTGGAAGAGGATTTTAAATAGATACGGGTGGACAATTTAATTAATTTGCAATATGATAGCTACCCATACATGCTCAGAAACAGACAGCTTATTGCAACTGCAAGTCCTGTTCCAGCAAAAATGTAAACACCCTTCTTAAACCTATTTCAAAAGCTAGGTTTATCACATTTTTCGTTTTAGTTATGCTCAGACATATATATTTTTTTATTACCGTATATAGTGGTATATTAAAATAAGAACCCAAACAGCCATGTCACTATATGAAGAGTCTGGCTGTGTAGGAAGATTATACAAAATGCCCTTCTTGTTTGGTCCTTTGGTTTAGTTGTCCTCATCCTTTCTTTATACAACATCATCGGTGAAATATGAAATTCATTAAGAGAGGAAGCTATAAATAACAGACAGAAAGAAGGTCCCTCACATAGAATTTAGCAGTAGGTAACAGAGTGCATACAAGAGGAAGAGAAGATTATTATTTTTATTACCCTTTATTTGTAACTCACCAACATATTATATAGCGCTATACAGGGGTTAAGTACAAGTCAAAAACAATTTGAACACAGTGCAAAAGAATGGAGGACCCTGTTATTGAGCTTTCAATCAAACCTACACAGGGCTTTCCCTGAAGCACTTAACAAGACTGAAAACTCACAGACTTACATTCTAAATTGTATTGGTGAGAAACAACAGGTTTAAAATGCCCCACAAGACACATTTTTTGTTGCATCAAAAACAAAGTTTGTTTAAAACTGGTGCACAGAGATTTTCTTTTTTAAAACAATCAACTTTCAGTTTGAGTTATTTATTTATATAATGAGGGCTAACTAGGCACAGTGGGTCCGCAACACAAACTACACAATTGTTTCCCACAAACAACAGGTAAGTTCTGGTCGCCAACAAAGCAAGTCCAATAAAAGAGGTCATAATTCTCCAGAATATATAGATGCATGTGCATCTGGATCCACATTATTAGAGTGGAACATTTGTATCCATTTTTTGATAAATTAGAAAGTGTTTTATATTGTATGTGATACATTGTTATGATATTTGATTATTATTATTATTAAAGGAATATGTAAGTTTCCTGGGTTTCAAATATTTTCTAATAAACAGCTACTGATTAGTAGAAAAATATGTATTATATTGAAAAGTTGAATGTACTTACATATTTATGTGCTAGATACTGATATGTGGATGTGCACACTCCTTGGAATCTTACATAAAGTGTACCCTGCAGGGTGTGTGACCTCTAAAGGAAATGATGGATGCTGGGGTCACAGCTGAAATTGCCCATAAGGATTCAGGCAGAGAGAAAAAAAAGACAGCAACTGCCAGATTGTGATACAAATGTTTCAGTCTTTACTTCCTCCTGATTGGCCAAGACAATTTTTCAAATTGTATACCAGTTTAGCCTGAGTTTGGAGGTGTTAACCCTAAGTTTCAACTAACAGAACTGAAAATATATTTTGCTAACTTCAAGGTAAGTGTTTAAATGCTTATTTTGGCATTTTCATGCAAAAAATGTTCTCATATGCTTCGAATTCTCCTCTATCAGATGCAATCATAATCCAGCTCACTTACATATCCCTTTAAGGACTGAACATCAGATCTATTTGACAACTGATTATTGGTTATTATACCTTCCTTTGATATACAATATATTTTGCTATAGACAACACCTATGTTGTACTATGTTATGCCATTCATAGTTGGAAGAGAATTCAGTATACTTCCGTCAGGTTATTGTAGGGACAAAGTTAGTTCTTGAGGCAGAATATTTCTGAACCTTCCAGATATGAGGCCTTCGGGATCATGGTAGGTTTATTCTATATACGGTTAATAAGGGCAATGTGTTTCTTTGCCACAAATATAAGGTACTTTTTAATTGTGATGTATAATGCTATTAATAAGTATATATTTTCCTATTCCCTTTTGTTTTTTTTATAATAATCTCACTGTGGGAAATATTACTAATCTCATGTTTTCTAGTGACTTAGGAAATAATCATAGAGCAATACGTAGGTCTTATTTATCCTAGGACAGAAAACAGTCTAAATAAAAGCCAGAAAGCAATAATCTAATCTTGTCAGATTATTCATACTTTAAAAAATAATACTACCTAAACTCAGTCTACACTGAGTGGTATGAGCTTGGATTTTTCAATATCTCACATATTTCCAAGTAATTTCCAAAGGGTGCATCCTTTGTGAGGTGTATCAGGCCTCTTTAGTATGCATAGAGGGTCTGCTAGTGCATTAACACATAACATGGTAGACCACTCGTATCTCAAGGTTCCTTCTCACTTATTAGCTTTACTGCAAAGTGCCACCGCACTCCAGATGGTGTAAGACATTTTGATTGCTATGCTTGCCGACAGCAGCGCTAGCTAGAAAGAAAATGACTTTTTATCTTTAGTTTATTTCTCTGCCATCACCTTAGAGAAGGTTGATTATGCTATATGCATGTAAAATTGGGAAAAAAGTAATCCATTATTCACTAGAGTTAACATACCAGCTGCAATATATAACCCATTATTTTAAAAATAACATGTTAAGAAAGCATTGTGCTTTTTTTGTGTTTTTTTAACAGGCTTTACAGATGCAATATTATATCTAGTAGATGTACATAGATTTTTTCTAGTAAAGGGTTAAGGAAATCTTTAGCTGTTCATTGAGTTCTCCATTGTTCTGTCCTGAGGGCATCTCTTCAATTTTTCTTGAGACACAAAGGAAATATTGTATATTGTATTAAAACAGACTGTGCAATCTGCGGGAATATACACAATGGAAGGAAAGACAGATTATTTTAAAAGTACTATAACTGGTTCATACACATTAATATAATACTATACTTACACACTAAGCTTAGTTCAAAGAAACACTGATGAATGAAGACAATACACCAGAAACATGTTTTAGTGCTTTATAAATTAAATCAATTATTGGCTTATTACGGGCATATGGCTCTCATTTGCTATTGTGCATTCAGAAGCTTGCCTTCCGATGGGGAATATAAATACAGGTAGAATAGATTTACAGTGTTTAGTCATTGTCTTTTATCTTCATGTGTTAAGAGTTGATTCAATCATTAAAGGACCACTGTTGTCAATTTATTTCTATATGGTATTTTCAAACACAAAGCTTTACAATGAGCAAAGTGTTTCTAGAAAGTAAATCACAACTTTTTTTTACTTTTATAAACACTTATTCTTTACTGGAGGCTTCCATTTTATTCACTCTGCCTGTTTCTGCAGATTACGATGTGTCCTTGAAAATGAATGAGCTTTATTCACAGCTGCATAATGACATATAAAAGTAATAAAGTGTAGGCTGTATTATTTTTACCAACATACTTGCCAGTAATTCAGTTTAATTTGTATAGCAAACACAATCATTTGAAGGGAATTAAAGCTACAGAATAAAGCTACAATATCTAAAACTGGTAAAATTGTAAGCCTGGCAATGCTGTTTGCTACACAATGCGAGGATATGGGTGCTCTGAGCCCCTTTAGCGCTCATCGCGAGCCCCGGGTGGCTCGCAATGAGTGCCTTCTCCGCTCATTGCAAGCCTCTTCCCCCGTGTACTACCTTGGGTTAAGAGTTAGTGCCTTGGGTTAAGTGTTACTGCCTTAGGTTAAGTCCTATTGGCTTGAGTTAAATGTTACTGCCTTGTATTAAGTGTTATTGGTTTGCGTTAAGTCTTAGTGCTTATTGCTCATATTTACATCCTTCGGCCTCGTTTTCGTGTTGTTTACTTATTTTGAAAGCCATTTCTTTCTTGATTCTGTGATTTTCAATCTTGAAAAAATATGCCACATATTAACTTGCAACTTCACTCACAGGCTCCCTGGCTCTCCCCCAATGCTGTGTGTAAGTTAATTTGACGCATATTTGTGTTTTTTTGCAGGTATTTTCATTTTGGTGGTTCGGCCGTTAAAGTCTTATTTTTGCGAGCCCCGCAGTCCATCTACGTGCTTCGGGTCCTATAAGTCATTGCAGCTAAGTCCTGCGTGTTTCAACTGTTCATGTGCAAAGATCTACTGGCCTCATGTTGAGCGCCTTTGGAGCTCATTGCAGCCTAAGTCCTGTGTGCCTCAACTGCGAGCCTCGCTTTGCGAGGCTTCCCGTGCAATGAGCGCCTTTGGCGCTCATTGCAGTCTAAGGCCCGCGTGGTTGGAAAGCATGACAAAGCCCCAAACATGACCAATTTTCTTGGTCCACAACTATACTGTACATGGAGGGCTATCTCTACATACATGATATCAAGAACTAATTTCAAACCAGCTCACCAGTAATCCCATAGCGCCAAGGCTCAGGGGGTTGGTCAGGGGCTCCTGCTTCACTGCAGAGGCCAGTATCAACCAAGGCACTATCAAATCCTTCAGACAAACCTAATAGCTCCCACTCATCTAGATTTGGAGATATGGATGATTAGTCTGGGTCCTTAATACTGCGGAAAGATGCATAGAGCTACACAAGTGCCAGACCAAGGATTCAATTATTAACTTTTACTCCTTATGCAACATCAGATTTGCATGAGCTGGAAAGAGACCAGTGCAGAGCCAATCCCAGGATCAGCTGAGGGCCATCCTCTCACCCACTGCAGCAGATGATGTACCAAGCATAGAGTGAAGGGCTACAGTGACACAGCCATGTGTCGAAAGGTCAGACAAAAACTCACCCGAGAACACCCATGGAGCCATCACTGCAAGAACTGTGAGCTCTTAACTTTATCCTAGTGGTTCATTTACGTCTCCAGATTTGCTACCTGTTTACAACCACCAGCTTTCCCATCAAGGTATTGGATAACTCTTGCTCAGTTCTTCTTGTTCCCCCAAAAATGGAACTGATCTGGAATAAATACTGAACCTATTCTGCAGGTTGTGATTTTAGACTAAACATATTAGACACGTGTCTATGCTGATAATATTAGTATACCACTTCATTCAGGAACCTGCTTATGTATACACACCGTAGTAATAGTTATATAATGGTTGTTTGGGATTTAAACATACTTTTACACATATCATATGACAATTATACTACACTAGAGAATTGCCCGTCAAAAAATGACGGCAATGACATTGTAAGGTAGCTAATGCTGTTTGGTGTATAATAATGAAATATGTAATACATTAATAAATGAATATACTTTACCTATTTTGAAGCATTGTGTTGAAGAGCTGGCAATCTGTTTTGATATTGCTGCAGCATTAGTGGTGTGGAGCTGCTGTGCAAGCATGATGAATGTGTGCAGTGTAATAGTGTGCGTGCGCAAGACCAAACCGTGAGCGTAGTGGTGTACTTCTGCATTGGCGTAAAATAGCGGGTAATGTGTGATATGCGTCTTAGCTTAATATCCTTAGGTCTTTTGTGGTGTTTTGCGAGTTTCTTGTGGTGTTTTGCATGTTTAGAGTGCTGTAGCCTCGTTTTCGTTTTGTTCGGCAGCCATTTTTTCTCTCGCTTAGAGAATTTTTTAGTGTCTAAACTCTTTTATTTTGAGTGAAATGAAGGTGTAACTTACTTTTTTGCAGTCCTGGATGCCCCCTCTTGCTGTAGGTAAGCTTTTTATGTATGTGTTGTGTGTATTTATTGTGTTTTTAATTTTTGAGGTCGTAATGTGTGGTAACGTGTCTCGTATGTTTTTTGCGTTACGACGTGAAGTTTGCAAGTGTCGCAGTTGCTGGCAAGGAGTGCCTGCGGCGCTCCTTGCCAGCAACTGCAGCCCTCGCTTGCCAGCAACTGCGGCCCTCGTACTCGTTAGCAACAACTCGTACGCTCACAACTATATATGTGATGTTTGTTACTTACGCCTTTCATGTCCACACCCTGCCTAATGCTTGCATATTTTATTAGAATTATTATGGGTGCCTAATTAGCATAAACAGCAGAGGGACAGGCTCTTGTTTGTTGCACCTACCAATCCCAACCTCATCCGACTTGACATTTTCCCTCCCTTCCCTTAATCCCCTGAACAAGGACAAATCAATACACTTCCTTACTAGTTGCAGTTAGCCATACTGCAGCACTTAACAGTAATAGTGCAGGGAACTTGACAATACCCTTGCACTGCTTTTATATTTAATATGAGCTATGGTTTACTTTGTTTCTATTTTTTCATGTGCTCTAGTAATATTTACACCACTACTTCTCAGCAAACATGCATGTCCTAAAGAAAAATATAATTATATTAACTTGAATAAATGCGTTCTCTAATATGCACAGACCTCACAAAAGATGATCTGCTTTTTTTCAGACATTTATTATGTTTAGGTATATTTTTACCATCACTCCTAAACTCAAAGCTTCAAATATTCGGTGTCAGTGACCTCCAATATATATGGCAATATCCCTCTTCCTGTACAGATGTGTCAGTGTATTGAGGCTCAGTTGTTTCCATGCCTCAGCTATCACTATAAATCTGGTAACTGAAGCTCTGAGAGATGAAGATATATTTTTATCCAGCAATGCTAAGCCATGGCAGCTAAATGGCAGGGAAGGTGCCATGTGGCTTAGCAGAGTTGTGTAAATATAGATGTATATATGAAGGAATGTACTG